>JAEIFK010000688.1:3852500-4307500 GCA_018901825.1 Drosophila funebris
GCAATAATTAATGCCCGAAGCAAAGCAATAACTATGAAATATCTTGTATGTCATTTTATAAAAATAGAACTGTTAAAAATTATAACTTTAAATTATAACAAATATGTTGTATAATAAATGCATAATGTTAAAAAAATATTTCGTCAAAGAATTGCATGCATGAAGAATCACAGACTTGGCAGAATCGCATAAGAGCCTTAGTTAATGAGTTTAAATACACACTCACACCACCCAATAAAATAAAATACTAATATGCACTTCCACTTGAACTTGTTTCTCATGATATGTGCACATAATTTACACTAATTAGAACGCATTACAGATGCAATTAATGCGCGTTGACAATTTTAATAATGCCACAAGAAATGTGCAGCAAATTAATAGGCACATTACGCACAAACATACGAATGTGAAGGTGAATGTGAATGTGAAGTTGAATGTGAATGTGAATGTGAAGTTGAAATGTGCACATATATGTATGACAATTGCGAGCAGGTGGGCAAAGCTTTCATTTAGGCTACGATCAGTGTCAGCGATAGCAGAGTAACAACTTGAGGGCCGAACTACCAGGCCAACAACATAATTCTTTTAAACTTTTATAACCCTATGAGGGCCTACAATCATCTAATAATGGGTTTACGTAAAAAAAAAGAAATACATGAAATGGGCAAAGCATTCTACGATTAAATCAGAAGGGGACATAATTATGATGTAAAACAATAATAAGTATTATTATATTGTAAACAATTAACATAGAACAAGCCTTGTACTTGCATTTGGCATTTGGTAACTGTAATATTTAGATTTGAATAATGAATGTGTTAACTGTGAGCATAAGCATATAACTGAGAATAGTACATTTGCATTTGTAGATCAATTACCCCTCATTATATATAATAAATTAATTATAAAATAAATAATAAATAGTTTAAAATGAATTAAACCCGTTTTGTGCCATTATATTGATACTAATTAATTATATAACGTTATTAGATCATTTTTAAAAATAAAAATAAAGAAATATTCAAATAATTTAACAAATCATTTATATTTGCAACTTTAATTGGCTTAACGCTTTAACCAACGACAACCTAATTGAAACTTTTGTGGGTTGAATATTTGAAAACGTTGCAACGTTCAATTGCCAACGGCCACATAGTATTTGGTCTAAAACAGGAAATATGTTAAAAACGTGGCCCATTCGCTTGTTAGTCACTGCTCTCAGTTAAAATTCAAATGCGAATACGTAAACGTAAACGTATATATGTACATAGAAATACAGATACAAATGTTGGCAGTTGACTAGGCTAATTTGTCGGAAATGACGTTTTTGGGTTTTGGTGCGGAAGTGAGTGGGGTTATGCGACTATGCGAAAGAAAAAAAAAAAGGAGGCTGGATACACGGGAGTGTTTGGAGGGCCAGCACGAGGCTGCGTCATCCATTTGGTAAAAATATTTCAAGTCTTCGCGCGACACTTTGGTAAATTGCACGCTCAAGTGACGCCTGCTAATTTAATTAATTTGCACCTGAGCAAAATGGCTATAAAAAATAGCGAAGAAGAAATAGCTTTCACAAGCCACTCTCCCACCATTTTGCCTCGTTTTTAGAATACCTTTCAGCCCTGTTCTACGTAGTGCCGTGTAATACACGTAATTGAAACATTCCTTGACCAAATAAAAATAAAGAAATCAAACCAAAAAGAAAAGTTACTTTTGCCGCAATTATTTGGCACGTCTCTACTAATTAATTACGCCTTTTGGTCAGCTCCAGCTACCATTCAGTACGCTGGAGTTGGGGTGGCTGCAAAGGTTGGGGAAAGGGTAAGTTTAAAATGTCCACGTTTAATTAAATATGGCCAAGCGGCTCTATAATTAATTTCGGCAACTGCAATTTTTGTTTAAAGAATAAAATGCCGCATAAAACAAAATAAAAGAATGAGAGAAAACAAAAAAAAAAAAAATGGAAGGAAAACCGAAACAAATCTCAGGACGACATCTGCACGGGCTTCTCCAGACTCTGGAGGAGTAGTCGGTGGGCATGGCATTAAAGTGTCAATATCCATTAGGCGGTCCTGATTGCTTAAGCTGCTTTACGCCAAGTTCTTTTCTGTTTTACAGTTGCCAACTTTCTTACACTCTCTCACTCTTTCTCTCGCACTGTCTCCTCCTCTTGCACCCTTTGTCTCGGGTCTCTTGGCTTTTATTGTCCGTATAGAGCACAATGACTCTCGTTGTTCTCCTTGTTCTTGGGTTCATTGTTTCAAATGAGAAACGACGCGAATTGGTTAGAACGAAATGGTTAGAAATGCAAATTAGTACGGCTGACGACGATAGCACGCCAGATAAGCAGCCAGTTAGAAGCGAGAGATGGTGACATGACAAAGTTCAAATACCCTATGCGGACTAAGCACAAAAGCGAGCATATAAATACATATATTGGGATGAAATCATTGGGTTAATTAAGATCAATGAGGAAAAGACAAAAGACAGAAGCTATTTTAGGAAAAATTTTCTAATGCTAGTTTATTTAATTAATAGCACAGCAGATACATCAATAGAGCGAAGGAGAGAAAATGAATTTTCTCAAATGATTCAAAATCCTTTACCCTCAATTAATATTAAATCAAAGTTCGTATTCAGAAAGTCAACCAGTCTCTAGCTATACACATGTTAAGAGAGAGAGTTACAAAGAGAGTGAAAGATTCTTTTGAAATAAGTTAATTCCTTGCCATTCTTTTCACAGTTTCTTCCCTTTAGTTATCTTAACTAATAAAAATTCTTAAATTTTCTTTAAAGTGCTTTGTTTTAAAACAAATATTCTACGAAGAGAAGATTATATACAAGCCGTGCACGGCTTCACTTATTAATTTTAATTAGGCCCTATTAAACATTAACCGCAGCGACCACATTTTGAAAACCATTTGATCTTCCTCCGTCTAAAGTGTCGTGTTACTTTTAACCTTGCTTATCTTATAACTTAACCGTAAGATTCAGGTTGCTTACAGTTTGAATACCCTATCTTTATGGCCGGCCGGCCAGCAGAGAGAAGAAAAATTGCACGTAGCTAATCTTTGTCATCTGGTGCCATGCCTGATTTTGGATTACTCGACAAAGTAAATTCAAAAAAGCTTTCAAGTTTCAGGCTTTGCCAATTGTAAGGCATGGAGATGGGAGAAAAGACGAAGAAGGGTCAAGGGAAGCACGGGTCCAATGCTGCTTTTGCGGACTTAAGCTTAATTGCTAATTACACAAATTCGCGGTATGCGTAACCGTATCTTAGGATCGACCCGCGCTCATGTGGGGTTCGCCTTCAGTCAGCCGGCAAGCCATTGGTGATTTATACTTAAGCACAAACTTTTAACTTTAACCAAAATCCCCAGGCTGCCCGATTACTCTCCCTATTATTGTTGGTGTCTTTGTTGTTGTTACTGTTATTTGTTATTGCTGTTGTTCTTGTCGCTTTTGTTATTGTTGTTGGCTTTGGGCGGCGGCACAATAACAACAACCCTTAAAAGCTAAGCGCTGCATGCCCTGTCGAAGCTTGTGGTTCCATTCAATTAACCTTTCATCTGTTTAACATGTATTATAAAATTAGACGCGGTCTTGTGGACCAAACCATCGCCAATGTAGGCGTGGCGTGTAGAGTTTGCCTAATGTATGCGTAACCACAGCCTCAAGACATGACAACACTATTAAACAATATGTCCTATTCCCACAGGCATATGGTGTAGGTGGTTTCATAGGTTGCCGGGTCGTTTTCTTAATTAAGCTACAAGATGGCGCAGCGGGCATATAATGGGACTCCACTTGCCATTAGCAAAATGCATTTGAAGTATTTAATATTATATTATTGAGGTATTTATGACTCATCTCGAATAGAAAATAGAGTTGGTAATATATACATATTAAGCTAATGCACTTGTTTAAAAAAAATTTAAGCAATTAAAAAAAAAAGACGCGCACATTCGCAATCAATTTTGATCGAACTGGCAATATGCGCACAACTTATTTCCAGCTGTATGGCAGCACCGGAAGTAGGTGGCAACCACTTGTGTTTTGTTGTTGCGCTCTGCAGCTGTTTACCCACCACGTCATTTTACCAAATCGCTTGCCGCTTATAAAAAATCATGTAAATTAGTTTCTAGTAATACAAATTCTTATCCTATTGTTCACTTTTATAAGTTTAAAATGAAATTCGCCGATGTTTTACGTCGTCTGGACGCGTATCCGCGGACACTAGATGATTTTAGCGTGCGCACTGTGGGCGGCGCCGCCGGTAAGTTTTGTGTGTTTTGTATACAAAATAAACAAATAAATAAACTTTGTATATTTCGCTTAGTTACTATCATAAGTACCAGCATTATAAGCCTGCTTATCTTTCTGGAGTTCCTCAACTACATGCAACCCACACTCAATGAGGAATTGTATGTGGACACGACTCGCGGTCACAAGCTGCGCATCAATTTGGATGTCACCCTGCACAATTTGGCCTGTAATTATATATCGCTAGATGCGATGGATTCTTCTGGTGACACACACCTACGAGTGGATCATGATGTGTTCAAGCATCGCTTAGACTTAAACGGCGAACCGCTAAAAGAGACGCCCATCAAGGAAATCGTTGCCGTTTCACCGCCCAACAAGAACTCGACCTGTGGCAGTTGCTACGGGGCAGAGCACAATTCCACTCAGTGAGTTTGGAAGGAGCTGATATATAATTTAAAGATTTAACAATTTGACGTCTTTTAGTTGCTGCAACACTTGTGAAGAGGTTTTGGATGCGTATCGAGTGCGCAAATGGAACATGCAGGTGGACAAAATCGAACAATGCAAAGGCAAATATAAACGGACCGACGAGGATGCCTTTACGGAGGGCTGTCGCATTCAAGGCCACCTGGAGGTGAATCGGGTAGGTCATAATAACAGTTCATTCAAACTTTTAATTAATGATTTGTATATTTTCCCCAGATGGCAGGCAGCTTCCACTTTGCACCCGGCAAAAGTTTCTCTATACGTCAGTTTCACATACACGACTTTCAGTTCACAAATGTGAAGCTCTCCCATACCATTAATCATCTTTCTTTTGGTGAGAAGATTGAATTTGCCAAAACGCATCCATTGGATGGACTCCGTGTTGATGTTGAGGGTAAGTACAAAGGTCAAGCTATAATTTGGCTTAACAACTCGTCTATTGCAATAACTTATAGCATAATTTTAACAGCATTTGCATATTAACATAACTCGATAACTTATTTTTAGTTGGGTCTGGATGGGGGAATCGGGGGATGTGATTTTAGTATTTAGTCTCATTAACCAAAATGCAATCGAGTTTGGGGAACTTTCAGCAGCGTATGCCTGTGCCTATGGCCATGAATGTACCAAAAGTGCCCCCGCCTTGTATCATCACTTTGCCCACATTGTTAATGAGCTCGCGTCCTCGCAGTCCATACCTAGAATTAGAAGTTTCACTTGTTTAGCCGGCAATTACATAATCCCAAAAGAGCGACGCTTGCGTCATGCGGCACAAACTGACCACGACATGCCCAACATACCTGAGTGCTGAGAAGCCACCGAAGAGGGCACCGCTAGCCATGCCCACACAGAATCCAATGGTGAATCCAGTCTTCATCTTATCAAAGCATGTGGGGCCACCCTGCTGGGAGAAGGAACCGCTCGGCAAAGGCATATTTAATGGTTCTCCTCAGCGACTTGCGGTGTGTGTGTGATTGAAAGATAACAAGAAATGTTAGCAGAAGGCGCCAAGTGTTTATTTGCGCCTTAATTGCTTATATTTGACGTTTGTTGTCCAAATTTCCCAAAAAACTACAATTTTAGCTTTTATCGGTGCCGACTCCAAAAACAATTTTGTCTGGCAGCCTGTTTGTGGCTGTCAAAAACCTGGCATGTGTGCCAAAGCAGCTCTGTTGTTATAGTTCATTCGCTTGCTGCCAGATGGCGCCAGTGTTTCATATTTGCTGCTCATAGTCGAGTGACATTTGCCGATATATTTTACATTTTTTATTTAATGTACCAAATAGTAGTAAAAGAAGTAGTAGAAGTGGTTGTAGAAGTAGTAGTAGAAATAGTAGTAGTAGTAATAGTAGTAGAAATAGTAGTAGAAAAAGTAGTAGAAATAGTAGTAGAATTAGTGGTAGAAGTAGTAGTAGAAATAGTTCTGCAAATAGTAGTAGAAATAGTAGTAGAAAAAGTAGTAGAAAAAGTAGTAGAAATAGTAGTAGAAATAGTAGTAAAAATAGTAGTAGAAAAGGTAGTAGAAAAAGTAGTAGAAATAGTAGTAGAAATAGTAGTAAAAATAGTAGTAAAAATAGTAGTAGGAATAGTAGTAGAAAAAGTAGTAGAAATAGTAGTAGAAATAGTAGTAAAAATAGTAGTAGAAATAGTAGTAGAAATAGTACTGCAAATAGTAGTAGAAATAGTTCTGCAAATAGTAGTAGAAATAGTAGTAGAAATAGTAGTAGAAAAAGTAGTAGAAAAAGTAGTAGAAATAGTAGTAGAAATAGTAGTAAAAATAGTAGTAGAAATAGTAGTAGAAAAAGTAGTAGAAATAGTAGTAAAAATAGTAGTAGAAATAGTAGTAAAAATAGTAGTAGAAATAGTAGTAGAAAAAGTAGTAGAAATAGTAGTAGAAATAGTAGTAAAAATAGTAGTAGAAATAGTAGTAGAAATAGTAGTAGAAATAGTACTGCAAATAGTAGTAGAAATAGTTCTGCAAATAGTAGTAGAAAAAGTAGTAGAAAAAGTAGTAGAAATAGTAGTAAACATAGTAGTAGAAATAGTACTGCAAATAGTAGTAAAAGTAGTAGTAGAAATAGTAGAAATAGTAGTAGAAAAGTAGTAGAAAAAGTAGTAGAAATAGTAGTAGAAATAGTAGTAAAAATAGTAGTAGAAATAGTAGTAAAAATAGTAGTAGAAATAGTACTGCAAATAGTAGTAGAAATAGTTCTGCAAATAGTAGTAGAAATAGTAGTAGAAATAGTAGTAGAAATAGTAGTAAAAATAGTAGTAGAAATAGTAGTAGAAAAAGTAGTAGAAATACTAGTAGAAATAGTAGTAAAAATAGTAGTAGAAATAGTAGTAGAAATAGTACTGCAAATAGTAGTAGAAATAGTTCTGCAAATAGTAGTAGAAATAGTAGTAGAAATAGTAGTAGAAAAAGTAGTAGAAAAAGTAGTAGAAATAGTAGTAGAAATAGTAGTAAAAATAGTAGTAGAAATAGTAGTAGAAAAAGTAGTAGAAAAAGTAGTAGAAATAGTAGTAGAAATAGTAGTAAAAATAGTAGTAGAAATAGTAGTAAAAATAGTAGTAGAAATAGTACTGCAAATAGTAGTAGAAATAGTTCTGCAAATAGTAGTAGAAAAAGTAGTAGAAATAGTAGTAGAAATAGTAGTAGAAATAGTAGTAGAAAAAGTAGTAGAAAAAGTAGTAGAAAAAGTAGTAGAAATAGTAGTAGAAATAGTAGTAAGAATAGTAGTAGAACTTCTAGTAGAAGTAGCAGTAGAAATAGTTGTAAAAGTGGTAGGATAAGCCGTAGTAGTAACGCATTTCTTTTATAAAAAATAGTACCAACTGAAGTACCAAGTAAAGGAACCGCTTTTGGTACTAAATAACCAAGTGTGGCAACCGTGATCATATTGTAACATACATTTTAAATTGTTATTAATATTAATTAATTAATTATATTTAATATTTCTAATTTTAGAGTCGAAGAGCGAGATGTTTAATTATTATTTGAAAATTGTACCGACGCTCTATGAGCGCCACAGCGATGGTCAACCCATTTATACAAATCAATTTTCGGTCACGCGCCATCGGAAGGATTTAATGGATCGGGAACGTGGCATGCCGGGCATCTTCTTCAGCTACGAATTGTCCCCGTTAATGGTTAAATATGCCGAAAGACATAGGTATATAACTGATGAATTTAATGGGTTAGTTACTTTACTAATGAAGTTATTAAATCCTGCAGTTCCTTTGGCCACTTTGCCACCAATTGTTGCTCGATCATTGGCGGCGTCTTCACCGTGGCGGGCATTCTGGCTGTGCTGCTGAACAACTCGTGGGAAGCCTTACAGCGCAAGCTGGAGGTCGGCAAACTCAGTTAGCAAATCATTTTGGACTATTTCAGGAATCTCTCCAGCTTTATTAGGCCTAACTCATTCCATAGCGCATCGAATTTTTAACAATGCCTGACAAATCTCTAAATAAAGTGCTTATATTTATAAGAAACGGAATTTGGAATCCGTAATGCGGACCCGGTTTATGTCGTGCGCTTGCCCACGGATAAAAACCCAGACGTATTTGAGAAATACTTGGCTTCAGTGTGGGATCTCTCCGCTGCTTGTGGATTGACAATTTCTAGACCCTGCAATGGTGTAAACGCCACACTGGATGCTGTGCCGGAGATTTGGCGCTTCACTGTCGTGTTGCCGCCGTAGACCTGTTGCTTCTGTAGATTCTTCTGCAGCGTCTTGCTAATGCGAACCTTTGTCTTCTCATCCAGCTGCGGCAAACGAATGCGTCCGGTGCCCGTTTTGCCAATGGTGCCGCGAGAATAACCCAAGTCGCCCTGGTAGGCATCCTCCTCGATCTACAAATGGATTAAATTGTGAATTTGAATAAGGGATCAAGCGATGTCTATACTTACATCGCCAAAATTCATACGATTCGCCTGCTTGCGGAATTCAGTCAACGCATAACGCTCCTTCATCTTGCGGACACGCTTACCACCTCGTTTCTTCTTGCTGCCCTCGATGGGTTTAGGCAGCGGCTTGATGAACTTCACTGGCGGTGGCTCTTGCAGTTTGTCCAACTTCTTTTCAATGTCCTCCTTAAACTTCAAACCAATCTCGCCATGCACGCTCTCATGACACGCATCAACCCGAGCGGCCAGCACCGACTTGGCGGCCACCAAACGCGCTGCTTTTCGACGCAAATCCGGCGCTGTGTCCTGCACAATCTGTGAGTAATACACGTAGCCCGTGTGCGGCAACATTTGAGTCTGTGAGAAACCCGAGAGCGTCTTTTTCTGAGAGCCCAGAACTTGCACATTGCAAGCGGGCATTTTAGAGAGTTTCGTCAATCCACCGGCAATACCCAACAGCTTGGCGGCTGTGGAGGCGCCCACAATCATTGATAAATTGGGTGCTATAAATGTCATTCGACTCTCGACGTACTCATAGATCTTTGACTTGTAATTGTTCAGCTCAACGGCCATTTCACAGGCCTCATCGATCTTAGCCTTCTCTGCGGCCGTTAACATGGTTCTAAACAAAACGAATAATTAATTGCAAAATTGTTATACAAACAATAATAGTTCTTACCCCTGTGTGGTGGAGGCAGTCACCGAGACAATCATAATGGTGGCCTGTGTTAAGATAGCCTGCAACTTCTCATTGTTCTTCACCTGCTCCAGATCATTGCCCAGCTCCTTGACCGCCAGCAGATACTCAATTTCGCCGACAATCAGTGAGTCGAGCTCAGGGAAACGTTTCTGATACTTGTCCTTGGCAAACTTGTGTATAATTGATATTTCATTGTCCACATCCACTGCGATTGCATTCGCATCCACAATAAGGCAGTATTCAGGATCGGATTCCACGCTGCCCAACATTTCAGCAGCACTGCGCTGCCGACTCGCATAGTGCTCGATCTGCTTAAGGGTATTCTGCAGTCGATCCGAATCACGCAGCTTACAGAGTTCACGTACTGATTGTACCGTCACATCCACTTCCATTAAGTTCGGTGTGGGTTTCAGCAACTTCTCGGCGAGTTCGTTGGTAAGCGTTGCCTGCTCCACCTCGTCGGCGTCAGCCATTTCGGCATCGTCGATGTCATTGTCATTATCTTCCTCCAGATCAGCAAGTAATTCATCAGCCAGCGACATATTTACCGATTATATTAATTTGCTACCGGCTTTTACAATATTTCTCGTTTCTATCCTCGTTTTCGGTGTAAACAAAATGTTTGATACGTTTGCCAGATGCTACAGCTGTTTTCCACTCCAGTGTTGCCACTTTATCTAAGTTCTCCGTACATAAATATGTTAGGCTTTTTTTCCTTGTAGCCTCTGTTCTATTCTCTCTGTTATTTAACAGATATTAAATAGACCTGCCTAATTAACAGCTGTTTTCATGGCCCCATTTAAATTCAATTTCGCCCATCTCTAGAATTTAGTGTTGCCAAATTGCGAAATTGCCGCTCGATTTTGGCGCAGATTTTTGGCGTCTTCAGATTTCGGAATTAGCAATTGATTGGTTCGGCAGTTCGCTTTAATAATGTCGAAAAAGTTAAATACTAGTGCAGGCGGCACGCCAACAAATACATTGCTTAATTACTTTGCCAAATCACCGGCGATTGATAAAAAGAAACTCACGCCCAGTATTACTAACGGAGCTCAAAAGGAGAATATACAGAATGGGAAAGGTAAGATTGTAAAAAAGGAGTCTGAGTCGAAGCCAGCTGCCAAGCGCAAGTTGCCTATCTCGGATTCCCCTGCTGACGAAGACAGTGACATAGAAGAGAAGACTGGCAAACGCAAACGAAAGCGTATTGTGGTGCCCGAATCAGAGAGCGAAGAGGAATACGAGTCGAAATCAGAATCAGACTTCTCGGAGGATGGTTCGGACTATGAGCCAGATGGGAAGGAGGCCGCAGTTAGCGAAGAGAGCGAGAGTGGCGAAGAGGAAAAAGAAGAAAGCGAGTCTGAAGAGGATCCCACACCAAAAAAGCACCGCAAAAAATCCTCCAAGAACCACATAAACAACAACAACAATAACAATGAACCCGCCAGCAAGAAGGCTAAACTGGACGAACCTGTGTTGGCTGCAGGCGCCACATTCATGGAGAAATTGCAGCAGCTGCAAAGCAATGCCAAAAAGGACGCTGCCTATGATGATATTGTGACCGCAACATCGAATTTAGATGAACCTGTTGTGTGGCCCCATCAGAAGCTGGAGTTCCTGCAACCAGATAAGATTAAGGACAAGGCTGGCAGGCGGCCGGATCATCCTGACTACGATAAAAGCACACTACATGTGCCAGAGAAATTTCTCAATGCCTTGTCGCCGGGTGTGCGCCAATGGTGGATCCTCAAGTCGGACAACTTTGATTGTGTGCTCTTCTTCAAGGTGGGCAAATTCTATGAGCTGTATCATGGCGATGCCGACGTAGGCGTTAATGAGCTAGGCTTCACCTACATGCGCGGGGAATTTGCGCATTCAGGTTTCCCGGAAATCTCCTTCGATAAGATGTCCTCCATATTGATAGACAGGGGTTACAAGGTGGCGCGCGTGGAACAGACAGAAACGCCAGACATGATGACGGAGCGCTGCAAGCGCATTAAGCCCACAAAATTCGACAAAGTTGTGGCTCGCGAGATCTGCCAGATTACGGATCGTGGCACCCAAGTGTTTGGCTCTCAGTGTGCCATTGGACCCAATCATCAGCCCAATTATATGCTGGCCCTGGTGGAGCATGATGAGGGCAGCAGCAGCAAGTATGGCATTTGCTTTATAGACACTTCCATTGGTGACTTCCATGTTGGCGAATTTGATGATGATAAAAGCTGCTCACGTCTGCTGACGCTGCTCTCCCATCACATGCCCGTTCTGGTGAGTCCAACTCGTTGCCTTTTCAACTGCTTAATCAATGTTAACTTTCTATACTTAGTTGCTCCATGAGAAATCAGCACTTAGCTTGCGCACCCAGCAAATACTGCGCACCATGCTGGGCGGCATCCTCAAGGAGCAGTTGCCTAGCTCTGGGACACTGCTCTGCAGCGCTGAGAAGACGCTGAAGTTGCTGGCGGAACGCTACTATGCGGGAAGTGGAAATGATGACAATTGGCCGCTGGTGTTGCGCAGCATGCAATCGGACACTGATCACTTGGGACTCACACCCGCCGATCAATATAAGCTGGCCCTGAAGGCGCTTGGTCAGTGCATTCACTACATTGCCAAGTGTAAGCTGGAGCCTAAGGTGCTGCCCATGGCGCGTTATCAGCTGTATGTGCCACCTGATGAGCAGCAGGAAGACAATACCAGCTCCTCAACGCTGGCTGCTACGTTGCGTCGCTCCCATATGGTGTTGGATGCCACCACATTGTCCAATCTGCGCATTATTGGTGAAGATCATTCGCTAATGTCTACACTGGATCATTGCTGTACCAAGTTCGGCAAACGTCTACTCCATCATTGGCTCTGTGCCCCCAGCTGCGATTTAGCAGTCATACGCGAGAGACAGGAGGCCATTGGCGAGTTCCTAAGTCGTCCCGATGAGCTGCAAGAGCTGCGTGCATTGCTGGCACCGATGCCAGACTTTGAGCGCCATTTGGCACAGATTCATCTGTTTGGCAACAAGCGCGTTTCCCAAGCAGGTCATCCCGACTCGCGGGCCATACTCTTCGAGGAGAAGTTGTACAACAAGCAAAAGCTACGCAGCTTCATGAGCATTTTGAAGGGTTTCGAAACCCTTATGAAGTTGCCCTCGATGTTTCGGAACTCGGAAACAGTGCTGCTAAAGCGATTGACTCAGTTGTCAGGCGATGGAGGCAGTTTCCCTGATCTCAGCAAGCAACTGAAGTTCTTTGAGAATGCTTTCGATCATGAGGCAGCTGACAAGACGGGCGTCGTGGCACCACAGCCTGGCATTGATGCGGACTACGATGAAGTGCAGCAGGCTATTGCAGACATAGAGCAGCGCCTGAAGACATATTTACTTGAGCAAGAGCGTCACTTTGGCTGTCGTGTCATTTACTTTGGCTCGGACAAGAAACGCTATCAGCTAGAAGTGCCGGAAACACATGCCCACAAGGCAAATAAATTGTATGCGTTGGAGGGTCAGGTGAAGGGCAAGAAGCCCGCACGTCGCTACACCACAATGGAAACAAAGGCCTTGCTAAAGGACATGCAGCAGGCGGAGGATGCACGCAACACGGTGCTTAAGGATTTGGCACGTCGCCTTTTTGAAAAGTTCTCCAATCACTATGAGCAATGGAAGCAATGCATTGACTGTGTCTCAACGCTAGATGTGCTGGCCTCTCTGGCGGAGTATGCACGCCAGCAACTGGTCATCTGTGTGCCAGAGCTGGACTCGGCACAGACGCAGCCCTTCATTGAGCTGGAAGAGGGCTATCATCCATGTGTGAATGCATCCACCTACATACCCAACGGCCTACAGTTGGGCACTGCAACTGAGGCGCCACTGTCGCTGCTCACGGGCCCAAACATGGGTGGCAAGAGCACATTGATGCGACAGGTTGGTTTGCTGGTTATCATGGCGCAGATTGTAAGTAGTTATCATATTCAGAAATAGTTTTCCAGTTCTCTAAATATTGTTTCTTTCAGGGAGCCCATATACCCGCTGCCAGCTGCCGTCTTTCGCTGGTGGATCGTATTTTCACAAGGCTGGGTGCTCAGGATGATATTCTGGCTGGGCACAGCACCTTTCTGGTGGAGCTCAATGAAACATCGCTTATTTTGAAGCATGCCACAACGCATTCCCTGGTGCTGCTGGATGAGTTGGGCCGTGGCACGGCCACATACGATGGCACCGCTATTGCTGCCTCTGTGGTCAACTTTCTGGGCAATCTGAAGTGTCGCACGTTATTCTCCACGCATTATCACAACCTGATTGATTTCTTTCACTCGGACAAGAGAATTACACTCGGTCACATGGCGTGCATGGTGGAGAACAACGAGGACAATACGGATCCCACGCAGGAAACGGTCACATTCCTTTACAAATATACAGCGGGTGCCTGTCCCAAATCCTATGGCTTCAATGCAGCCAAATTGGCAGGCATGCCGCAGGGCATTATCAAACGTGCCTATGAGGTAAGTTGTGCATAATAATAATATTAATTTAAACAATAATCTTTGTTGTTGAACCACAGCTATCCAAGAAAGTGGAGGCGATTGCCCTGCAGCGTAAAATAACCGCCAAAATTGTGGCAGCTTCCAGTGGAGATGTTGACAAGCGGCAAACGAAATTGAACAACTTGAAAGATTTGCTGCAGCAGTTGAAATTGTGCCAGGTCTGAGCGAGCTATACGATGATTACCTAGGTTCACTTGGAGGCTTACAAATAGAATAGAAGAACATTTAAACAAATACTATATCTGACAACTGTTTAAATATTTGTACAACTTGTTGTGTGCTTTTAAATGTTCTTAATACCATTTTTTTTTTTTAAGTTTATTTTTATTTATTATTTTGTACTTAGTTTAAACATTGAACGTATACGTCGCTTTTTAAGCCATTTGAATGCCATAGATTGTTGAATTATATGCAGTATTTTCATGAAATCATTATTAAAATAATAATTATTAATTCTAGAATGAAACATCGATGAATTGTTTGCCATTTGTTGTATTTGTTTTGCCATTGTTTATTTTTGTATCACAGTAAAAATTAAAAATTAATTAAATTCACAATCAAAATACACATATGATATTATTATTATTATTATTATTAAATGCTTACAAATTAAACGATATTCAATAAATATTGCTAAATATTGTAAAAAACACACAGTACAATACAATTTCACAACTAAAATTAACAATTATCCACATTACTGATGTCATCAACTAAACAAAATGAATTAATAATAATTATAGGAATTGTACACATATTGAATACCATAAATATTGCGAAATATGTAAAAGAACAATGTAAACTTCGGTATGCCGAAGATGGAATACCCTAGTTTTGGCATCTTACTGTTGATTCCTCAGATAACGAGAGAATCTTCAGTTAGATTGACATTTATCGGGTTTAGCTTTGATCTGAGAGTATAATTCAAATGGGCATTCAATGTATTACATATTTCGTTATAAAATTATAATACTCATTGCAAGTGTATAAAAATAGGAATGTTGTTGTTGTAATTATTATTGTTGCAGCATAACAGCTAACGACCAGAATAAAGCCCAGACTTGTCTGAGTATTGCGCGATTTGTGCGTTTACAGCTATAACTATATATGTATATAGTATAGATATATATATATATATATATATATATAATAGTATTACTATTGATTTAACTAAAAAGCAAAGCCATTTTACTTTCGGAAATTCAAAAGAAACTAAAACTTTTGAAGCAGGCAGAGAACTAGTTTTGTGTTTCTTAACGTTGTTTGCTTACAAAAATGCTTAAAAAACGATTTATAATAATACATGTATGTACTCGTATATAGTATAAGTATATGTATATAGCTTGACTATATAAGCTATGTAATAATACTATTGAACATTTACGTTTCTCTGTCTGTGTGTTTATGTGTGTGTTGGTAATCTGCCTAAGCGCTAAACTGGACTTGCGTTTTAAACAACTAAATATATAATTTGTTTTGTATAACTAGACTATATTCTCTTATATATTTGGTATTGTATATGTTACAAATGATCTTCTTGGGATCTTTAGTCTATATAGGCTAGTTTCTATGCGCTTTTTGTTTGTTTGTTTGTTTGTTTTTTTTTAAGAGAGATGTGTGCAATCCATGGAAGGAACATACATACATAATAATCCCCGATATCAAACGAGTTACATAATTGCGCCATGCTCGTTTGATTATTGATTTTGGCCATATATGTAGCTAGTATATCCATTTGAAGCGACTGGGGTTGCTCTTAGTTCTAGCTAGAAAACATTTATGTTAACTTCGGATTTGACCGGTAACTTCGGAAAAAACGAAGAGAATTTTTACACATAGTACATATTTAGTACAAACATACCTACAAAAAAATAAACAACAACAATATAGCCCACACATATTGATTTTTGATTATGTTATGACGCCAGCGCCGTCCATTATCTGGACAACAACCCCATCTCAATCATCGCTAATCACATCCTTGCGCGCCCTCAGATTACGCCACGATCCCGCTGTGCAAACTCCGATGCCGCGCCACCAATCATTGACATCGGTGTACCAGGTGGGCTTGCGCAGTTGCTCCTCGTTGTGGAGCGTCGAGCATACCCGACACCAGTAGTACGTGTTGATGAACTCACCGGTGCCCTTCCATTTGAAATAGGAGTTGTACAGCTCATCGTCCTTGTCGAGTATGTGCAGATACTCGGCCAATTCTCTGGGTGAGGCAAACTCATCGACGTGTATATAGGATCGACGTGGCGCACTCACCTCGTAGTCTTCGGGACGGGCGCCCATTACTATGGGCAACACCTTGCGATTCAGTGCATTCACAAAGAACTTCTCTGTTATGTAATCCTTGCAGTTGGAATTCTCGAATGCCAAATAGAACTTGTAGTCATTGTCGAGTATATCGAAGCATTTGTCAGCAGTGCTCCGAGGACATTTGTAATTGCCACAGGCACCATAAATGTCCACCTAATTGGGCGAGGCAGACACAAATTAGATGAGAATTAAATATGGAATAATAAATATCTATCTTAAAGGATGTGTCATTAGAAGGCCAAGTAAATTAGAGATACATAATAAATCAATCCTTAGTCAGCTTACTTATACAATACACTTATACAGCTCTTAGCAAATGTGAAAGAGCGATGGAGAAAAAGAGAGCAGCCGCTGAGCCTCGCACAAGCTCGAGCGAGCCTGCATTCAACATACACATTGTTATTTCTGTGTGTGCGTGTGTATATATGAGTGCAGCTGAGCGCCAGCAATGTCTATGCATGTGTGTGTGATCAGAAGAGCAAGCGCTCTGCCGCTAGCATCGCTGCATGTGCAGATGTTTGCATGTGTGTGTGATCAGTTAGGCAAGCTCACTGCGGTCAGCATGCATGTATCTGTGAGCAACTGCAGTGAGTGCGTACAGCGTGCGTGTGGCTGGAAAGCTCGTCCCACTTAGCATCCACAGTGAGCGCTGTGAGCGCAGAATGTAATATGTGTGCATTAATACAGCACACACAGCACACATAATTATACTTAATCATTAACATAGTTAATGATAATTATTATTATTTGCATATTCCTACATAGAAGTATATAAGAATTAAGGAATGCAAATCTTTACAGAGATATTCCAATCCCTAAACTGATTTGTCTGAGAAAACCTCAAAATGTAATGTAAAACCAAGGAAATATTAAGAAAACAATTCAAGCAACTGACTTACAATGAAGATAGTTAGTAAATGACGTAGATAGATTAACACATTGTTAAAGAAATAGTATTAAATTGACTAAACTTTGCACTCAGCAAGGACATTTGAAAGGGGTTTAACGGCCCTGAAGTAGTTAATTACCTCAATGTGTTTCTGCAGCTCATGGGCGTACTGAAGTCTGCCATTGCGTGCACCACAGTTGGATACAAACCAGGCCACCTTCTTGGTCTTATTGAGGGCATAGTTGTGATCCTGTTCCAATTGCTGCACCTTTGTATCGTAGTATTGCCATTTCTCATAGGGTGCCATAACTGTGCTGTCACGTCTACAAGGCAGTGAATATATATATATATATATATATATATATATATGATTATAAGGTTAAGCTTAATTGGTTGAACCATCCATTGTTAATCACCTGTAGGTGGCCGTCCAGTTGATGGCGTCGGGCACTTTGACATTTTGCGTGTGATATGGACACTCCAAGTAGTACATCATGCTGACCTGCTTATGATTGCTGGGTCGTCGTATACCTGTGGGTATGTAATTATCCTTGTAGAGTATCATATCGGCCACGCCGGCCAGATCTCGATTGGCAGTCAGCTCACAGGTGTCCACCGGACACTTGGAGCGCAGAAACACCTCTCGCCCCTTCTTCACATTCCAGGGACCCAATCCATTGTAAAGCAGTATCGTTTTCAGCTTCCCGCTTGCCTTGATCTGTTCATAGTTGTGTGGCACATACATTAGCTGATTAACCACACGATCACTATGGGGATCTTGGTGTGGAAAGAGACGAGGTGCATGCAATTTGCGTGCCTTGCGATTGCTAAACGTCTTCGCCGGCTTGGGATAATATTCGCCATTGCGAAAGAACCACGGTTTGGCGGTGGCTGTCGGTTCCAAACGCTTTTCCGCCGCTGCCGGCTCCTCCTCCACCTCCTGCTGTGGCTCCTGATCGGCCATGGCAACCGGGGAAGCAGGTGGCGCAGATTCATAGGGCGCTGTAGTTTCCTCTAGCTCCCAACTTTTTAGTTCATTTGTATCTCTGGCAAAGTCATGTTGCCTATGTTGTTGTTGTTGTTGTTGCTGTTGCTGCTGCTGTTGTTGTTGGGAAGGTGTCAAGATAGGTCGCGTTATTTTCGTCTTCCATATCTCATATTCTCTGTCAGGTGGAAATGAAATTTGTTGTTTGATAAGCTAACGTCGAATGTAAGGCATAAGCAATTATTGATGTTACTCACTTGAGATTGAAACCAAAGATCAACAACAGCGCACAAATTAACGTAAAATAGAAATACTTTTTCAATGATATTTTTGGCCGTCGCATTCTGAATTATGTTTCCTTCAGGCTAATGTTTTCTCTCTCTCTATCTGCCACACACGCGCGTGCGCGCTCTCTTTCTCTCTCACTTTCACTCTATTTCTGGGTAACTTCTTCAATGGGTGTATGGATCTCTGGCTGCTCGATCTGGAACGTGCTAACGACTCAGCTTAGTTTCAACATTTTGCTGTGAAATATTTCAAAGAAAATAAACATTGCAATTTATCAAATATTTTGTTTACATTTATGTGTGTTGATAATCGCAATAATTACACCTAAAAAAAAGGAAACACGTGTAATTACCCAATGTTAATTATCTTTTCTTGTTTTTTTTTTTTTTTAACAAAATTGTTTAACTCGAATTCGAATTCGAATTCGTGTTCGAATTCTATGTCTGTTGGCAACCTGCTGTTCGTTTGCGCTCACATGCAAAACTGCGCTCTAAACCCCATCGATTCAGCTCTATAACTAGAACATACTCTAGCTGCGGCTTGACGCCGCTTCATTAACTTTATAACGTCATTGTTATCTACCAAAATTATTAAGGGGGGCGTTTTTAGTAATTTTTGATAAAGCTGTTCTTCAATTTTCATGTGGAACACGTTCCATTTAGACAGTTGACAAGCGACGCCGTGGCACATTGTTAACAAGGTCATTGCAGCTGGCCGAAATGAGGGGAAGCGTCTCCACAGCACACACCTTAGCTATATTTGCCTCTATGGCAATCGTTAAACACTGCAAATTCGTCATACTACTATTTGCAGGTGTCGTCTATTGGGGATTGTGAGGTTAATGTTCAGCTCTGACATCTAGTAACGGGTATACGATAATTTAATGCAATGAGCTCTGATAACTGACCGTTACTGCAATTTTTATTTAATTTATATTTAATTGTTTACAATTTTATTTGCATTTATATGTTTAGCAAGAGTTAGATTCAGTTTGCATAAACAATTATTAACTATTTATAATAAAATGTTAATTATATATTTCATTTACAGGGCATGGCTAAGTGCTATCAATTAGTTTATCATTTCTACATTTCTACTACATTTCATGCAAATTATTTACAATTTTCTACAACTTAGTTCCACATAAAACCAAATGTTATAGTTGGAACAACTCTTAAAACAATGGGGCGTATACGCAATAAAGAGAAGTATGAATGAATGAAGTCAAAGCAAGCGGCGAGTGAATTCATGGACTGCCCCCACAGGCAACCATGCTGATTGTGCCACGATACGGACATGCGAATAGCTTAGCAGCCCCGGCTTCATTATAGAGGCATAGACAAACTAAGGCGTTGAACTAATCAAAGCACCACGCCTCCCTCCCCCCCCCCGCTCAAAGCAGCACAAACAAGTTCTCCATACGCCAATCCGTGCACTCAGCCATCCATCTATCATATGTCATTTATGGCACAGTTTTACATATTCCTTTGAGGTAGTTGTGTACTGTGCGCTCTAGCCTGCGGTTGCAACGTTGTTAGCCCTCGGTTTTTGGGGCTGCAGTGCGATGGGTTAGTTTGCATTTTATGCTAGGGGGTGTTGTTGTGGCAGAGCTCTTAACGAAACCTCCTTGGTACTTTACGTGTATAAGTAGCGAAAGCGGGGAGGAAGCGGCAGAGGCAGTGGCAGAGGCAGTGGCAGAGGTAGAGGCAAAGGCAGAGGCAAAGGCAGCGGCAGTGGCAGAGAGCGGTAAGGCAGCCCGGGCTTATCGCACACTCAAGCTGCCTTAGTATCGCACTTTTTGACGGTTTTGACAGGCGACACACTGACGTCCCGGTCCCAGTCGCAGTCAATGTTCTAGGCACCACGCAGTGGTCTTCCAGCCAACTCAACTCTCATAAAAAATGTAGTTATAGCCATTCATTCATGTTGCAAAAGTAGGACTTTAGGGGCCTGTACACACAAAGCTACACACAGACTTTAGTGGTTTGTGATTCTCTCTCTATGTGTGTGTGTTTTATAGTGGTTGATAGATACTGGAACATTGCCATTGGCCATATGCATAAGATGTAATCGTATTTGTATGTCTGTCTATATGTTATTATTAGTATATTATTTGCTTTATGCAGGAAACTCACGCAGTGCCTGATTCACTAACTGAGTTCTTATTCAAAGAATTTTTCCTTATTACTTTCTCATATTTGTGGGTTTGTCAGCACTAAATCAACAAGATATTAAAAGGAAACTCTGAGTAAACGTTATTTACATATCAAATAAGCTTCCCCTTTGGAAACTTCAACTGAATTTAACAAACCTATTCATTATTTACAAATGTTATATAAGAACTCTATTAGGTGTGAACTTTTTATCAGCTCTGCAATTCTATAACGAATGCGAAAATAGTTGTGCAAGAATTAAGCTTATCGAGAAGTCACAACTTCATTATTCTAGTTGTTGGACTAACTAGTTTTATAATTAAAAGCAAATATTGTTGAACATTTATCTAATAATAATAATGAGGTAAATTTACAGAGAGAAAATAAAACATGAAACACTAACATTAATTGTTGGATAAGAAATATAAAAGATAAAAATATATATGTATAATATTCTAAAAATATAGAAGAAGGAGAAGAGAAATCGTTAGAAAAAGAATGTTTCTGTTTCTACTTCTACTTCTACTTCTACCTCTACTTCTACTTCTACTTCTACTGCTACTGCTACTTCTACTTCTACTTCTACTTCTACTTCTACTTCTACTTCTACTTCTACTTCTACTTCTACTTCTACGTCTACTTCTACTTCTACTTCTACTTCTACTTCTACTTCTACTTCTACTTCTACTTCTACTTCTACTTCTACTTCTACTTCTACTTCCCACTTCACTTCACTTCTACTTCTGCTTCTGCTTCTGCTTCCACTTCTACTTCTACTTCTACTTCCACTTCTACTTCTACTTCTACTCTACTTCTGCTTCTGCTTCTACTTCTACTTCTACTTCTACTTCTACTTCTACTTCTCTACTTCTACTTCTACTTCTACTTCTACTTCTACTTCTGCTTCTACTCTACTCTACTTCTGCTTCCACTTCACTTCCACTTCTACTTCTACTTCTGCTTCTACTTCTGCTTCTACTTCACTTCTACTTCCACTTCTACTTCTACTTCTACTTCTACTTCTACTTCTGCTTCTACTTCTACTTCTACTTCTACTTCTACTTCTACTTCTACTTCTACTTCTACTTCTACTTCTACTTCTACTTCTACTTCTACTGCTACTTCAACTTCTACTTCTACTGCTACTGCTACTGCTACTTCTCAATTTTAGCTTCAGTTTGAGAATTACCATTTCCCACTGGTCCTTTTATACAGGCTCACACTTATAATAGCTTACCAACGCCTACACAAGCTACTACTCGCACCACTTCCCACTCCCCACTTCTAGAGCTTCCTCAATTTATATATTTATATTTAGTTGTAGTGCTGTGGCCTATTGTCGAGGCACTTGATGCTATGCATTTAGTATGTCAATATGACTATATGTAGGAGGAGGCCAACTCTTGACTCGCATGCATTGTTTTCATAAATATTGTAGGGGGCTCGGGCACGAGGACTGTCTGTCCCATTGTTGTCTCTACTTTGCACGTTGATACACTTGACTTCCTCACTTGAAACACGTAGGCTGAAGGAGCAGCGAAGGAGGCGGAGGAGCAGTAGCAGGTTAGGCTGGATAGGCAGGAGTTATACAAAGGTCTCTGTTATTTTAGGCATGTAAGTTTTTTGGGTATATATTTCGTAGGGGAGTTCAGTAGTAGAACTCTTATATTTTTAGCTTAGCACCCTCTTCGGCTCTTAACACGTTGCACAAACAATTTATTACCCCCTTTTCCCCTGTCCGCCGTCTGCAAAATGGACAGCCAGGAATTGCAACTGCAATGTGCAACATCAGCATAAATAAATTTTGGCATTTTCACTTAAGCTTTTGCCATTTACTGCTTAACACACTCTCCACAACCCCTCCCCTCCCCTTCCACACGTGCTAAGGGCAGGAGCTAACGGTATCACACGCAATGTCTGTCTGCGTCATAAGTGCGTGTATGTTACGTTATTGTTGTTGTTGTTGTTCTTTTTTCCTTTCGTACTTTCCTGCTCTGTCTTAATCAATAAAACCGTAGTTTAACGTTAAAGGTTATTGGTTAAAGACACTTTTAACCCGACTGCGATAACAAACAGCAGCGACATCAACAAAAAGCCGTCAACTTTTTAATGGCTTTTTAAATATTATTTAAGTCTCAACTTACACAATTTATTGACATGGTCATTTATCGACTGCAATATTTGAATTTAATTAAAAGGCGCTTTGTATTTTGCTTATTTTAATCATTTTTTGCACGCTTCTGCACATTTTTATTGTTGTTTTTCTATTTTGCACACACAGAAAACAACACACACACACAAACACACACACTCACTCACTCAGCATACACTCACTAGAAATAGGCGCGACGTTTGTCCTTTACGTTTTCACGTAACTTTTGCAACTGCTCTGTCAATGTATATAATAATTAGACTCCAGCCAGACAGCTGGGCAGCAGCAGCCGCAGTCATACCCAAAACGCAAAGAGAGTAAAATGACAAAAAGAGCGAACGAGAGAGATAGGAGGCAAAGCGTATAAAGTATTGAGAGCGGTTAAATATTTGGCAAACAGCCATTCATTGAGTGCCGACAATGACAGATGCGCAAATTATTGTGCTTGATATAAGTACATATACAAGATTTACATTTAGATACATCATTAATAAAAATCTCAAAACTGAAAGATGCCATCTGCTGCGCCCAAAAGATGCTTTAAAATTATCTAAGATGTAGCATTAAATAGCTGCTCTTGCTTATTGTTTAGTATCCAATGCGCATGCACCGCTCTCGCTCTTTTTCCCATAGCAAAAAGGGGGAAACAAGTACAAAAAGAGAAGCCGAGAGATAGGGCGACGCTGAGAAAGAGCCATCAAATAAACAAGCGTCGCAGCGACTGAGACGTCGACAGCTGTCGGTGGACGCGCGCCTTATCAACAACTTAGGGCGGTTTTTCTTACCACCCCATTGCATGGTTTGTGTCCTCGCTAAATGAAAGAACACTACTCTTTCAATAGAAATATTTAATTACTTTGTCATCAGACTTGTTACATATAATTTTGTCAATGTCTTCCCACCTTTAATCTACCGCAAAAACTCAACCGAGTTATTCCTATGACTTAGTTTATATTATAACTGGATAAATTTTCCAAAAATATATCAATTTGTACTACTTTTCCATTTACATTTATTCTGAAAGGCCTTCATGTTGCTCATTTGTTTTGTATATTATGTTCGTTTATGCCAAACCCTTATCATGCTTATGAATATATCCAATTAATACTCTTATCTTAGCTAAGACTTATGGATATTAGGAATAGACATACATACACACAATGTTTACGAAAGATCGAATTTGTTCCTCTTTAAAAATACACATCTATAACATAATCTTATTTTGCAGATGTCTTAATCCTAGTCTATATGTATAGTCGAAGCAGTTCCTCTTGCAGTTAGCCTGAGCTGAAGGTCTCGTAGACATTGGCCCCCAACATTTTGGACTTCTCGGACACCACATAGAAGCTGAGCAGCTGCGTGGGCAGATTGTGGGGCCTCGCAGCGCTGTCGTACCCATGGGAAGTAAGTCCACTGATGATGGGTATCAGTTTGGCTAACGCCAACAGCACCGTATTGACATTAAGCAGATTGTTGTTATTACTTTGATTGCTCTGATTGCTGTTCAAGGGCTGCTGCTGTTGCAGTTCACCTGGCGCTAAATGCTGCAGCGTCTCGCCCATGGACTCGGCAATGGCATCACAACTGAGTACAAAGCCGCGACTCACATTATTCACACACACGCCGATGCAATCCTCGCTCTCGAGCATATCTAGCGTCTCGTTATACATTTGCTGCAGCAGCGGAGAGCAATTTGATCTCTGCTGCAGTCGACTGAGATCAGGGAGCAGGTACTTGGTCATCTTGGAGTTGGGATCGTGTCGTGTATCCCCATTGATGGCCATTTGCAGTGACCAAAAGATTTGCTCTGTATCTGCCAGCGTCAGTTGACGGGTCAGCGGCATTGTCTTCAGCACCTCCACGACTTGACTGCGAATAAACCGCGCCAGATCCCGTATACCATCGTCCGTGATGAAGTGTCGTATGAGCGACAGGTACTGCTGCTTCAGTTCGTCGGTGATTTGACGCTGCTCCGTCATAATATCCCGATAGATGTAGCCACCAAGCAGATTAAGCTGTACACGCAACGCAATCACCAGCATCGATGAGGCATACACAAAGGTAGAAAGTCGCGTGAACGATACGATTTTCATTTGCTCCCACAGTTCCAGTTTGTTGGTGGGATTCTGTCTCAGCTGTTCAAGCAACTCATCCGTGCTACACTCATGCAACACCGCCTGGCACATTTCCTCCCCCATGCCGAGTATCACTTGATTGCAGGTGCGCTCCGTTGACTCAAAATGATGCATCCGTCGTGTACGCTCAAAAAACTCACGCGCTTGCCGCTCCTGATACTCCACAATCTTGCGCTGCGCATATCGTGCCGCATAAATGGTACCACCTACCAACGCCCCAGTTACAATAAATTTACGGCGATGGCGTGACAAGAATTCTTGCAGGCGAGACAACATGATGTGACGCTCCTCCACCAAATGACTTTAAAGTTCAATTGAGCGCTACTTGGGAACAGCGACAGCTGCAACTGCCTTTAAGCACCGTCCCTGCAATACAAAAGTCGTTGAATACTTAATGTACAAAGTTCAAATGTATGTGTGTGTGGGGGGACCACGTCGCTGACTTTGGTTAGATTAGATTAGCTTAGCTTAATACCAGCCAAATATACTCACAAATTCTCTCTACTTAATATGTTTGTTCACACCTGGTTCGGTGTTAGTTTAGTAGAAATTGTAATGCAGCTTCAAATCGCACAATGACTATTGATTTCGATTTTGACAGTTTGTTTGATTCGTCTGCGGTATTCTGGATGTTTATTCGAGCGGATTGCACGCGCGGAATGTATTTTTAATATGTTTATTGTAAATGCTAGTCCTTTTATGCCAGCATACTGCGATATATTTTTGATTCAAATATAAATTCGAGTTGAACTTCTGCTGTCCATTAAACAACTTGTCTTGGGCACGGCTTGCCACACTTGGGTACTTTAGTACCAAAACTGGTACCTTATTTCTTTGTTGGTACTCTTTTTATTCTTCACCAGTGTGAACAACTGCGACATAAATTAAAACCCCAAACTAAAGTCGACATTTCACAAATTTAAAAGAAAAATGGTCACATTAAGCGCAGTAGTGCTGTGCAACGCTACGTTTTTTCAGTCGGCAAAACTCATATTACTTTATATTAAATCTCTTTGTCTGAGTAATATAACATTATGTTAAAGTCATTTCAATTTTTGTTTGTCGACATTTCTTGAGTTCATATTTAATTTGTTGAATCTCCTTGTAGGAAAGCAAAGCATCAGCGCACTCCCCTTTTTTTCTTTGCTTTCAAACACTATCATTTGGGGCCGTCTACTAATTATGGTGGGGAGCAACTACTGCTACACAATTACTCATTGGTATAGTGGGCGGCAGTATATACAATGTCATCTGTGGAACGCAAACTGATTCTGGTCACAGGTTTTGGTCCATTTGTGGGCCATGACGAGGTCAATGCCAGTTGGGAGGCTGTAAAACTGCTGCCCAATGCGCTAAGCTACGAGGGTACGGAGTATCAATTGGAGAAACAATTGGTATCTGTGGAATATGCGGCCGTTGATGAGGCAGTCGCAGACATTTGGCAGCGGCAGCCAGAGGCAAGCATGAAATAATAATACATAAATACAAATAAACTAACATCCGCTGACATCATTCAAAATTATTCGCTACAGTTGGTTGTACATGTCGGCGTATCGGGCATCGCCAAATCCGTTTGTGTGGAGAAACTTGCATATAATCATAAATTTCGACGTCCCGACAATGCAGGACAATATTTAAAAAAGGGCAGTTGTTGTCTAACTCACAATGCAAAGGCAAACGTTTTGCGTACTCAATTAAATGTTGATAAGATTGTGGATGCCGTAAATGCGAATTGTAAAGATTGCGTGGCTCCAGCACAAACACAAACAAGTGATAATGAGTCCCTCGAGGCTGCAACTGTATCAAGAAATGTTGGTGGTTTTCTCTGTGGTTATATTTATTTAAAGTCACTGGACGTGGATCGCAAACGTAGTTTGTTTCTGCATGTTCCACCCATTGATCACCCCTTCAGCTCGGAACAAACTGCAGATATTGTCTACAAAATAATTGAACAGTGTGTGCAGCAATTGGCTGCCTGTGATTGCCCGTGAATTTCACAATAACCTTTAATGCATTTGTATTATGCTGTATTTTTTATTATTGAATTAAAAGCAATTGTTGTAACCGATGTTCTATTTATAAGGTGACATCTGTGAACATAAGTCAAAAATTTAAATACGTTAACGATTTAAAGATTTTGTATTTAAACAACTTTCCACGTGCCGTCTGCTTTATTGTGCATATTTATTTTAAACAAAAGCAAGGGAACAAATACCATTTAAATAATGTTCTCTATAGAGACATGTTTATCGATAACTTTTTAACATCGACTGCTAACAATTTACATTTTTGCAGGATGAGTAATTTCATATTACTGTTTATTTTTTTAAACATAAAAATATCAACAGGTTCCATATAGCAATTAATTAGGAGGAGTCATTCTCAAACTTAACATCTCAGAACAATAAAGATATCAAAACGACACTATCGGTTAACTTCACAACTATGTTAAGCTTCTGTTAAGTGTGAAGGTAACCAGTATCGATATTGGAAACGACACATCGATGTTGATTATGTTGGCATTACATCGATATATTCATGTCGACATCGATATCTTTTCCAGCTCTACTCAATAGCCTTTCGTTCTTTCAGTTGAATCTAAGCGATTTCATTTGGATTTTAGCTTGCAACTCGTGCGGTGGACAACTTTGAAGTTGTTCTAGTGTGTGTCTGTGTCTTATACATCTATATAAGCATTTATATACTATATATATATTAAGTGCCCGCGATGAAATTCCTAATCTGTGCACTACTCGCCGCGGCGTCCTACGTGGCGGCTTCTGAAATTAAGCTGGAAGAGGGTGTCATTGTAGCGACCGTGGACAACTTCAAACAAGTGATTGCCGATAATGAATTTGTGCTTGTTGAATTCTGTAAGTATATACTTATATTTGCAACGTAATTAACATATATAAAGGTGCAGTGCCGGCCGCTTAGCCGCTACCGCTTTAGGGTGATTCATAAAATTCGCGTTATGGCGACGTGGTCTTTTCTGAGCAAGCCTCAGCGAGATGCTCTGAAACGAAATATGTCTGCGTGGCAGTTCAGCCACCAGCGGGATTGTTGTTGCTGGTCCCCAAGCTTCCTTCGGCTGTGGTAGGCGGGAAGAGAGAAAGAGTTTTTAACAGCGAGAGAAAATACATTTGTATACGTTTTTGTTTTTCTATTTTATCGTTTATCGCATATCGATGATTGTGCGGAAATTGACTAATGCGCTCCCTCTCTTTATATTAACGCTCCGCTTGGCACTACGCTCTCTTTGAATGCGACCATCTCTTTTCCACATACTGTTAAAGCACCTGTGTGCAAGGGAGCAAACAAATGTATACATACCCTGTGTGGGCATTTGTTGCGTGTACGTTCTTAAATGTTAAAGTGCTAAAACCGCCACGAAGAGCAAATGTTGCGCGTCATCAAATTAGGGAAGATAATTCCTTAACACATTTTTCCACAGGGTCAAATATTTTTTGGTATTGGGAGCTAAATATGCCGCTGCGCTCATGTTCTTATCTCTTCGAACTTCTTGGGTGCCGTGCGGCGTCTTCAACCTAAGATAAGACCTCAACAATTTCTATTTCCATATGCTTCACTTTTATCAATACATAGTGCATCGCCATTGGCCCGGGCGTGGTTTTATATCGCACACTTGCTTAGTTGTCTACATCCGCTTCATCAATTTGATTTTAGAACAACAAAGTTGCCAAGCAACTGTCACTTGAAAGTGGGTTAGCTAAACAACTTTTTGCTGCTTGTTGTTTAACCAAGAATTCATCTGTCTCTCTTTCACTGCTTTCTATTCTACTTTGCCCTTTTCTACGCTGTTCGCCGCTTAATGCGCTCGCGTCTGCGCACCACAAGTTCATTCAACTCTTTTTTTATACTTGTGCTTTGTTTCTCTTTTTGTAACATACAGACGTAATTGTTGTTGTTGTTGTTGTTATTGTTGTTCTTTCTTTGGTGCGTTCTCAAACAACGGTGATATGCGGCAATATGGCGGCCCTGGCCCTGGTTTGTTTATACTCGTACTCTTGATGTTTTCGCAACGCTTTCAAAACGAATATGTCTGTTTGCAACGTCAGCAAACTATGTACGGTACTTGACTTGATTCAGATAATGGCCCTGCGAATCTTATCTGCTCAAGATTCACGTTCATTTGACCATATGCCAAGGCCACGTCAGCTTAAGCCGGCGATAAGAGTGCAAGACGTTGTCAACTCGCATTATGTCATTATGCCTATCTCGCTCCCTTGCATGGCAATATGTGCCTGTGTGTGTGTGTGTCTGCGCTTAATATTGCAGCGCTTAAGAAATCAACACGTGGAATTTGCATAATGTCAAGCAGCTGCTTCTCCATGATAAATCTAGTGTGAATAATTACCATTCCCTCTCCCACCCGCGCCTATGCCATTCGCAAGGTAAATTTTCCAAGCGAACGAAGCGCTTAAAAACTGAAAAGCAACGAATAGACAAAGCAAATACTACAACACTAACAATTGTTAGTTTGAGTTTTTTGTGTTTTTTCACGTTTTTTGTTTATCCGTAACATTTGAATTTTCATTATTTCGCATTAGTTTTTTTTACATATTAAATCGTATATTTTACAGTTAGTTAACTTAAATTAGCATTCAAAATAGCAAAGTATTAAATACCCTATATTAGACTTGGTAAATCAAATCATAATTAATTCTTAATTCCATCTTTGAACATTTTTTTGTCCTTCACAGACGCACCCTGGTGTGGACATTGCAAGGCACTGGCACCCGAGTATGCCAAGGCTGCCCAGCAACTGGCCGAGAAGGAGTCCCCCATTAAGCTTGCCAAGGTAGATGCCACCGTTGAGGGTGAACTGGCCGAACAGTACCAGGTCCGTGGCTATCCCACGCTCAAGTTCTTCCGTAGCGGTTCTCCTGTGGAGTACAATGGTGGACGCCAAGCTGCCGATATCATTTCTTGGGTGACCAAGAAGACTGGCCCACCAGCCAAGGACCTGACCAGCGTTGATGAGGCCGAGCAGTTCCTGAAGGACAATGAGATTGCCATCATTGGTTTCTTCAAGGATGTTGAATCCGAGGAGGCTAAGATCTTCACCAAGGCCGCCAATGCTTTGGACTCCTTTGTCTTTGGTATCAGCAGCAATGCTGATGTTATTGCCAAGTATGAAGCTAAGGACAATGCTGTTGTCCTGTTCAAGCCTTTCGATGAGAAGAAATCTGTGTTCGATGGTGAACTGAATGAGGAGAACCTCAAGAAATTCGCCCAGGTTCAATCTTTGCCTCTGATTGTTGACTTCAACCATGAGTCGGCTGCCAAGATCTTCGGCGGTTCCATCAAGTCGCATCTGTTGTTCTTCGTTTCCAAGGAGGCTGGCCACATTGAGACCTATGTTGATCCATTGAAGGAGATTGCCAAGAAGTACCGCGAAGAAATTCTGTTCGTGACCATCTCATCTGATGAAGAGGATCACACTCGCATCTTTGAATTCTTTGGCATGAACAAGGAGGAGGTTCCTACCATTCGTCTGATCAAATTGGAGGAGGATATGGCCAAGTACAAGCCCGAGTCCAACGATCTGTCTGCCGCAACCATTGAAGCTTTCCTTAAGAAGTTCCTCGACGGAAAACTGAAACAGCATCTATTGTCGCAAGAACTGCCCGAGGATTGGGATAAGCAGCCCGTCAAGGTGCTCGTCTCCAGCAATTTCGAGGATGTCGCTTTGGACAAGAGCAAATCTGTTTTGGTTGAGTTCTATGCCCCATGGTGCGGTCACTGCAAGCAGCTGGCTCCCATCTACGATCAGCTGGCCGAGAAGTACAAGGATAATGCCGACATTGTCATTGCCAAGATGGACTCCACTGCCAACGAGTTGGAGAACATCAAGATCTCATCCTTCCCAACCATCAAATACTTCCGCAAGGAGGACAACAAGGTCATCGACTACAATCTGGACAGGACTTTGGAAGACTTCGTGAAGTTCCTCGATGCCAATGGTGAGGTTGCCGATGCTGAGCCTGTTGAGGAGAGCGAAGAGGAGGAGGCGGCGCCCAAGAAGGACGAGTTGTAAATTAACAACGTCAATCAAAAAAATCCAACAAAAACAACACCACACACACATACACACATGCTCACAAACAAACAAACTAACAATCAAACAAACAGCAACGTACATTCTGTAGTTTATTCTTGTCTTCGGCCAAGGTTCCAATTCCAATGAGTTTTTGTCATTGCTCCCAGTCCTGGCCGTGACTAATTTAAAAAAAAAAAAAACCTAATTTGTTTGTCTAATAAATTACATAATTTTGTTGTGATTGCAACGCAATTTAACGCTATTTCGCATTGAAACGCGGAGCATGTGGCAGTGCCTCCTTGGCCGCGTTTTTATGTTTGATTTGCGTAGCCTAGAATTCAGTTTTATTGAAGTGGTAACCGAAAATAAAAATCGATAAATTTTTAATATGTAATCTTTTTTAAGTTTTCTATTTGGAATTTGTAGAAGCATTGAGAAAGAACTGATTAAGGACTTAACAAATAAAGTTGGTAACAACATTAAAAACAAACGAGAAACATGTTTATTATTTAAATTGACAACAATTGGGTAAAGCTTCAGTAGTAACATAAAGTAAGAGACAGTATCCATAGATATATAGATAAATTAAAAACAATTGGGTAAAGCTTCAGTAGTAACATACAGTAAGATACAGTATCCATACAGTAGATAGATAAAATTAAGATTTTCTTTTCATTTTAATTTGCAAACACATTTGATTTGAAAAGCGCGCATTAAAACATATTTGGTCCCTCTGTTCTGGTAGTTTCCAACACTGATGTCGTGCCATCTTTGGTATTAATGTGTCTGCTATGGGTGGCCACACTGTACAACACTTACCGTTCAAGTGTGACCGACGATTTTGTGTTATTCGGGTGTATTTCGGTAGTCAACATTCGCGCAGATCTAAAACCCAAACAGTCTTAAAATACGAAAATTTCATTGCACAAAACAAAAATTAATGTAAATATGTGCATAGTACACCAAAGACATTGTGCATTTGTAACTGAACAGTGCGCAGCAGGAAAATTCGCGGAGTAGCGTGCACTGCGAGCGCGCCGCTTCACCATCACAGTTATCATTTTGAGGGTACGTGCCTGTGTACCTGTGCGTGTGTGTGTGCGTGTTTATGTGTAGAGGGCTAAACATGCTAACGGGACTTTCACTTTGCAAAATGAAAAAATATCTTTATTTATGACCTTTAAATTGCGTTGCAGAATGATGAACAACACACGAAATAACTGCATAAATGTTGATGAAACTGTCGATGTCGCTGCCGGCGCCGCAGCCACACCGACGACAGCAGCGGTGCCGGAATTTGTGCAACTGAATGAGACGCGTCGTTATATTTATAGAGTGATTGCCGCCATTCACAATGAGAGCTTCAACAAACTTATGAATCGTCTGCTCAGACAATTTGAGTGGTAAGCGTTTGCCAATACTGATCCTTAGGCTTTCAATTAATGAGTATCTTTTCCTTCAACGTTAACTGCCCGCTCGTAGTGCCATACGAGAAGGATTCGAAAGCGCACAGAACTCTCCGCTTTTGTGCCGCAAACTGGCGCGGAGCATTATTGCCTTGACGGATCAGATACACACACTGCAAAAACGACATGGTTTGGACAGCAGCACTTCAATCTTGTACCGTCAGCGCATTTGCTTTATTGTTGCCATTTACATTGCCTGTGAACTGTGCGCTGCACAAGAGCGTGTCGAGAAGGATCGGTGCATTCTTGAGCGCATTAGCAGCATGCTGAGCTTATATGTGGAGGATGGGGATGTAGAATCTGGTGCACATAAGGAAAATACGCTGCTAACCTTAGTCGCAATACCCAAGGTCTTTGGTCAGGCTAACATTATCACAGTATTGTACAGGTGAACCTCAACATCACTGTCACTAATTTCTCTCTTCCATATTAATGTGTGCTATCTCCTTTCAGCCGCCTCTTTCCACAATGGTCCGCGGCTTCCAGCTTTTTTAGTCAGATAGAGCTGCCCGATAAAATATACATCGAATATATTATCATATTTTATTGCTGGCAACGTCTGGAACGCGATGAGGCAACGAAACAGCGAATTATTGAATTTGCCGGAAAATTTATGCGACCGTCATACACGCTGCCTTTCAATTCAATCTATATCAATTATCTGCCGGACTATGGTGCATCTAGAACGGCAACGCGTTGCATTTTGGAGCATCTGAATGTGCAACAGTCTTGCACAGGACTACGAGCCGCCAGTAGAATAGACAATCGCTCACAAACACAGTCAAATGATGTGGTAAGTTCCATCAATGCCACCAATTTGCAAAGATGCTTTCTCTTTACAGCATAGTTATAGACAGTTATCTTTTATAAGTCAATTAGTTAATATAAATTAGAATTAGAAATTCAGTCCCAATTGCTTATCACCTCAATCTTATCTTTGAGCAGAAAATAACTTTGATTGTTGTACTTGAAACAAGCTCTGAGATATCCTATCTAACCACATTACAATCCAATATAGAAATATATGTATTTGAATCATTTCCGTGTTTAATCAACCAATGTAATGAACTGGAATGCTTGCTCATCCGTGTTAATTGTACAAAATGTATATTTGAATAATGGTTTTAAATAGTTCTGGCATACATGAATCTCAATTGACAGCAGAGTAGTTAGAGTGGGTAGACTTCAAATGATATTGTTGTAGAACGAGTTCTATTATAATCGAGATTCCGTTCTACTTGTCTGATTTACATAATAATAACACTAATATAAACACTCGCATTCGATATGACATAAAATGTTAATGCATCAAGGTGATTAAGAATATTTTGCAATTTAATTGACTAAAGGAATATAAGTTTTTAATTAGTCTATAACTATGCAAGTCACCATGATGTCTTAGTAAAAGGTCTGATTTTGGGCTTACGGATCGGGCAGATGCCTTCACCGACGCAGTTAGTCGCGTGCCAGGTGAAGGTTGGCACGTTTCCGCTGCACATAAAATGACTACAACCTTAGCTGAATATAAAATGAGCAATTAATTGACGTAAATGTTGTTGAACTTTATTAATGCACTTTATTTCTCACAAGATATTTGACTCGGATGAGGAGAAAGCAACTGCGGAATCTGGTTTGGTGTTGGTTAGCACAATGGCTGCAGCGATAACATTGACGATAACACCGTTGCCGCCGCCAGCTCCGGATCCGCCTGACTTTTTGAAAACACTGTGTGAGAATGCAAATCGCTTGGAGCCAGTGAAGCGTGCCACGGCCTTGTATCGTGGCATTGACAGCACGTGCGAAGTGGTTGATCTCTGTGAGTCGGACGATGACGTGGAAATGTTCTCACTTGACTTCAGTGTGCCTGCCAATGTTGATGCCATAGCCTCTAGCTCGAATGAAGCCTCGGCGACAGCTGATGACGATTATGTGCCCATAACCCGTATATTTCCCAGTAATTTGCGGACTTATCAACGTGCCACGAGCAGTGCAGCTAATGTAGCAGCCACTGCCACCACTACAGAGACCTACACGATGCCGCGTATAGTCAACAGCTACAGCTGCCGTCGAGATAGTCTACATCTTGTATCCACAACGCAGACGCCGCCGCAACTTGTGGATCAATGTGTGCAAACCGCAGAGCAGGAGGAAGATCAACATCTGCACCAAGATCAACAGCAGGAGCAAAGTATGAGCTTTGATGATGACGCCATAACCACCTGTATGTTCTATCCGGATGAGCGACTGCCTGTCATCACCAACAGGACAGCTACTGGACTCATTTCCGCAGGCTCAAACAGCGAAAGAGATGAAACGAATACGCCAGTTGCGAACAATCACAATCAGAATCACAATCACCACTGCCATCAGTCATCTAGTCGTAATAGTAACAGCAGTGAGACGTCGCTGCAGAAGAAGCAGGTCACCTTCAGTTCAGAGCATTTGGGTGCATCAAGTAGTTCACTGTTGAAAAAATCCCATAAGGTTATAAAGCCATCAATTAAGCGTTACAAAGATGTGAATAATACAACACGTATATCGCTGACACCTACCTCATCGATGGATCACATTGAAACTCTCAAGTGGATGGGTCGTAAAGGTAAATAAAATCATGGAGATTATGAAGTACATAATGAGATTTTAACTTGTTCACATTTGTATTTTTAGAACATTTGCAAGCAGGTCAGCGTATGTTTAGCAAACTGGAAGCTAAGAAATACTGTGATAATAGGACTAGCTCATCGTTGTCTTCAGGCAATTGTTGCAAGCGAAAGGCATCGGATAAAAGGTCGTGTATCTCATCTGCTGACTTGTCCACACCGACAACACAGCTTACGCCCACGACAAGTAATGCTTCAAGTGGCACACCAACACCACAACCGAACAGACTTCAATCGCGTGGTCCACAGCGTTCACTGCCGACACCTCCCGCATCAACGCACAGTTCGATTGGCACAATTGGTCACGGCAACTCTGGATGCAGCATTAATATTGACATTAATCAACTGCAAGCCGAGTCAAGCAGCTATAAATTTAATCGTCGAAAGTTCTCTGATATCTCCTTGGAGCACGTTCGTTTCTGTAATAATTTGCTCAAACTGCAGCGCATTAAGATGCAAGAAAAAAGAAAATACGATGAATCGCGGCCACAGCAGCAAAAGCCTAGTGAAGGGAAAAGTCCGAAACAAAATTGGCAAAAACTGAAGAGATTGCGTAACGTAAATATAAAGTTACGACAGAAAGTTGATAAGCTGGAAAGCGACCTGGCAATCATTAAGAATTTTGCGATGGCGGAGCAAGCAAAGCTTACAGCGATGTCTGTTCCTGTTGTAAGACTGAAACGTATCCGTATAGAAGATCTAATACTGACGCAAAGTGATGTTGACGAGAACCCTTTGGTAAGTGCGACATATGCCTCGCAACAGCAGTGAATTCATCAGCATCCATTTCACAGGAACAGCCGAACGAGATTCAACCAGCGAAGAGTTATTGGAACAGTAGGCGGCGGCGGCGGCGGCGTCGCAAGGGACATCGTTGGTCGCGAACGAAGAACACTTACAAGAGAAAATTAGAAGCAGCGGCAGCTCTCATTTCTGGTATTCCCTCCGATTTTAATCAAACCGAACCAGACCAATCTATTGCCGCTTCTGAAACTCTGGCTGCCGAACCGTCCACATCAACTGCTTCTATACTTTCTGATAATCCTGCCATCACATCTTCTACGACTTCGGATCCACCATCTGCAACTATCCCAGCTCCATCATCAGATACTGCCCACTCTTCCGCATCTGTTACTACCCAATCTCCAGTACCTGCTACAGAATCTGTTTGCGATTCGTCTCCAGTTTCTGCTAAAGCATCTATTACAGCCTCTGTCCCTATTTCTGCTATTTGCTCGGATCCTGGCCAAAACGAACAAGATCATGTTATTGCTGCCTATGTGACGCTTTCGGCCAATGGCGAATGCTGCGATGAACAAGATGCGGTAGTCAAGCAAATGACTCAATTGCCTATGCCCAGTCCAGAGACAGAGCAAAGCAGCGTCATGGTTGCACATGAGATTGAAGTGGCCACCAGTAATGTTCCTGTATATTTGCTCAATGGCGAAAGCCGCGATGTGACGACACCCGTGCCAGCAATTGTGGCCAGCGAAGATTGTGCTCCCGAACCGTAAGAAATGAAACTAAGGCACAGATAGTAGATGGAATCTGAGCGCCCCTTGGTGGGTTTTTAAGTGTAATTTATATAAATACAAATATATCTCTATATTTTTGTTGATATTTAAAAAAAGCCTGTTAAAATATTGATGTAATATAACGTAAACTAACTATAAGAGTACTCGTACTTTAATCAATTGTTGAACTTTATTATTAATTGCTCATTTTGTGCATTGAATATGCGGAAACTTTAAGTTCTATTTTGTGTACAAACTTAATACTAATATATTAATTAATTTATAATTTTTTTAATTCATTTATTTTTGCTTATGGACAATTGCAATTGAAGAATATTTTAATACCCTTAAAACCCAATGCAATAGTATTTAAGAGTAGAATATGAGATTAGCCACAATTATACAGATTTACTATGTGCATTATAATGTAAGTTAAATTAATAAACAGTTATTTTATCTGATGGACGTCAAAACGTAAATCATCAAATGCGTCTTTAATAATGTTGGGTATCTGAAGCGACTTTATGTTGGGATATTGTCGTTGCTCAAAGGCTTCGGTTCTTGATGCTAATGTTTTATTTTGGCTGATTCGCGTATATTAAATTTGGGTACACGATCTTTCCTGGCCAATATCCTGTTTGAGTTGTCCTCAATGTTAATGGTGCTAATGATTAGATTCACACGCCGCTCAATGACTCCAATGAATAACTTCACATTGTGCACAGTCAAGAAAGTCTTTGAGCTGAGTACATTTAGTATGGGTGCATCATCACAGGCGAGTAATCTGTTAAATATTGATATTTATGTTAAGAGTGGAAACATTTTATAGATATACAATGGATTTACTTGAATATGTCTTCAATTCCCTTTAATAGTTGTTCTAATCTGCTAATGAGATTCTTCTTCTTTTCACTAGTCTCCTTAGACAATTGTTCAATGCGCGCCAATTCATCATTTAAATAATCCAAGGCTTCTGTTTTAAGCTTGAGTTCCTTTTCGGTTTGCTCCGATTTCTGACGCTCTAAGAGGATAACGTTTGGTAATAAATGATTGAATTAATATCTGATTTGTCTTACCGATTTCATCGGTTAATTCCTGTGTGGTATCATTAAGTACCTCAACTTCGTGACTTAACTCGTTAACATAATTGAAAAGTGCAAAGTTCTCGTCCTCCTGCCGCTTGAATTGTGCCACCAGTCGTTCAGTATCATCTTCGCCATATAATTGTTTAATCCTTTCAATAATCTCCTTATATTCAAAGAGCTGTCGCTCATAATTCTCCTTTTGATTCTGTTTCTTGTCTAGCTCACGTTGCTCGAGCTCAGGATTCATTCGCTTCTGACCTTTAATGTCAAAGAACTTCTGCAACTTCGCATCGTGCTCCAATCGACGCTGCATTTCTCGCATCTCCTGTATATGCATAACCTTATCATTCTCATTTCGATCCTTAAGCACTGATAGTTTTGTGCACAGCTCTTGACGTTGATCAAACGCTATTGTCGATTGATCAATCAAGTCCATTATTAGCTTCTTGCCATCATTGAATTGGGTAACCATTGATTGCCACATGTCATTGAAGTTTGCACTAAATTACAGATATAATAGATAATAGTAATAATTATGTAGTTACATACATCTGTATCTTACCGATCCTGAAGCATGTGATTAATAGCATCACGCATCTTGCCATTCTCGGTAAGAACATCGCTACACTTTTTGTTGACCACATCGAGTCGATTCTCCAATTTAACAACGCTCTTTTGAACCTTACAAATGGTGTCTTTATAGCAATTGTCGGGCACTTCGTTGCGACGCAATGCATCGATTTCCTTTTCCATTTTCCGAATGTGACCCTCTAGCTCCCATAGATTTGTGCGTTCGCATTGTAAGATCCTTTGCAAATCGGTTTGTTGCTTCTGCAATGTGCCAAGATGCTTCTCCTTATTGGTGTTTTTGCGAGCATGGGTACCGCCTTCCAATGTTCTGATTTCGTCCTTCAGTTTTTCATGCTCCAACTGCAGAACGTTGATCATGTGATTCTGCTTTTTCAGTCGCTTCGCCTTCTCCTCGAGGAGACCACGCAGATCCAGCTGTAGAGAACGATGCTGACGCTGCAGACGCTGCAGCTCAGCGGTGGCCAATTGGTCAAGTTGGTCGGTCATCTTAAACAATGCTGCAAATTTTTCCTTTTATTTACAGTTTGTAATACTGTTGCTAGAGCGCGCACCGTTACTCGGCAACAGTTTATTAGCGTTGCCAGATGGTTGGGACAATGTGAACGTTCGTGGTGAATGCTAAATCTGAAATTTGAAACCCGCTCAAATAAAACAAAATGGATTTATTTTTTTTGATATTTTTATGGTAAAAGTTTATTATTTGTAACTTTATTTTTTAGTTTTGCTCTTCGCCATTTGTTTTCCTGTTTAAATGTCTATAAAGTATATATAATATATATTTTTCTGCATTCTTGTAATTTTACCATTTTGGTTTTTCTTATCTTTTTTTTTTTAAATATGTTTTCTTATTCGTTTTTTTTTTTTTTTTTTTTGTTTTTTGGTTTATTAAACTTGCCAGTTATTTCCTGTTTATTTTATTTTTTCATCTGTTTACTTATTACATTTGCATAAGTTTTCATGTATAATAATTATTTATTAATAATAATTTAATTGTTGTAATTATAACTTGGTTTATTTTTGCTCATATTCTTCTTTATTTTCCTTCAATTTTCTGCTCCTTTTTTTATTTTATCATAATATTTTCCATATGTCGCCCATACACGACGCCCAGTTTGGCAAACGAAACAAAATTTACATGTTCGCCCTTTGAAAACTGGCAAAATTTAGACTAAACTTTGCTTGATATTTATATTATATTTCATATATATATATATATATATATATATTTCTTTATATTATTGTTAGCTTTGTTAGCTTATACCGCGCATTTTGGCCTAACTGCTGTCGTTTCTCGTTCTTTATCAAACAAATTATATAAATAAACAGACAAATAAACAAGTTGAGAAAAGGCGCAAATAATGTTTACATTTACGAGTATATATATGTATAAGAATGCATGTAAGTAGTTGTTGCTCTGGCTCTAATCATTTAATCATTGTTATTGTTATTGTTTTATTTTTTGTATTTTGTATTTTGTATTTGTAGTGGTAGTGTATATACTTATAAATATGTTAGGTTTATTTATGTATGTTCTTGAATGGCATATAAATAATGTTTAAACTAGAATTGTTAATGCATTTTCATGCCTGTTAAGTATTAAAATATTTTTGCATAGTTTTGAGTTTTTGTTTTTGGTTTTTTTTTTCTCTCAATATTAATTAATAGTTCCTTTGATAGCTTTAAACGTGTGACTTCAACAATCTTTCGCATTGCTGAGCGAAAAATTAAATTGAATATATATATATATATATGTATGTATATATATATTTTTAATGTTTTTCGGTGTTTACTTTCATCCTTTTGTTTTCATGAACGAATGCACAAATTTTACACACTTCGCCATTGAGTTGTTATTATTTATAAATTGTATTCAATATACACATATGTATAGTATATAGTATATATATATATAGTTAATATAAAGACCATTTCTTTGCTATTTTAAATTATTTTTTTCAATGTCTGCCTTCTTAAGTATTCGATTTCTATGTGTTTTCATATCCGTTTCCATCTACATTGCCTATTAGTTTACTTCTGCGCTTTATATGTATGTATGTATGTATGTATTAATGTATAAATATAAATTTTGCAATATAAGTAAGTATTTACTCGAATGTATGTATGTATGTATGTATGTATGTGTGCATGGTTAATGTGTTATAAATGTCTGTCTGACTGTCAATGATAGTAAGTACGATTATGTGATTGGATTCTAATTGTGATAATAATTGGATACCTGGTGCATTTCAATGTAAACTAAGGATGTGTATTATCGAAACTAATAAAATGCCAAATATGCTTTCAAGTAATGAATGCTACCAAATTGTGCTGAGAAATATTATAAAATTTGTTGTAATTTAAAAATGCAAATATATATATCTTGCACCGAATTAAAAATATTTGAAATTTGATGCAAATGTTTGAAATAGTTTATCTTCCTCTACCACACATTTCTGTTATGTATTTATTTTAGTTGTGTTTATTTATTTATTTTCTCTTTTGATTTTGAAACCATTTTACATTTAATATTTAATTTTTGTTGTGTTGATTATAATGTTTGTTTCTTTCTTTTTTAAAATGTTTTGCTTGAAAATCTTGCGAACCAATACAAATTAAGTTTAACTTTTATTATGATTTTCAACTGCAGACTTTAAAAAGTAAGAACATTCTGGAATTACTTCATTTGCTTTACATTTATGCTACAAGATCTATGTGCAAGTTTTGGATTTTTGTTCTCTTATGTTTAAATGGCATTAGGCTTCTTTTTGCTGCTAAATTTCTTATTGTTTTCATTAAAGGTGCTCTTCAAAAATCTCAAATAATAGATTAACTGTTTTTATTTAATATCAATTGTGTGTAATTTACTGTGTGTTGATGTAGTATGTGTTAGTTGGGCTAATTGCAATGCAAATTAGATTTAAAGCCTAATAATCTGAGAACTGTTTAATAACTTCTATACATATATTTCCTTGATTGATCCTACAATACTCTAGGTAAATATTCCCCTTGTAACTTAGTTTGTTAAATATTTTGTTTAATTCAAGTTACTCAGTTTGCGTGTGTGTGTGTATTTGTGGGTATGTTTGTGTGAGTGTGAGTGTGAGTGTGTGCTGGTGCATAATGCTAAATACGGACGGATTTCTAAACAGAAAGTAAAGAGTGTGTGTACCAGAAGAAGCTGTGTTGTATTTGGGATCTAATCATTGAACGCAATTGAAACTACACTCAAATGTTGTTATGTGTATGAGTGTGTATATGTGATCGAGAGTGTGTGTGTGTATGTGTTTGTGGTATTGTTTATGCTATATACTAGACTAGCAACTATTTTTAAATAATTAATAATTCGCAATTATTTAACCCATTTAGGTAAGTAGCTTTGGGCTTGTGTTTGCCTATTTACAATATAAATTCGCTTTGATCTTTTGTTTTTTTTTTTTTTACACTTAGCCTGCCTCTCAAACTGTATCGTTAAGCAACTGTGCATTTGTATCAGTGTCTAATATTTGGCTAAGATCTAAAAGATAACATTTTTATCTACAAAAAATAACTTGGGGCCTTTTCTTTTCGTTTCATTTCATTTCAATACAATTCGGTTGAATTTCATTGCATAGCATTTTGTATAATTGCAAAATTGGTTTACAATACTTGTTGACCTTAGCTTGCTAATAAATCTTTGCATTATTTTCTTTTTTTATATATTAATAATAATAATTGTCATAATAATAGTATAATATATAATTCATCGCCTATATAAATATGACTAGATTTTCATTTCGATTTATATTTATTTGTTGTTTAAAAATTTTGTATTTCATATTTTTTTAAATGCACTTTCTGAGCTTTCTTACAAGCGCCGCCAATTATTGTTGCTGTTTGTTGTTGTTGTTCTGTTCCTATATACTCATGTATATAAGTATGTATATATATATAAATGTATATATGTATACTTTCCTAGTACCGCACTCCTATCTCAACTATGCCCATTTCTTGCTCTAAAGAACTATTCAAGCAAATTCTAAGTTTATGCAAAGCTTTCAAGAGTTTTCAAGCTACGAAAATTGTAAATTAAAATTTTAGTGCAAAAGCTTAAGGAAAATAGTTGAACCAAATAATAATTAATATATATATATATATGCATAATAAGTATATTAAAATTATTATTTCTTTATGTTTATTATTATGTTTATATGATTATTATTATTTTAATTATTATTATTATTATTAATTGCATGTTTTACCCTGTATCCTATAAGTTTTTCGTGTTTAGATTAAAATAAACCCAAATGCTATCAAGGCAAAATGTTCTAGGCCTAGCAAATCAGATATGCACCCCTCCCTCAATTTGTAGGGCCATTGCGACCCATTCTAATTGGGCCCATTTAACTGTGTGTCTGTTTTTGAATGTGTTGTTTGTTTTTTTTGTTTTTTTTTTTTTTTTTTGGTTGTTGGTTTTAAGTTGATAGTGGTTGGTTATTGTGTATAAAAAACTAGTGTATGAAATTTAGTAGTCCATGGTTATGGTGGGGTCATTTAATGTGCTTTGCTCTAGTTCTATCGTTATTCTTTATATTTAGTTATCATTTATCGTTTATCATTTATCGTACTGTAATTTTGTTAAGTATAACTTTCATTTTGTGTTAAATACCTGCAGAAAAGTGTATCTAAATATATTTTTGATTATTAAGTTCTAAACTTGGACTCATGTGTTTTATTTTTTGGTTGTTGTTGTTGTTGTTGGTTGTTTTGTGTTAGTGTTGTAAGCTTCATTCACTACTTTGACTAGCCTTGTCAATAACTAGCATAGAGTAATTAATTAATTAATAAGTTAGTTAGTTGACTTTTAGTTATCCTCTATAAATTATATATACATTCTATAAGAATGCCTCCATAATAAAAATACTTTATTTATAGGACTAAGTTTATGTATCATAGCGTAGTCACTATAAGTAAGTATTCATGTAAATCTTATGATTTAAGTTTAAGGAACGATCATCGATAAGAGACTTCATTTTCTTTTAGTAATATACAATGCTTAATCTTAATTTTCCTTTCAATTTCCTTTCCCTTTTCACTTTCACTTTAGTTAAGTCTTAACTGCAAATTAAATTGAAATTAAGCAAATCAAATTGAAAATATGCGAGATGACACAATTTATTTATGAGCTTAGAAAAATGTAATGCATTTCTAACTCCCATTTTAGAGTTTTTTTTTTTTTTATGACTAACATTTTGAAGGGACGTCCCATAGATCTTAAAATTGTGAATCCGTTCATTTGAATAATTAAATAATAGTTGTAAAGTTATACAATATACGCGTTGTATAGTATTTGATATGACGTGCTTTGTATTCCTTTGTTTATTAATGTGTGAGAACGCGTTGAAGATCTTGTTTACTTTCAAAAATCAAATTAATTGAGCACTAAACTGTATTTTGGCAAAATTTGCAAATGCAAGTGCCAATTTGAAATGTTCTTGTGGTTGCCATTTGCCAACATTTCATCGAATTGGGGCGAAACCTGGCGATTCTTTACATAGGTTGTGCCTAGCATTAATGGTATTCCTTTTTCTTTTTAGTTCCAATTTTAACGCATTATGCTCAAGGTACAATTGTTTTTGTTTTTTATTTTATTTTTAATAATTTCAATTCGACATATGTTTTTTGTTTTGTTTATTTAACGTTTTGCATCACATTTCATTTCGAATTTAAAATAACCGCTCAATGTTAGCATTAATTATTATTTAAGTTTTTTTTATTGATTATTTATTATGTATCTTGTATGCATTAATTTTGATTTGGCTTCTTGGTTGCTTGTTATCACCGCATTAGAAAATTATAATTCAAATATATACTTTTATTTATTTTCACTTTTGTTATTTGACTAAGCAAAACCAGCTGAATTACGAACATAAAATAAGTAAATAAATGAGAAATTTAAACAATTTATTTGATTTTTGTTACATAGATTTTTTAACGTTCAAGTCACAGCCCTTTTGTATGTTTTTATTTTTTGTATGTTTTCAATTAATGAATTAGAAAAATCATAATTAATTTGGACATGGGAAATGATATGGGTGTAATGCGCCAAATTCTCAGTCCGTAGGTCTGTAGGTCCGTTCCGTTGTTCAAAGCTCTGCCAATTCACAAGCCACATCTTCATACTTGAAATATAAATAATTAAAATAAAACAAGTTTTTTTTGTTGTATTTTGTATTTGTCAATTTGTTGATCGCTTTTATTTCATCATCGGTTTTGTTTATTGTTGTTACGCATTAGAAATAATAATATGTATTGATAATTTAAGTTTTAGTATATTTTTGTATTTTATTTTATCATTTTTTTTTTTATTTTGGATATATAATTTGCATAATTTTGCCAAAATCAGTTTTTTGCACTAAGTTTTTACTTTTTGTTTTTGTTTTGCATTTTATTTAAATGTTGTGTATATATAGTCTAAAACGTTTTTTTTGTATAATAGCATAGAATAATAATGATAATAATAATAATTTGTTTTTATATATTTAGTTTAAATACTTGTTCGTATTTTCAATACAAAAAATCATAATTAATGATAATAATAATAATAATAATAATTTATTATTATCTCAATAGTTTGACTTTGTTTTAAGTTTATTTTATGCAATAATTAACTTGAATTTGACTAGATCGATTCATACAAGATCGTAAATACATATAGTGAGAGTATGTGTAAGTGTATGTGTGGGCATGGTTGTGTATGTGTCTAGGTGTGGGTGTGTATTCCTCTAGTAAAAATCTAGATTAGCATTTAGAAGCTGTCAAAATTGGGGCAATTGTAGTTATTTGACTTTTTTAACTACGGAATAATTGCTAAAATCAATTCATAATTTTGCATATATATATGTATACATATATATATGTACTCGTATGTAAATGTATGCTTTTTTTTTATGTATATAGTTATATGTTAGTATTTTGTGTATGTTATGCATTTTGGTTGCTATGTTCATTCCTTGCATTTCGTATGGGGGGCTTCGTTTATACTATTTACAAGATATTAGGCTTAACATTTGGTAAAACAAAATGAATTGAAGTGAATAGAAAATTAATAATTATTATTGTAGTTATGTATTCGAGAGTACGTTAGCTTTAAGCTAGGCCACATAGCGTCATAAGTAAATACTTCTTGAATAAGGTATTTCAATCTAATCTGATTCTATTGGCCAAACTGCAAGGTATTTAATACTGTCCCATAACTTTCTGACTAACTGGCAATGGTTTTTATACCATTTTTTTTATATTTTTTTTAAAGGTTTTTGATTGGTTTTTACTTCATCCATGGGGTGACATTTGATTCGAAACTATTGTTAAGTGTATGGAAACTCATAAATAAGTTAAGTATCTGCACAAAAAGTATATATTGCACTGGTAACAAAACTAACTTTAACTTTGATAACAATTTGTTTAATGCTTAAATATTCTTATATATTTTATATTCATATATATATGTATATATATATATATATTTTTTTTTTTTTTTTTGTTTCTTTTTATTTAATAATTAATTGTTTTTATCATTAGTATCAAATATGTGTCGCAAGTTCTGTTGCAAACCCACAAACTAGGCGCTAAACATAGTTTATCTTCTTGTTTTCACTATACAAACTCTAAATAATTGTTACATTTGAATTTTCTTCTTCAACTTCCATCTTTTCTTATGTTCATTTTTGGCATATTTAGCTGTAGATTTGACAATCTTTCACTTCATTTTGTACAGATATATATATATATATGTATATATATTTTTTTTTTTATTTTATCTTATAATTTTTTCTTTTCTTTTTAAAGACAAAGTCAAATTGTTTAATGATTTGATACAACTGATTTCAGCTGAGTAAATTGTTTGGATTACGGTTTTAATTTTTTGCTTTCAATTCGTGACATTTTAAGTTAGATTTACTTGCTGTGTATCAGTAGGTATGTGAGTGTGTGTGTGTATAAGTATGTGTGTTTGTGTGTGTTAAATAAAAGGCAAAAAAGTTGAAATATACATATAAAAATTTCAGTGTTGAATTTTCTAGTTTTGCTAAAAATTGTTTTGCCTTTATATAAAAAATGCTAAATTTAGTTAATATATTTATATTTTTTATCAATAATAATAATTAATGCATATGCATTTAATGTTATTTGTTAATTCTTTAATAATATGTGTAAATTTTGTTGTTCTTGTTGTTACTGTTGTTCTTATTAGCATTTAGTTTGCTTAGTTAGGGCTAGGGCGCGCTATGGTCAACTTTATCATTGTTTTGATAGATAGTTTTATATTGTAGTTTCCTTATCGGGGTGTATTGGAGGAGCTTGTGAAAATACAGGGCCAAAATGTTCAGTTGTCTGTCATATATTTATATATATATATATATATATACTATATATATAGATATATGTATATATACTTTCTTAGCAAAATTTCCATTTGTAGCTTATACCTTTGCTCATATATGTATATATATAGATATATATATATAATGTACATATACTATATATATGTATGTATATTTTGTAAGTACCTGTATTTGTTTTTGTTGCAAGCAGCTAAGTTTAAGTGTAAAGTTTGTTGTTTGATTTTCTTTTATTTTAAATAGTTTAATGCTATAAAATCGTTTACGATTTTTTGTTTTGTTGTTCTTCATTAGTTTAAACTAAAAACAAGAACGTGCTTTGACCAAACTGAAAATATTTCATTTTGGAAATTGAAAACTAGTTTTTCTTTTTAGGGCAACAAAAATTACAGCATGTAATTTGCACATTTTTTTGTCCGATTGTTTCGGTTTATAGTTAGTATTTATCCTCAATATTTATATTTCTAACAAATTCATTATTATATTTCTTTTCTTTCATTTACATATTGTAAAAAATGATATTTTTTTTTGCTTGTTTGTTGCAGGCTACGCAAAAACCTTGTGTGGTTCTTTAATTTTTACTTAAGTATACTTCTCAAAGCATATCGCATATTAATTTGCTTGCTGCTTTCACCTAGTGCTAAATTTATGTTTTATTTCATCTTCTTAAAATTAATTAAATTCGAATTTTTGTGTTAATTTATATAATTTATTTTATATACTTTATTTATATATATATATATATGTATGTATATATGTACATATATACTATATATATATATATATTTATTTATGTGTATAATCCTTTGCCATTTTGCTTAGTTCTAAATGCTAAAAAGTTGCAGAGCTACATATCATCATCATTATCATCATCGACTTCGTCATCATCCTCATCTTTCTACGCTCTATCAATAACTGCTTTCTAACTGCAAACTCATATGCATAGGTTTTGCTGTCATTATATCCAATTAACAGATTCAATTTTGATAGTTTTCTTTTCAATTTATCCTCCTTCTCCCTTGTGTTGTGTATTTATTTCTTATAAATTTCTTCTTTTTTTTTGTTGTTCTTGTTTTATTTTCACTTCTCTAAGCAGCGTGTGATTTATCCTCTTTCTTCCATATTTATTTATTTAGTTATCTTTCCTTTTTAATTGTAATAAATTCCCGTGACCAATTCTTTTATATTGTATAAAAAATGGTTACTCCCCTTTATGTTTTTAAGTTTTAATTATTATTCCACTTATTTTTTTTTTTTGTGTTTTTATTGAAAACCCAGATAATTTTGGTCTCTTACCAGTCAGTTTTTGTCTCAAGTTTGTGTATGTGTATGTAGGTGTGTGTAGCTGTATGTGTGTGCACTTGTTGTTATTTGCTCTTTTGTTATTAACAAAACTAAAAATATCAATGTTTGTTGCTTGCTCTATAAATATATATATTTATATATATAATCATATATATGCCTATATATATTCATATACATATATAATCGATATTTTGGCAAAAATTTATTTTTGTTTTTTATATCTCAACTTTATTTTCTTTTCTATTTTTTAAGTACTGTTCTCAGTTGCCTGTATATATATATATATATATATATATACTATATATATGGTTGCATGTATGTTCTGCTGCTTTATATATATATATATATATATATATATATTTCTATTTAAATTTCAGCTCTAAAGTATTTCTTTTTTTATTTTTTTTTGGTTTGTTTAATACATTTTTTGTTTACCATTTTTTAGTGTTTTTTGTTCATCCATATGTATGTATATGTGTATGATTTTAATGCTGGGGCTTAGTTTTGCTATTGCATCGCTGAAGTTCATCTGAAATGTATGATATATTAATGTTAGTTCCGTCGCATAGATCAAAGATCGCAGGCAAATAGTCAAACGTAATGCTCAGAGATGTTATTAATTTTTATAGCATACTTTTGTGGGCTCACAAAGCAATAATATCTGTATCTAATAGCATTACATTTGATTTGATACTGACTTGTTGTGCAATTAAACAAAAATTAACATTTTTCTTTTAGCCTCACCCTTTAAAAAGTTGATTCCCGATGTTGCTGCTGCTGTTGTTGTTGTTGTTGCTGCTGCTAAGCTTTTCGTTTTTGTTGTTGCCACATGAACAGCTTTTCGACCAACTCGACTTTGGAATAGTTATTATTTTCATTTGGACATGAATTGTTGTTGTCGCTTCTGATGTTGATGTTAATGTTGTTGCCGTTATTGTTGTTGCTGCTGCTGTTGAAATTGTTAGTGTTGCTATTGTTGCTGCTGCTGTTGTTGCTATTGCTGTTGGCGCTATAGCGATAACAATAGGTACCGCTGCGCCAACTGGCAAAAGTGTAGGGCATTGTATTATGATTTGTATTACGTTCATTTGTTAATTGTGGCCTAAAACTGTTGCTAAAATTATTTGTAGTTGTTGTTGTCGCTGTGGCTTCTCCACCTGCTGCTACTGTAGCTGTTGTTGTTGTCGCATTATGTTGTAATTGTTGTTGTTGTTGATGTAAGTTACGCTTGAGGAACTCCGATTGTTAATAAGGTCGACTGGCATCCTTTGGCCGCTTCAATTGAACTTTCAGTCTTTTCATGCCAATCTGGAAGCCATTCATGGCCTGAATGGCCGCTTGAGCGCTGGTGGGGTTATCAAATGAAACAAAACCTATAAAATGAACAATGAATACATATATTAGCAATTGCAGAAGTATAAATATTAAATTGAATAGTTATATTTGTGGTTTACCGAAACATTTGCTCTGATTTGTAGCACGATCGATGAAGACCTTAGAGCTGATCACATTGCCAAATGGCAGGAACATTTGCATTAATTCTGCATCACCAAATTCTTGCGGCAAATGATAGATGAATAGATTGCAGCCCTCCGGGCCGGATATAGAACATCCTGGGAACATCAGAAAATCTTAAAAGAAGACATTACAAGAAAAGAAACAAAGTAGAGAAAAGAAATTAAACGATGAGCTAAATCATAAGTCAGAACTTTATGAGTTTGTCTGCAGTTTTTGGTTGGATTTTTCAATTTCGTTTATATATATATTTTTTTTTTTTTTTTTTTTTTTTTGTTTGTTTGTTTTCAGTTTGTGTGTCGTGTTTCGTGGCTGATTTTGTAGACGATTTAACTAAAACTAATGCATTTCATAATAAAACTGCCAGAACTAAATAACAAAATGAGAATTGACAATAGAAAATCAAATGTAAAAACAATAATAAATAAAAAAAAGAAAAACTAACAGTAACAAAATGCGCTTGCATAGACTAAAAGATATGTAGACATACTTGTATTCTAAAATGCTTAATGAGCTACCACTTCTCTAATTATATCAATAAGTACTTAAGATATATGCTTAAGTTAGTCTTTGGTATGGAATTTGAGATTGAGATTGTTCTATTCGATATTTAATAGCCCCATTTGAATATTGAGTATTATAATCGTATGATATGAGTTTAGCATATGCCAAGTTTCATGTTTAATGTGTGTCATGCAAGGTAATTACTAATTTTTTTTAATAATTAATTTAAAACACAATTAACAATATACTACGCGCAACAGATATTTAAATAAAGAAAAACATAAACACATAACAATCATGTTAGGGTTAGATACACGTACACATACATAGAACAAGAGATAAATGGATAGGATTTAGAGAGAGAGAGAGAGAGAGATAGAGATAGAGAGAGAGAGAGAGAGAGAGAGAGAGAGAGAGAGAGAGAGAGGGGCAGAGAGATAGAGACACAGACACTTAGGTACATGTATATAGCTGACTATAATATAGATAAGTATATATAGACATTATATATATACGCCTTATTAATGATGTGCTTGCATCTTGTCTCCTCAACGATTTACACAAGACAAAAGAATTGAGTCAAAATGAAATCGAAAACAAAATATAAATAAATAAAACAAGCGAAACAAAGTAACATAAAATTTTATGATTTTCCATGTGCCGGACCCCCGTTAACCCCATTCCGCAACTACAGCAAATATCTTGAATATACGCCGACGGTTTTTATGTGATTTTAAGCAGTTTATATGCAATTTTTACGATCTCACATAAAATGCCTTTAAATGCAGCCGTTAAAAAGGATTTACGCCTTTGCTTTTTCCGCAACCCCTTTTATCATATAAATACTACTTGCAAAGGAGAGGGGGAGGCTAAAAGTGCCTCAAAAGATAAGAAAAAGTTACGGTAAAATAAAAAGAAAGTACACAAGTAATTAATTTTTATGGCATTTTAGTTTAAATACTTTTTTTCGAAAAGAAACAAAAAATTAATTATTTCATGAAATTCTCTTGATAAACCCATGAATTTGTTTTTGTATGTGTGTGTGTGTGTGTGTGTGTGTGTGAGAGATAGATAAATATAGATATGCAAAAATGTGGACATGTGTACGTGTATAAATGTTGTTTAAAAAGTATGCTAATGCAATAAACTCGCTGATTTGTATGAGCTTTGCGTTTTGGCATTCATATCCAAAAATCAAATACAATATTCAGTTACAGAACCAACGAGGATACAGAGTGACAGAGAGAGAGACAGAGAGACAGAGAGTGTGTGAGAGAGAGAGAGAGAGAAAGAGTCGAAACGGAACCAAAGAAAAAACAACCGAAAAATAATAATGAAAAGCTTACCTTCACGCTGAGTGGGTGCAACCGCCGCTAGGGGAGGTGGTAAAGCTTGTGGAAACTGTCCATAGACGGCGGGAAAGGCTGCGTTATATATAAATAATTTTTGTTTTTGGTTTTTACACAAAATCCGAAACATTTATAAAGACAACACAACAATTAAGTATACGTATATAATTTGTATTAAGTTTAGTTTAACTATTTATATAAAAACAAATAAATTAAACAAATTCCATATCTAAAACAAAACAATATATAGACGTAGAAATTCTGCTTTTTTTATATTTAAGTTGAAATATAATTGTAAAATAAATATACAATAATTATGCGCGATGCACCAGTCGATGGGGCAACTGGATTTCTTGGAATAAACTCAAACATTATGAAAGTAATATGGAATGATTTGAATCTTTCATAAGTCACATTAAAATAAATAAGTTTTCTTAATGGAAACAATTAAATACTGTTGATAAAATGGAATTTTTTGTAAACAAATGTTAAACGTTTAACATTGAACAACATATATGACGTTCGTCAAGTATTTAACAAAACATAATAATTAGAACAAATTTAGAAAACATATTTTAACTGAAAAGCCATTGAAAGAACTAAAGAATTGTTTCCAAGTGTGGCGAATTTTATTATTTGGCAACTCCATTTATGAGAAGCGTATATAGAATGGTCGGTGTTATGAATGCAACACTATCGAAACAAATTCTTGAACTCTTTTGAAAACATATAAAAATATTTATGTATATATAGAAGTTAGAGTTATATATAACACTTTACTAACAATATATATATATATTTATGGCATGACACAACAATTATTAATTATTTCAATAAAAACAATTATGAATGATTGAGCTGTTTATTCTGTTGTTATTGTTTTTTTTTTCATTTATAACATATGTTTTATATATATATATTCATATTTATATAATATAATTATATATATATATATAACTGCTTGCCATATAATGGCAATATGCTTATGACGATGATAATAACAGATTTGGGGACTAATTATAATGAGAGACTCAATGACATCTCAATGAATGAAACAACATGTGAGTGTGAGAGAGAGAGAGAGAGATAGAATAATTCTGAAAGAGACAGAGCGAGGCCATTGTGTGGTATGTTAAGCTAATGATGTGACATTAGAATTTCGGAATTTATGCGAATTTGTGAATTTGAATTCAATGTGCCTAAGCAATTTGCATTCTAACTATATATATATATATTAAATTCCTTGTACTTTTGATAGGGAGCACATATAAATAATATTCTTAACTTATGTCGTAAGATAAAGGGGGACTTAGAGCTAGCCTTGTGCTTGGAAACTTACCAACTCCTGGAAATGGTGGCAAACCAGGGAAGGCATGTTGCAGTGCAGCAGCATCGCCATTTGGCAAACCTTGTGGTGGTATGGTCAGATGCAGCGGATCTAGTACGATAATAAATTAAAGACATGTTCATATAGTCTGATTAGATGAGTTACATTTATTTAGAATTGGAAGAAATAGATGTAGTAAGCTATGGAAATAGTAAGATGTAATATATTAAATAATATTTTGTATGTTTAGCAACATTCGTTCATCTGGAGATAATCGAGTAGCTTTTAATTAATAATTTATTTAATATATAGCAACTTTTTCTAGTTTAATTCATATGTTATGTATGATATCATATTGTTATTAATCAATAGTTAATTGTGCCATAATAGTATCTTTGTTGATTATCTATTTATGTTAAACAACTCAATTCTAGAGTAATGGGAAGTTCTATTTCTTTATAGATGTTTTACCTAACAATATAATTAACAACTTTGTTGGGTTACTCACGTGGGAATGCCGTTTGTGGAATGCCATTCGTGAAGACACCATCCGCAACTGAAGCGGCAGCAGCAGCTGCTGCTGCTCCACCTGGTTGACCATTGGGCGTATTGGCACCCATGTTGAAATTGGGCATCGTCGGCGATGGCAGCGACGGCGGCTGGCCGGTGCCATTGAGGCCATGAGGTATTTGCGTTGCCAATGCGGCCATTGGATTCATATAGGCAGCTGCCGAGCCAGGTGCTGTAGCCGCGGCGGCCATCAGAGCGGCTTGCTGTTGTTGCTGTTGATGCAATTGCAATTGACATAAAGTAAATGCAGATGGAAGAGGTATGTATAGCTACTTACCTGTGCGTAGGCACCGTACGGTCCAAATTGATTAAAGACAAACGGATTCAATAGGTTCATATGACCGGCCATTTGCTGCATGCGTCTTATTTGTCGCTCCTTCTCCGTGTCGGCGTATTTGACAACCAGGCTGGAGGATGCACCCTATAAGACAATGGCAATGTGAAGAGAAAAAGGCTTGAGTGAGTGAGTGGCATTGCAATATTTATAGGCGGCTTTTCCGTTTCCCGTGCAGAAGCGAGGAGAACCGTGTAGAGGAGGCAATGCCTCAGTGCGCACGGAAATCCTATTACAGGCCATTATTTTGTGTCTTGTCATTTGAGGACATCACTGGCTTTTTACCTGAGTGTTTGCCAGAGTTGTTACCCATTCTGCCAAGCTGTGCTTTTGTTATGCGAGGCTGTCTTGCTCATTATTATCATATTATATTATATTTTATGTGCTTTTGTTATAAAACAAGAGCGAAAAGCAAAAAAAAATATGCTCGTAAATAACAAAATAATTGGCAACGCACTTCAATTTGCATTTCCATTGAAATCGGCTTACAAGCTGTGTGCTTGCTCTATAATAGAATAAAGTTACCTTCCCCTCTCTCTTTGAGCCATCTTCTGTCACCCTTAACTCCATTCAAACACTTGAACATTGTGTTATCTATTGTCGACTGTCATTGATTTTGAAACATTGGGGACATGCAACAAAGACATCGTCTAGGCCTCTGTCACCTTCGCCTCCCTCTGCTATCGCCTTCTTTGATGTCAATTAATTAGCATAATAATGGTCGCTTCACATTTCGCACTTCCTCCCGTCCATAGCCCCGCCTGCTTGGCAGCCTCTCAACTTGTGCTGCATGACAATTGAAGCGACGACAACATTTCATGTGCCTGGACATTTTGTTTTGTTATAATTAAGACGTTTTGCAGATGAGTTGCCTGTTTTTGTAATAGGAAACCATTTGCTGAATGGGAATGGGAATGGAAATGGAAATGGCAGGGAGAGGGAGCAGGGAGCAGGGCTGGAGGCAGAGGCGAAGTAGCTTTTATGATTTTGCAAATCATTAATCAAAGTAACAATGATATTATGTTGCATAATTTTAGGAGCACACTCTCTCCCAGCCTGCCAGCCTCTGTGTGTGTGTTTGTGTGTGTGTGTGTTGTTAATGAGACTATAACAAAACAGGTGCTCCATGTACATAGTTATCCGCCTTGCACACAATTTTAATTAATGAAATATGAAACTCAAGTTTATGCAAAGGCCATGATACGAAGCGGCAGTCAGGCAGCCAGGCAACCCTCAAGACAGCGAGCGGAGGAGGGTGCAATGTGAAACTATATATGTTAGTATTTAACCATCTTAAAGCCATACCCAGCATATTGCTGAGCTCCCCCTAAACTGGCTTGGCCTGGCCGTGTAATGAGTTTTAATGAGCTACCACCGAACATTAGACTATGAACAACAATAATGCATCATGCGAAGCTGTTTATGAGCAGCAGCAAATGCTTGGGAGTCGCTACAACTGATAATTAAATGTATAAAAATAATCTGAGGTATCTTTAAGATGGCAAATAAGGGGCTTAATGATAAAGCTGAAAGTAGCAGGAAGAGCCTCAACATAAGGGAAATAATTGAAATAAGCAGAGCAACTGACAGCGCAGATGGGTAGATAGACATGAATAGATCATTAAAGAGATTTTCATTTGGTAACAATTTAATTGAAGTCAGTTTAAACAATTTTCAGAGTCCTTTCAGGAATTTTTGGACTAGCAATTTTAAACAACAACAACAATAACAACGGCAACAACAACAACAGACATTAATTGAAGTGCACTTCCTTTCAATTTTCGCCAACAAATTACAGCATATCAACAACAGCAGCAGCATGCCATCAACTCATACACAAACACACACAGACACACATACAAACACACACACACACACACACATAAGAATACACACTGAGGCACCCTTGCATGTAGAGGCCTCAACGAGTGTTCATTCAGCGTGTCCTTTGCTCTATCTCCCTTTCTCTCTTATCCTTGCAGCTTGCTGCTGTTAATTTCATATTTCGAAACATGACACTTTCACACTTCGGCTAATTTAAAAGCATACAAAATGGTGGCCAACACACGCACGAGTTGCTTTGTTGTTGTTGCTGCTGCTGCTGTTGTTGTTGGTTGGTGTTGCCTCATTTCGTGACGAATGTGCTTTATAACAAGCAGCTGTTGTTATTGCCGTGCGACTGTTGCGACTGTTGCGACTGTTCCTACTGTTGCGACTGTTGCTACTGCTGCTACTGTTGCATGTGGCACATACAAAAGGCGAATCCTTTTCGCGCATATGCAATGCACACACCCGGACATCATCTTCTCGTTAAATTGTCGACTGACACCTCGCTAATGTCATCACCATTTGCCGTTGCACGTTGCGCACATTGGCGTCAACGTCGAAAGTCAGCCACATTATTACTGTAATTATGTTGGCCGTGTAAACGTCATTAGGCGTTTTAGTGCCAGACTACAGAACGTGCCTCAATTTGGCTGTTCAGCGACAATGTTGTTCTCCTTGTTGTCATTGTCGTTGTCGTTGTCCTTGTAAATCTTTCGACATGTTGCTCTGGACAAATTGCAGGCATTATATGCATTCAACGGGGCTGGGGCCATCAATTACATATGGAATGGAAAGAGAGGGCTCTACGAATAGATGCAAGAGTTTTAAGAAACTATTAGTACAATTATTAAACAAAGTCTTGCATTCTATTTCCATTCAGCAACACGTATAAATGAGAAGTGTTGCTTATTTATAGAATAGTTAACTCGCTCAGACTGTCATTCAATTGACATTAATCTGAACAATTTGGAATAATATATAATTATTTAATGAGAACGAATTCACAACTTCAAAAGATTAAAGAATTTGCAATAGTCTTTGAATTTGTTACTGCTTTAATATGCGAATTAAGTTAATTCTGTTCTATTATTCATTATATTATTAATTCTTTATTAATTTATATTATTATTACAAATATATTTATATTTACACGCAGACTACGCCGCATCTTATCAAAAGCGATCGCTAGTCGTTACAATCTCTCATATATCATTCAATTAATAATTTTGTCACATAATATCCCAATTAAACGGTTGACAATTGTAATCCAATTCGAAACAATCCAATTGATCAATTTTCACTAGTTAATCTTTTCTATTTCCAATTATTTCCCTCACCCCCATTCAATTAATTAACGTTGCTCTTCAATCTGGTATTCTGGCAACACACGGAGTGCAACAGGCATTCGCATACAAACCACAAAAGCTCATAAATTAATTCATTAACGTCAATTTGATAGCCTTATAATCTCGGGCCGTATGTCTTGCGGTGGGCGGTTGCCAATTTGTTGGGCAACCACAGAGGGCAAACTAAAAAACCCAGAATGTGGCAATGGATACTTGGAAATTATGCCTGTCTTTCTGTGTGTGTTTCAGTGGCTTGCAGAGGGGATTGTAAGTCAGCGAAGTCAATATAAACGTTTATTATATGCTATGTGTGCAGTTGTTTGGCTGGCACTTCCGTTTCCTGAAGACGACGACACGAAATTCACATTCAAGTGAATTGCTGCGCCAAATGAAATGAAAAATTCAACACGACACTGAAGCAAAGGAGCACGCCCCAGGCCCAGAGTCAGGACGAGGCACAGTCAGAGTACGACTGACTGAATTGAATGCAACAGGCGGCGGCAGGCAGCAGGCAGCAGGCAGCAGGCTGCCGTCTGTCTGTCGGCTGTCGAGTTGGCAAGAGGCAACTAACAAGCCAAACTACTAACAGGAGGCCGTCGTCAGTCCTGGACTTGTGCCAGGCGGCACTTTTGGCAGCAATCGCATGTTGCATGCCACTTGCTTTGCGGCACGGTCCTGCAAACGTGACGCCATTAGCTTGGGCCTCTGCCTCTCTTTCACTTAGTTCTTGGCTATTGGCAAGAGCGGGGCGTTCCCCATTTTGCCACTTGGCAATTTATATATACAATTTTTTTTCTCTTTATTGTTTTTTAATGCGCGTTGCTCAAAGTTTCTGCCAGTTTTTGCCAGTTTTTGGCCATTTTTTGGCAAAGTTTCAAACCGCACGACGCGGCCAGAAGCCGTAGTGTATCCCGAACGGCGTTTTGGCCAATTACAATTGAAGGCTTACAGTGCATTTAAAAAGTAATTTGTCTGCCAGCCGCCCAAAAGCCGCGCACGTATTTATATTTAAATGCAAATGCAGGCACAGAACCAGAACCAGAACCCAACACAGGCAACATAACCATGAGAATGGGGGGCAACAACGAGTGCACATGATAAACCTGTTGGCTGTTGGCTCTATTGGGGCTCCCAGACACGGGTATAATCACAGCTACCCGTCGTGGCAGTCGTGTGTTGCCGTGTTCACTAATGGCGGCTACAAGCCGCAAGCTCTGAACTCCAACCCGTAGTCCCTGGCCCTGGCCCCTCACTTTACTCCACTGTCCCTCATTCAGTGCGCTTTATGCCAAACCAAACGATTACAAGGGCGCTGAAATGCAGGCAGCCAGGACATCACACACACACACACACACACACACACACACATATATACATATAATAAACTGGCGCGTATGCAACGTTCCGGGTGTCCTGGCTGGAGTCCTTTACGTGTCTGGGGACATGTTAACATGGCAGAGTCGTGCCAAAAAATTATTATTCCCTCCTCGATGCCGCTTTCACTCTTTCATGCAACCAGCGACGACTGCGAGCGTCGATTTGTCAACGCCTAAGAGGACAACATATTTCTCTCTCAATTTGCAGTTCAACGTGAAATACAAATAAAATAAATAATATTAATACAACAAAAAAAATAGGCGGAACAAACTAGCAAACAAATTGGTGGCAAATGGTTTTAACAAATGAATTATATATGTATGTATGTATGTATACAATTTTATACATTTGTCTGCATGCGTTTTGCAACTGATTTGCATTTAATAGTTTATTTTTAATACGAAAAATGTTATATTTATATTTATATTTTTTTAAGCGCCCGCCGGCCGGCCGCAGCTTGTTTTAATTGCTAAATGAATTGGCCTGAATGCCTGCCGTGCATTTGTTTAATGGCCAACCATTTTTATATATCAATTAAAGCAGCGACAATAAAATGTGGCATCTTTTTTTTTTTGTTTGGTTTACCCTGTACTCTTCACAATAGGGTATAACAATACGCAGCCAGCTGATGAGACAGCAGATAGAAAACTTCTCTACTTATGCAACTGTTCAGCTGCAATTGTCGAATTGAGTTCAGTCTGAATAGACTAGCATAAACAGGGTATCTCTAGGTCGTCTATTTTGCACTCACAGAATTTCAGCTTGTTTCAATTAATCTCAAAAAATGCATACGCATAAATTTTGGTGCTAAATGTATTTACATTGCGAAATTCGCTGGCTAAAAATGCCATTGACAAGCTTAATGGATGTATTATAATACATAAAGGTGTTAAATTCTATGTAGCGAGTGAATAATAAGCTGCCTATAGCATTTCATTCTCTATAAGATGATTTGTTCGATATTAATCCAATATTTTATAGAAGAGAAAGCAAATAATAAAATAAATAAACTATCTATATTATAGAATTCATAGTATTTGGCTTTATGCTGTAAGCCAAGCTATATTATTCTACATTACTATAATATATTCTTATTATTTCCTTTTCATTCATAAAGATGTAGGACTCTCTTTTAGCTGCTGCCAACTGTTTTCAACCTATTTCCCCTTATTTACATTGATGCCTCCACTGTAATCGATGGCCACGACAAACGCCGAACAACTGGCAATGACTTTTTCAATTAATTTCCATTTAGAAGCCCCAAAACGAAATAAAATACGTAAAAAGTAAACCCCAAACCTCTCAATAGCAGTTGTAGAACTTACAGTAAAGTGGGCAAAAGTAGCAGTAAAACTAATTACAAATTCATTTTCAGATTTTAATTTTGCTGTCAGCTCCAGTCTCGACTCCAACAAACAGACGACCAGTCAGCCAAGGGGTGGAGGGGGGAGGGGTTGACCGCGCAGCGTCAAAACAAAACGTGATTTGCAGGCGGAGAAAGTCAAGTCAAAAGCACCACATAAACCGCAAGCCGAGTAAGTAATCTTTTCCGCCAAATAAATCACACCATCGAAATGAAAATAAAAACTAAAAATAATAAAGAACTCTGACTGCAAGTCAAATTAGTGTAAAATGCCACTAAGCTACCTAAAAGTATGCTATGCATTAACCGGAGATGGCAAAAAATTTACGTACTATGCGAAAAGTTAGTTACTTTGGGGGCCAAAGTTGCGACGCGTTGTTAACCGCAGCGCTGGGCAGGCCGTGGCAACCCGGGCGGATCGACCGACCGACCGAGCGAGCGAACGACAAACGGACAGACAGACAGATAGACAGACAGTGGTAGTAGGGGCAGACTGGCGTTGCATACATTAAACAACTTTTGGCTCATTGCATTTGGCCCCGACTCCGAGTGCGGCATCAAAAGGCAGCCAAATGGAGCCGCAGGCGAAGCGTAAAATGCGGGCAAGCAAAAAGCGCGAACCATTTGAGGACCAGGACCAGGACCAGGACCAGGACGAGGCAGAAAACGTGGATGACAACGGCGTTGACAATGCAACTTGGCCGTGGCCAAAATGAAAAACTTATTTAATTTACTTTGCTTTTTGCCACAGCCAGCAAATTTAATTCAATTAAGCGCTGAGAGTTCCTTTAGATACAGCTTTAAAAAACGACGGCCTAACAAACAATCAAAAGACCTCGCAAGCAAAGTGAGAGAGAAGCACTTAAGCATAAGTAAAAGAATTAAAAGCTACAGACACTGCAAGTTTGATTAAAGAACTATAGAATTTTATGAAATGTATTGTTTATAATAGTTTCATTTGCACAAAGTGCTTAGAATCATGATTTAAGTACTTACTTTAAAGCTATAACTTAAGAGGAATTTGTGTTTAAATAAACTCAAACTTAAGCTAAATAGCTTGACTGCAATTTAAGACTAAAGCAACATTTCTAAGTCACATTTGGAATTGAAAAGTTATAAAGCATTGCTTGACTAAATGATACTTTAGCTATGGCATATAAATAATGTTCTATTCGCAGTATTTCCATATCTTGAGAAGAGGCATTCTAATAAGCAATCAACAGGCGACACACACACACAAAGATATGCCAAGAATGTGGCAGAAAAGTTGAAGCGTTAGTTGCACTTGTAGTTGACTTGAAAGACGGCTTGGACACGACAATTTCTAAGTAACGCCCCTGCAGTCGTAACTCTCCGCATTTTGGCATATCTGGTCTGGCCTTCGCATGCCTTGTTGCACTTGTCTTGCATAGTTCTAAGTTCAGTCAAAGACAGTGAAAGAAAAGGGAGGAGAGAGACAGGGAAAGAGAGAGAGAGGGAGAAAGAGAGAAAGCGATAGATAGAGACGGAGCTACAATTGGGAGCTGAGCACATGCCAGGAACTTGGCATTTTGTTATCATTGCTGTTGTTGTCGTTGTCGTTGTTATGGGTATAAATGTCGCCAGGACCACACAGTTTACTCAAGCAAATGGCTGGGCTCAACACCGGCAAAGGACACACAGCACAACCAGTAAGCAGGCTTGCCAGGCAGACCAGCAGGCAGGCAGGCAGGCAGGATATTACATGCAAGCATGATTGAGTTTCGAGTAACTCGTATGCTTGAAAGGAAGCGAACAATTTCATAAATTTAATGTACGGAAAAGTGTGGAAAAAGTTATTTGAATCAGATTTTAGCATAGCATTGCAACAAATTGAATTTAGTGGCGGCAAGGAACTACGACTGGGCCTCTAATGCACTTAAAATCAAAGTGCGTTCACACAGTTTACAGAAAAACAGAAAATGACGGAAAAATCAAAACAAAAAAGCAAAACCCAAACTATGGCTAAGGATAGCAAGGACAGCAAAGGATGCTTTGCACTCTCCAACTGTCTGCTGCGCTTTTTTGTGCTTGATTGAACAGAAAGTTGCCAGGCTAAATTTAATTTACGACTCTCTGCCAGAGCAAGACGGCAACAGAGAGCGAAAGAGAGAGAGAGAGAGAGAGAGGGAGTGGGTCTGTGGCACATGAATATTTCATTTCTAGTTTCAGCTCGTATAAAAACAAATTGCAGACGCCTAAAAAGCTGTAACAGCAACAGCAACAGCAACAGCAACAGAATATGACTTGCATTCGCAGTCGTAAACAATTTACAGTCGAAATTGTTAATAAAATGATCAAATATTATATTTATGGTCAGTGTAATGGCCAGCAGCGGTCAATGCTGTTGCTGCCCTCCCCCCTCGCCCACCACTAACGCTAAACACTCAGTTTCTCTGGCCAACTCGTTGGCTTTTTATGGTGGCAGTTTAATTTGCTGCTTTGGTTTTACGAGCTGTTGATGCGATAGTTGTTTTTGTCGGCTGTGGTATAAAGCTTAGCAGCGGTAAGTGCCCTTTAAGTGTCGACTGCAGTCTACATTCAACAGACAGAGAGAGAAAGAAAGAAAGAGAGAGAGAGAGAGAGAGCGTATCTTATTTGGTTGGGTGATAATCCCCGAGTGATTCGCATACTAAAATCACCTCTTTAAACGCTGCAGAGAGTTATACTTCGAAATACTATGAAATAAAATGTTTATGCCCAAGAAGTTCAACAGGGCAAGTAGCAATGAACTGCTCTTAAATGAAGTTCTCAAGCAGGATGCCATTAGCTGCTTCTCTGATTTAGCAGAATATATATGTTAACGAACCTAGAACCTACCTATAGTTTAAGCTGATGCTCACAATCAACATTTGAAAGCATTAAAACCAAAACACGAGAGTCCATGTATGTACTTCAAATAGGTCTCTCTTATGCGTTGCTCGTAAGGCCCAAATATATAAAAAAAAAAAGACGCTAGCTTATTATGCAGCCCTTTTGTGCACCATTTTGGCCCAAAATTGCCGTGGCTAATGAAACAACATAATAAACAAAATTGGCCACACAACACGCGCTCTCTGCATCCAATTAGCTCAATAACGCAGCGAATGAGTTTCAATAGTGCCGTGTGGTGTTTCAATGTGCTGACCAGTTCCGTGCCAATTTTAAGCCACAAACAGCAAAAACATTTCAAAAGGACACACGTCAGTTGCAGGCACAGGACCCAGGACGTTAGGCACTGAGTACAGCCAGCTGTGCTGCGAGTGAAAATTGCATAGAAATATTATTTGGGAAAACTAAAAACTAAAATCCAAATGAAAATATTATTAAATTCAATTGGGCAAACATTACTGTAACCATGGAGCAGGCACGCACCGAGAAAGAGAGAGGGAGAGGGAGAAGGGGAAAGGGGATATGGAACAGAAACATATGTGGATGCAACATGGCGTCCATTTGGCAACGGCCGCCGCAACAAACGACCAAAAATTGCATTGCCATTTTTACGCGCAATTTGTTTTGCGGAAATATTGTGAAAGTTTTTGGGGCGAACCGGCAGCAAAGCGACAGTCGGACAGTTGGACAGTTGAGAGAGAGGGACAGAGAGAGAGAGAGAGAGAGAGAGAGAGAGAGAGAGGGAGCCGGGACAACGGGACAGGCTGCCACGTTGGCGACATTTGGCCAAATTGCACACTAATGTATGTGTGCATGCGTGTGCGTGTGTGTGTGTGTGTGCGTGTGTGTATGCGTATGCTGTATGCCATAGCAAATTGCCAACGGGCAAATGGCCACAAATGTTTTATATATTTTTATTTGCTGCATGTGCGTTGATTTCTGATTGTTATATAACATTTCATTTAATGCCCGAGTTTAAAAGCCCAACGAAAGCCATCAAAATATCTGCCAGACTTGACTCTACCACTCTCTGTCTCTGTCTCTGTCTCCCACTCTCTCTGTCTCTCCCTCCCTCTTTATATCATTCTCTGTCTGCCTTAATTTAATCATTTGAAATCTGTGCAGCTGCCGAGAACCGCCCAAATGCAGTAAGCACAAATCGCTTTGCCAAGCCGCAGTTTGGCTAAAAAGAAAAATGCATGTACCGCCCCCTCCCCAATGTACGCCCCTCCCCGTTGATATCAAAAAAAGTTACATCAGAATCATGGCAAATCTTTTCTAACTATTTGCAATTCAAGCATAAGTCTAACAGAGTCTCCAGTGTGCCATGCCACACTCCTACCATACCACATATTGTGGCATAAGGAGTTGCATATGCAAAAACCGCATTTGCTGACTCCACCCACTGGCTACAAATCTTGCAATGAATATATTTGCCCCAAAATGGCAGCAGCGAGTCTGGCTGCATGGTTGCATGGTTGTATGGCAGTCTGGCTGTATGGCAGTCTGGCAGTCTGGCTGTCTGGCTGCCTGGCATTCTGGCATTGCATACTTCTAGGCGTTGGCGTGAAACGTTTTACTTGGGCAAAACTCTACGCTCTCTGATAAACGAGTGTTGTCAACTCGACGTACGCCTTTGCTTACCTGCCAGACGAATAGTCTCCATGGCGGTTTATATTTTGACAATTTTTTTACGCCACATCTCCCTTCCCCGCTCTCTCTTTCTGCCCACAAAAAGAAAACTTTTGCACCACACAAATTGCAAGCGGAAATGATAGACAGCAGTCGGTAGTACGTAGTTTTCTAGGCAATTTATACAGTCACATGTTCCTTTGTTGTCTCCGTTTTGGGAGCTGAGTTTGAGCCGTCTGCCGTCTGCCGTCTGAACTGTTTGGTAAGTGTTGTCGCTAAGCTGCGTAAAGCCTAGAAAGCAATTTAACTGGGCTTGTGATCTTTCAGTTAGTCACTGCAGCTTAACTACAAACAAACTGTGTGGCTTTGACACTACACTTAAGTTAGATAATGTACAATCTCAACTGTTACTGGTATTAGCTGTTCATTGCCTATATATAATATATACATATCTATATCTACATATATAATTCCAAGTCTTTTCTATTTTTAGACTCAAAATTTTACGAATAAAGTGGCATAAATTAAATGCTTTAGCCTCTTGTTCTAAACTGTTGATAGTAGGAGATTCTCACATTACTTATTCCAAGCTAAGAATTAAATCTATTCTTATAAATATATAATCCATATAAAATGTTATATGTAAATTTATATTAGAGACAATATTATGCAAATTAAATTAAAGTACTTAAGTAAAATACAAGTCTTTCATCTGCTACAGCAATATTCGCCACATAATGCTCACTTAATTGTTCAGCTTTGCATAATTTTGTTAGAGCTTAAAACTCAAATAAAAATAGATTCTCAATGCATTTCATTATGCAATACAATTCTTTACAGTTGCAGTTGCATCAACTTTATTTAAACATGCAACCAAAAAAAGCTCACCAGCTAAAAATCTCTCCTGGTCTATTCCTGTTCCTTCTGCTTGACTTGCTTATCATAACAAAAGTTGCATAGTAAAAATAAAAAAAAAAAGAAAAAGAATAACTAAAAAAAAAAGAAAATAGTCCGATTGGGAGGAAAAATGGAAAACGAAAACGTAAACGTAAACGAAATAATATGCCAAAGCATTCTTCACTGATTCGGCGCTACGCGTTTTTGCACTTCAAAGTACTTCAAATCAATTTTCTTCACTTATTTTCATAAACCGCCAGCCGGGCAGTCCGTTACCCCAAGCCCCCCAACCCGCCCCGTTAGATTGCCCTTCACTGTGCGTCTTGGGCAGCCAGCAGGACGCAAAAAATTTGCCAGAAAAGTTCAATTTTTGAAAAATATTTGCAAATTTCATTCACTGCGCTCGTCCATTCAAATTTCCTGCATTTATGTTGTTGTCCCTTAGGGACGCGCACGGCCAGAAATATGAGCGGAGCAAAAGGAAAGAGTAAGAAAGGCAAAAAGTAAAAAATACAGAAAAAAAAAGGAAAAATAAATGGAAATAAAGGACAAAACAGCAGCAGGGCAGAGTATAAGCGAGTCCAGCAGCTGAGCTGCGCCTTCTATTCTTCATACTTTTGCCAACCCCTCGCGCCCCCCACCATCTTCAGAATCGGCCCTTGCTCTTCATTTTCGGCACATTTGCCCGAGCGCAAGGACCTTTTGTTATATTGAGAAGGCAGCAAGAAATTGCGCTAAGATGCTTATCCTTTTTTTTTTTTTTTTTTTTTTTTTTTTTTTTTTGCTCTTTCGTAGGAGCAAAAATGGTAAAAATGCTCCATTATTATTTTTATTACTTATTTGCTTTTAATACTCGACGATGGCATGGACTGCGGGCAGGGGATACGGGTATGAGTACGGGTATGAACGTCATCCAATCTCAAAGCGGATGTCGTCTACTTTGCATTTTGAGCCGTTCTACTTGTATGCTTCCTGACGCTAGCCAGGACCCAACAATCCGGCATATTTTAAACGACGTCGCGTCGTCCCCATCCACATCCTGAGCTCATCCTCTCTCTATCTCTCTCTCTCTCTCTCTCTCTCGTCAGTGTTGCTGGTCTCTGCCCTCCCGAAATTATTATACTTGTCCCTTGGCTGTACCGTTTCACTTATTGAAAAATTCGCATCTCACATCAAGAGCGAAGGAAAGGAACAAATCGTGGAGAAATGGAAAAAGAATATCTTTGGGCATCTGAGCTTCGATGACTTTCGCTTGCCTTCGATTTGGCTTGTCTTGACTTGGGGTTGGCCTGTCCTGTCCTGTCCTGTCCTGCCCTGCCCTAGTGCTGCTCTAGTCCTGCCCTCACACTGCTGGTCCTTTCCTTTCCTCTATACTGGCTCTTGTTTTAAGTGCAGCCCTAGTTGGCTTTGTCGTCTGTGTTTATGCAAAAAATTTGTCTACTGTCTACTGTCTACTGTCTGTTGTCTGCTGTCTATGGCGCATTGGGTTCTAGCTCTGTTTCTGGCTGCTTTGGCTGCTCTGGCTACTCTGGCTGCTGGGCTGGTGCCTTCGGTTTGTCTTATTCTTTTGTTATTTCTTGTGCTTAAGTAGTTTTTGCTGTTTTTCATACTTTTAGCTTGTAATCACTGTCAATGTCGACCATTTTTTGTGTTTTGTTTCTGACATGCTGCTTAAATGCTTCTCAAGATTTAGCTACTTGATCTCTCGGCCAACCCAAAGTTATTAATAATAAGCTATACAAATTTCTCAGTGTCTAGTGCATAGATTGCATTGAGATTGGGATTGAGTGTGGAAGACGGACCACTGCACTTACATAAAGGATGCCCAAAAGGGTTCACTTTATTCTTTTTTTTTTTTTGTTATTTTTTTTCTTTGCTACTGTTATGCAAATTTGTAGTACATACCTGGAAAGATAAAGAAAAGAGAGAGAATTGATATGAGTAAGTTGAATTTTAAGTGGATTTGCGAGCGATGTCTAAATTTATGACTAAGGGCAGCAGTATAACCTGAGACTGAGCTATGAGCTATGAGTTAGGCAACCCATAGAGGTTACAAAATTGCTTCAATTATTATTCAATAAGTTGGGAAAATTGCAAGATTTGTGCCTTAAGCAGTTAAGTCATCAAATTTATATATAAGTGAAATTGGTCATCATAAAATGTTAGTAAGTAAATAACTTTACGCCGTTACAAATGCAAAATCAATTACCAAATTATTTTTGCTGGCCTTAAACAATGGCCTTCACTTAATAGCCTGCACTTGCATTTCGAGGTGACTGCGAAGCTAGTAAAATTTTAATAATACTTCAATTGGCATTTCAATATTGTCTTTGACCGTAGTCTTTTTTTTTTTTATCTATATAATGCATTGGCACAAATTGTAGGGGCGGTGACATGATATGCATACAAACACACACAAACGGACAGAGAGAGAGAGAGAGGGAGAGACGACCTAGACTTGGCCTAGAGCAAATGGGAGCTGATGGCAGAAGCTGAAGGCAATGCTAGCTCCAAGCCGATAGCGACGACGATGAGGACAACTGACTAACAGAGGGGCGATGATATTATGAGTATTGCTGGCATTTCAACGATTTTCAGTTTTCTTATTAAATATTCTAGAAATGTTTCGGAATCCAATGATTGTGCATTGGCATGTACGCGCGTCTTCCCTTCAGCTCCCTCTCACACACTCTGTCTCTTCTCTCGCTGCCCTTACCAGTTGTGTGTGCGAAGGGAAATACATTTTTCGCTTTCAAGCAGTTGGACAGGGGCAAGGGAAACTGCCAAATGTTGTTTGTCATTTTAAGGCAGTGCCATGGGTAACTAGTGAGCTGGAACTACAGAACAGCAGCAGCAGCAGCAGCAGCAGCAGCAGCATCAGCAGCAGAGGCAGTGGAAATGGCAGCAAATGGTATTGCAGAGGCTGGCAACTGAAGCAACAACAAAGTGAAAATGAAATGACTTGGAACGAATGACAAAGCAAGCATTTATATGGCAGGGAATGCTTAAAAGAGAGAGGTAGAGAGGGAGAGTTAGAGTGAGAGGTGGGTTAAGGCCAAGTCAAATACACACATTCGTACTTTATGTGTGCGTACCTTTCGCCGGCCAATGAAGCATATCCTAATTGCCAAACAGAACTTTAAACATCTTCATCATTTTGCATTTTAAAGCAAGGCTTTTAGGCATATCAAACGGCATACAACAAAGTTTGATTTAGAAGTGATTTTGTGAGTTGTGATAAGCCAAAAAAAGTGAGCTCAATAAATGATGCAATAGTTTGCATATTTTGGAGTGTTTTTCAAACGAAATGAATCAATTTTTTATATATATTTTTGGAGCTATTTGTAAATAATTTGTTTATTCAAATATTTCTTAAAATTTTCTCCATAATAAATTATTCCAGAGTTGACCTTTTCAGATAGTTAAATATTAAATATTAAAGCAATCTTTAGGCCTGATTTGTGTCTTTCATCATAGTTCAATGCGTGCTGTGTGAGTGTGTGTGTGTGTTCACGTTTTGGACATCAATGCAAAACAGCTAAATCAACAAATGGGAGCTTACAAAATTATGCATTGAAAATCAGCGCATTTTACGATTGAATAAACAGAACTCAGCGCTAATGCGATACACTTTGCGATATGCAGTCAACTAATTTTGTCAAAAAATCACAGTAAAAGTATTAAATAAAATTAAAAAAAAATATATATATATGTAGAGAGATGCAATCTAATTTACAATTCGCCTGAAAGCAAAATTGGAATGTTAAGCACACACACACATACACAGAGAGAGAGGGAGAGAGGGAGAGAAAGAGAGACAGCTCGCAATCGAGTGCAGTGCAAATATCCTGCGGTTTTTAGTTTATTATTAATTTTTGTCAACGTGTCCTGTGCTCTGTCTGTCTGTCTGTCCTGCCCTGTCACTGATAATAAATTTTCACTGACAAAAAAAAAAAAAAAACAACAAAAATACAATTATTATGGCTATGTATGTGTGTATCGATGGTGTTTGTCCTAAGCACGGGTTTGGTTGGCATACTGTTAAGCGTCATTTAATTAATAACAGTAATATGCCCAGCGAAGGAATTTGTTACTCAAAATGTTTATATTAATTTTACAGTTTTCAGCACAAAAGTTATAGTCAAGTTGTATTATATGTTAATATAGAATGAATTTTATAATGTCTAATATAAATATTTATATCTTTTTTAATTCATATTAATTTTTTAAGCAATTTCTTTATTTATATTTATTGATTTAAGCATGTGTTATATATTCATATAATTAATTGCATAATGTCCGATAGAAATACTTATATCTTTTACAATTGAGATTAATTTTTTTAAGCCATTTCTTTATTTATATTTATTGATTTAAGCTAGTATTATATATTCATATAATTAATTTAGTAATCTCTAATAGAAATACTTATATCTTTTGCAAGTCATATTATTTTCTAAGCAATTCTGTTATTCTTTATTTATCGATTTAAGCTAGTATTATATGTTCATATAATTAATTTTATAATGTACCATAGAAATACTTATATCTTTCTTAATTCATATTAATTTTTTAAGTAATTTCTTTATTTGTATTTACTTATTGATTTAAGCTAGAGCATTTCAATGATCGGTTTCCCTAAAATGTTCAACTCACTGTTGGCGTTTGTTTTGTGTTTGTATTGCTTTGTCATTGGCTTTGTGCAAACCAAAAGCGGAAATCACGCACATTGCGGTTGGAGTGCTGTCGACACGTGTATTCCATGTATGTGCGTGTGTGTGTGCGTGAGTGTGCACAGTTATTTACTTGATTAAAAATTAATAATTGCATACAAAACGTCGCTGGCGCTAGAGAAAAAAAAATAACAAATGCCTAACGGCCAAACAACAAATTTTCGCACACGGATGCAATTTAATATTTTAAATATGTCAATTAAATGCTAGGCGTGGCAAGGGGCCAGGGGACAGGAGGCGTGACCAGACAATCGCTGACAGGCGTCCGGGCCCAGACGGCTGCTGCTGTTTATGTATATATGTATAATAAATTATAAAACTGTTCAGCGGCATAAATTAAACAATAGCAACAAATATTTATTGCGCATTTGATAAATGTTCGCAAGTTGGACTATTTAATTTTCTAATGCACATGATTCGGCTCTAATGGAATTAGATGCGCTGCATTATTTTACAAAAAATTGTGTTGAGAACCAATTGAATTGCATTTTGATTAAAGAAAAAGAGAAATGTAAGTCTCTGCTGCGATTGCAGTTTAAAGCTAAAGCTTAAAAATACAATCATATATTATTTATCATATTCTATTATTATTAATATGAATCATATTAGTTTGCAGTTGCTTTTTGGCATTATTGTTATTGCAGAAGTGCTGGAGAGCCAAAGTATGCTATAAAAATATTGAACTTTACGACTACTATACGCCCGGCACTCGTCCATAGCACTTGTCATAATTCCATCAGCGGCGAAAGAATCTTTAAACCAACATGGCTCAGGGCATTAAGGCGATGGCGAGGGCGAAGGCGAGATGGAGATGGAGATGACGTTAGGTGTGGGTGGCTGTGTTGGAGTTACCATGGCTTGCACTCAAGGCAAAGTCAAGTGCTTAAAGCAGCTCAAGAGAGCGACGAAGAAGTAGAAGAAGCAGCAGAAGTAGAAGTAGCAGTAGAAGAAGATGGAAAAGACGAGTGCTTCATAATGCACATGAAAGCAGCAGCAGCAGACGCAGTCACTCTAGGCAGTCAGGCAGTCAGGCAGACAGTCAGTTGAGGAAGTGAGGTGGAGAGGCAAGTCGGGGGGGAGCAGCGGCTGTAGCTGAAGCTGAAGCAATAAAAAAGCAAACTCCGCCTGCCCGCGTATCATAGTCAGACACAAAAAAGGCACTCGTCAGTCGTGCAACGACGTCATCGGGTCGCAGTTTAAACGACTTAAGCGCCAAGGAAATCATCATTAAAGTCTCGCCCCAAAAGCAAGTAGGCGTTGACGTTGCCAACATGCAGTTTTTTTTTTTTTTTGTGGGCGTGTGCACACCCCCAACCACTCCAAACCAAACTGCCAACTCCTTGCAATGCACTGCAATGCAATCGACAATGCTGGTTAAGTCAAGTGTAGGTCGTTGGTCGGATCGCATTTGAGTACAACCCCCCACTCCCACTCTGTCTATCCCGTTCCCAATCTCGTTCCTTTGCCGCCATCCATCAGCTTGATTGTTGTTGCTTCGTCTCTGCATTTTTCCGCTTCTAGGCGAACACTTAAGTAAATAGAGTTCAAAATGAAATGCGCCCAGTGCCAAGCGCGTCAAGCATTGAGTAGTGAGTGAAGTGCCAGGCTGCCCTGACATCTGGACATCTGGACAAACCGGGCCAATACGAGCACTGACATCCACACTGGCCCCACAAAAAGGCTTACAATGTTCGGTCAGCTGTTAAGCGCTGTTGTACCACACTGCATTACTCCATGTACTATGTACGAGTGCCAGCACAAGTATACCATGTATATCACTAGGCGTTATTGGGTGCTTTAATGCTCTTGTCTCTCTGCATTTGTTTTCAACTGTCCGTGCGTGTACCATTTTAATTAACATGCAAATCCAGTTGAAATGCCAATTTATGCTTGACATAATATACAACAGAGCCGAATAAAGAGTGAAAAAAAACATATAACAATAAAAAATGGCTGGAGAAGGAAATATAAAGCGGCAAATAGGCATATATATGAAAGCATGTATGCATGATGCACACACTGCTGTTCATTTTAATATATACAGTTTATTTCTTGCTATTTTAATTGGGTATTCCAAAGCCATACTTCACATTTGAATCAAATAAGAATTTCAATTATATTAAATTTAAAACCATTTTAATAGCAATGCCAAAAGATCAGTAAATAAAAATGTATGTAAATCAATCAAAATAATAATAAGAAAAACCTAAGAAAAATGTAAATCGAAGTTAAAACAATTATTTAATATATTCAATTTTTAATTTATATACTACAAGCAATAATAATCGCATACAATTAAATTCCTGTTATACCTGCAACTGTATTAATGCTCATTGTATGCATTGTTATTGTGCGTAATTTTTTTAAAATATAATTATATAATAATTACCCATTTATTGAACATGGCAATCAGTGGGTGTCCCATGCATGACCAGATTATTTTGTATTATTATTATTTTTGCATATATATACATATATATATGTACGTGTATTTTTTGTATAATTAAATTTATTTTTTATCCCACTGTTTGTATAATATTTTTATATATATTTTTGATTTTTACAATGAAATGAGTTTGTCAGTTGTCATCTTATGCACACATTGCGGAAGAGAGAGCGAGACAGTAAATATGAAAAATTATATGCCACACAATCATAGCAATAATTATAATAACGACTATTTTATCATATATATATATACATATCGTGCGAGACAATGCATAAATAAGTTTTAATTTGGTTTTATAATCAGAAATGCAATGCATAATAATCGTTTTAATGAGACGAGCTGACAACGACCAACCAACAACAACAACAACAATAATAATAATAACGACAACGATTTATCAAAAGACAAGCAGACAACTGTCAAAGGCAAGTCTGTCTGAGGGCCGTCAGGTTTCACATAGAAAGAAGACAGAAAGAGAGAGAGAGAGAGACAGAGAAGGATAGTTAGATAGATAGATAGATAGATAGAAAGTCAGGTAAAGTCAAGTCAATTTGGTAAAAATTGAAACACCTGCTTGATTTCACGCCTGATTTAACTTGGCCATTGTCGCTGTCGCTGTCCTTGTTGTCCATTGTCCTCAAGTACTTTTCCCTTTTGTGTGCAGCATGTGTTTGCAATTTAGCAGTCAGCTAGGAAAATTCAACAACTCGGAACTTTTTTTTTTTTTTTTTGCTATTTCTTGCTTTCAATGCAGCTCCTTTGGCAAACACTTGACGCTGAGTTAAGCACGGACGTAAGATTGTCGGCGTTTGATAGCGTCGCACCAAGAGAAAAATTTGTTGGCCCCTGTAGCAATTTGTCTTTTGTTTGAAGTGAAATTTGTTGTTTGTCATGTGCAAAATTTAATGCACTAACTAACTAGTTTAACTGGCAAATGCCAAATACCCGCGGGCAGCTTAAGTTCAGCAAAATGTGGCGTGGGTGGGGTGCAGAGTGGAACGACAGGCCATAATTAAGGCTGCTCAACATTTGGTTTTGGCATTAGCAATATCTAAAACGGCCTATTGAAACTTGCATATTCAAGTCGAAAGCGAAATACACTTAAATAAGAATATATTATTCAATTCAATTCAATTGTAACTCTGGTAACATTTCCTTATAACATAAACATAATATTTTATATATTAACAAGCAAAAAGAATTCAAACTTTACTTTTCAGTTAAACAAAATCAATTTTAAACTTATTTAAATATATAAAAATATATTTTATTTATTATTTAAGTGTATTTACCACTTAATAGTTAATATCTTATTAAACTAATTGCTATATTTTAATGTTTTTTTTTTTTTAATGTAAGGTTTAAGTTCAATGCCGCAGTTATTATGCCCGAGACAAAAGGCGTTAACAACTACAACGTCAACAACTGTGAGTGCCAATGGCATAAGCCGGGCCAAAGCTAAAGACATGGTAATTAGTGAGACTATACATGCATACGTATACACATACACACACACAAACACACACACACACACACTGTCGCGCGCGTGTACAATTTATGCATTTGGTGAAGCCGCAGAGGCCGCAGAACGCATGTGGCTGGCAGCGCGCCTATTGCTCGGCTATGCTTTATTTTAAATGCTTTTAATTGTTGTGTCAACACACATACACACACGCACATTGACTTGGCTGCAGGCACAGTGTATGTATGTTGCTCTTCTCTTACATATGCCAGAGAGCCTGTCAAACCGCAGAGCGCCTAAATGCATGCTTTAAAACTTGTTTGCCTGCAAAGCTAATGAGCTTTGCCATTACACAACAAGCCACCCCCTCTCCCCTTGTACTCTCGATCACTACATCTTAATGTGTGTGCGTGCGTGTGTGTGTGTGTGTGTGCACTTTGTTTGCGGTTGTGTCATTAACAGCAGGCGCCACAGCTCTCGGCCTGCAAAAGTTATTAGCAACAACTAAACATAAGTAAGTGATATTTGCCTAGGGCATACAACTTGGTTGAATTGCGGGTGCGTATGCGGGTAACAGTTCTAATAGGAGGAGGGGGGAAGGGGGGGGATACGGATGGATGATGAGGGGGGCATCCAGTTACATACCAGTCCAAATATTAACTCATTTCGGTTTAAGTGCGTGCTGTGGCACAAATTACTGGAAAAACTTTGATGCTTAAGCATTTGATTATAGGTGTGTGTGTGTGTGTGGTTGTTTGTTTGCTCTGTTGTTCAGTTGTTTGTTCGTGCAGTTGGTTGTAGAGTTGTTGCTTCATAGGGAATTGTATGAGAAAATTAATTAAATTAAAATTGATTGAAGCACATTTGGCACAGGCAAATGTTTGGTCGTTATTATAGAGTTATAGAGACATAGATAAATGACATCAAGTCTATGTTTATTGGATTAATTTGTTGCAATACTAGTCCATTGCAGAGTTCGTTGAACGAACTTAGAACCAGATTAGTATTAAATGTGTCATGTGGCACTGCTTGAAAGCATCATTAAATATGTTATTTATTATTGAAGACAGATCTGATTTGGAAGCTCTTTTAATTAAAATGCAATACAGTTTATTGCTAAATTTATGTTAATTATTTCATATTTTTACGCCAGATTGCCTTGAAATTAGCGCCATTGTCCATAAATGTTGGTTTTAATAGAATTATGTTTATAATAATAATGAAAAAAAAATATGCAAATTAAATTCCAACTATTTGTCTTTAATATTTTAACGCTTCGCTGCTCGTGGATTTCATAATAATATTGGTTATTATTTTATATATATTCCATTTTTTATGTGTGAGTTTTTTTTTATTCATTGATTTCACCTTAGTTATATTTCATGTTAATTAATTTTGTAATTAAATATGTATTTATGAGCTGGCGCGAATATACATAACTCATCAAGCGTGTACTATCTATCTATGAAATGTACTATTTATTTGTCTGCCTATAAGTGTGTGTTGTGTGAGTGTGTGTATATATATATGTGTGTATTTATGGCATTTTCAATACAAGTATTTTATCAGAGTTTTCATTTATATTATTTGCATAAATTTTGGCCAGCAGGCATGTTGACACATGTTTGAAATGTAAATAAATAATGCAAGACAGACAAAAGTGCATATAGAATTCGAATAAATATTAATGGCGCAAATGATTTTCATGTAATTAAACAAATAGCTAATTATTTTTGATTTTTAATTAAAATGCAACAGCCGCAAGCAATAAGAATTGAAATCCATTAAAGAACACACATACATACATCATATTTGATTGCTATCAAACATTTAAGTGGCATTAAAACCACGAAATACTAAAACTATTGTTTTACATAAATACATATACTTATTGCTTTTAGCATAGAGTCTAAAATAAATAATAAAATAGTTATACTATGAATATTATTATAATTTGCAATCATTTCCGTACTCAGAGTGAGCAATTGTTCAAAATTAAGTGGAATTTGCTCAATTAAAGTAGCACAACCAATTGCAGAGATACCCTGTATTTTGGCAATGCTTTATTTTATTTTCATATATTTTTTTTTATATTTATTACCACCAAGTTCTTTTCGCCTCATTGTCATTTGCAATGTGCATAAAAATAAAAATTAATTTCGGCGTTGATTAAATGTGCGACTCATCAATTTGATGTGGTGTTTGTTCAATTTGCATCGCTGTTGAAAATGATTTCGTTGTCATGTTCACGCATTGAATGTGAGCTCATGATTATTATTATAATTTCTTGTTTATTTGTTTTAATGAAAATGCATAAATAAATGCCAAATTACATTAAATGCATTTCTGCTTTATTTTTGTTGCTAATGCTTAACTATAATTTCCGCTGGTTTGAGTTTTTTTCTATACATAATTATGGAAGTTTAATGCTCAGTCAGTTGGCAACAATAGTGAAAAATGCACTCTATAAGTTAATTAACAATTGTTCCAATGTTATGCATTCAAAGCGTATTAAATGCGTATTATGAGTAATGAAAAATGTATTTTATATGCAATTTTTAGAGGGCCAAAATGGAAATTGAAAATAATATAAATACGAATTTAAATAAAGTGATTAACTAAGTATTTTTTGTAAATAGACAGCTTTAATCTTGATTAAAATTCCTTTCTACAATTTCTAACCAACTGTACAATATGATTGATCTATAAATACAAATAAATAAGCTAACAAATACATTTCATTCTCAACAATTTGTTATGCTTTTCAACAAATATTTTGCGAAGTTTTCACTTGAATCGCTTTTGTCAGGCGTGCACTAATTTGAGCTCCAGTTGAGTGCAGCACTTGAAACCGCTTTGTACATTAATCAAATGCCTAAGGGACGCACCTAGCAAATATTTAATCTAGCTGAAACCTTGGCCAATCCCTACTCCTATACCTACGCCATCCCTATCCACAGATTGGTAGGTGCTGTTGATTTGGCCACTCGTTAAATAAAGAGCGAAAAAGTATGAAATTTGAGTAATTGTTCAGGGTTATGTCGTGGCACATCATAAATCATGTTGCATAGTTTTAGGCGCGCACATAAAACCCTATTAAAATGTAAAATTAAACCAAACGAAACCAAACCGAACCCAAACCCACAACGTAAAAACGAAAGAAACAGCGCAACGCAGCTAACAATATTTATTAAAAATTTGTTCAAGTTGGCAGTAAAAAAAAAGTGTAGTCAACTCAGGTGCAGGTGCACTAGCAGCTTGCTTGCTGCTTCTTACCGCTTCCCTATAGCTCTGAGTGTGTGTGTGTGTGATAAAATAGCAACAATCACCATTAGTGTCACATGCCATCATCAATCATCGACGCGAAGGACGACAGCGTCCGAGTTATGTGGCTCCCATACAAAGCACAGCGGACAGGCAACAGGACCTAGGCGACAGACGACAGACGACAGACGACAGGCGACAGGACCAAGGCGACAGGCACAGGCGACAGGCATCAGGCATCAGGCGTCAGGCGTCTTTGTTTGGCCAAGACGCTCGTTGAGCCTGTTACCAGTTTAAAGCGCTTTTAAGTAGTTAGCTCAGAATGGTAAGGACTGAGTAAACTTGGTCTATTGTTTTTAAGGTCTTGCTGTTTGTTTCTGCTGCCTTGTCATTGTCAGCTGTTGTTTGCCGAGGACATGTACTAATATTTTCATGTTCGGCCTGTCAAGCTTAAGGATTTCGGGGTTCGGAGTTGGAGTTGGGGCTTTGGGATTGTAAGGTTGCGGCAATTGTGTAACTGCTTCTTTTGTGCAGCAGCTCAAGTTGTAAGTCCCACTCACTGCCAGGTGCTAATGAAGTGTGCAGACAATAGCCAAAGTGTGAGTAGTCTAGGGGGAATCTCCAAAAAGCTTCGCAAGTTTCTTTATGCCCACTCAAATGTCATCATTTATCACAAAATAATTAAAGATCCTTTCTCTATACAAAAAAAAAAAAAAACAACAGAAGACAGAGGTTGCATTAAGAAAGCGCAGCTATCGTTGTGTTTGGTTGGGGTGGGGATACAGAAACTTTGTTTCAGGTGCGCTTCAAAGTCGTTCTAAAGTCGCAAAAATGTTTACTGATATGTGTTGTATGTGCGTCTGTGTGTGTGTGTGTGCAGCGTGCCACAAACAGTTGAGACTCCGGAGACTTCGTAGACTGCGACGACAAAACACTTGGTAATAACTGCCACAAAGTTTTTTGTTTTGTTCTTGTTCTTGTTGTTGTTGCTGTTGCTGTTGCTGTTGTTATGCTCCTTGAAACTGTTAACTTCAAAAAATATAATTTATGGCCCCCATAGCCGCGGGTTCAACGCGCAGCGTCGATAAGGTAAAAGATACTTTTTAGGGCCTGCCACACACAGTTACACACACACAGAGAGAGTGAAAGAGACACATTCGTAAGATACTTTTTAAGGTTGTGTGTGAAACACTTATGGCCAAAAAGTTTTTCGTTAGCTGTCTAACAAACATTGTTGCATAGTTTTTGAAGGCCACATTGCAACAGTGCAGTGTGGACCAGATGGGCGTGGCAGTTGTTTGGGCAGGGGTCAGGGGGGAACAGGTGGGATGATTTCAGTATGCTAGGACGCTAATAGAAATAGGAAATGTTTACAAAGTATTTTCATAACTTCCGCCACTGACACCTGACACTGAGAGAGTGAGACAGTAGTAGCTCCACTGTGCGTGTGTGTGTGTGTGTGGGTGTATGTTTTCGCCATAAATATGGCAGCACAAATATTTCAAGACGCTACTGTAGCTAGGTAACTGGCATTCTGACACTCTGGGCTCTAAATAATTTGCACACACGCATCCCCATCTTGAAACCCTTCCGCTGCTGGCGCTTCCAAGATGAGGACAGGACACGGCAGGACAGGACAGGATTGCGACGCTGTCGCTCTGCTTATGTCTGCTGGAATGCGCCGACGGCTCCAGAACTGCCAGGATAAATATGAAAAACATGCAAAGTTGTGCGTCTGCTGCTCCTCCCCGTCATCTTAGCCACATTTCTTGTGCCTCCCCTGCTTATTTCGTTTTATTTTTATTTTTTTCTGTTCCCTTTCATTCTTTGCCAGACATTCCTTAAGGTGCAACATTGCAGGTGATGGCATACAACTCCATCGTGCCCCGTGCCCCGTGGCCCGCCTAACGCTGTACGTGCGCCTTGCTGCGTTTTTTGCATAACAAAGTGCAAACTCATTTTGTTGCTGCAAGCGCGTGGGCGTGGCAGATATGTTGCCTCTGGTTTTGTTTTTTTTTTTTACTAGACTAGTTGCTTGCATGAAATTTAATGGCTTCCACTTTGTTGTCGTCTGCCACGCCCAGCATGCAGCAAAAGGGGGCTGGCTATGCAAAACATTTCGTGCTGTTTTGGCATGTGAATTATGTATCAGCAGCTTTTTTTGCTTGCTGCTTCTTATTGTTGCTGCTGTTGTTGTTGTTGTCTGTTGTTGTTTGTTGTAGACGCAACGACACTAAAAATATGCAATTTGTTGTTCTTGTTGTTGTTGTTGCTTAATTTAACGCAAGCATGAAAAATTGTGCAGCTAGTAAAAGAAATGGATGCAACCAAATCAGACAATGTTGCCACATTTGTTGCATGCCTCTACTTAGCACTCCTAGCTAAACAGCCAAGTGTCTGTTGCAGCCAATAAACTACTACAACTATTGCATATGCATTTAATGTTTTAAGATATTTTCCAATACGAATTTTAATTCTGAGGTGAGACAATGTTGAAGATAATTAAGTAATTAAGTATTCGCTTCTAAGAAACCTTCCAAAATAAGTAGTATTATAGTCTTAATACCTGTTTATATATTTGTAGTTCTACTGCCTTGACTTATTCTATAAATAGCGCAAAAAAATTCAATTGAAAAATCACCTCACACTTTTGAGTCTTATGCTGTTCTCAAGTCTAGCACTTTCACTCACAAATGCTCTGAAATTGATGAGCCACAACTGGGCAGAGTGTAGAGTGTAGTGTGTAGGATGTAGTGTGTACAGTGTAGGCGTTAGCAAATTTAACACCTCTTCCAATATGATTTATGACCATGACAAGTCATCAGGGCTTGCGTTCTTTTTGTTGCTCCCCTTTCTTTATATAGAAAACCAAACTGTGAGTTAAGGTGCAAATTGTATGTAGAAAGCGTTGAATTCCAATTGCCAGCTCAAAATTTTTGAAAGGCGGCGACATTTTTGGCAAATTTATGTATTTGTCAGGCATGTGACAAAAAGAAAACATAAAGGAAAACCCAAAGCAAAAGCAAAAGAAAATGTGATGGAAAATGGTAAAGGAAAAGTGAGCGTTCGTAGACAAAACAACAGCAAAAGTTTTTTGCCGCAACATTGTTTTTGCTAGTTGTGTGTGTGGGTGTGTGGAGTGTATGTGAGCCGTCTCTGTGTGTGTGTATGTGTTTGTTGCTATTTGAGCAGCAGTAAATGTTGTTGCTGTTGTTGTTGTTATGCCGTTGTTATTATTGCTGTCTCTCTGCATATGATTTATTGCATGCAAATGCATGTGCCGCACCAGGACATGAACCCTTGGTCCTGCCGCCGCAGCCGCAGTCACAGTCAGTGCCGCTGCTGCCGCTGCTGCCGTTTCGGGGCATTTTGTTGCAACAAAACGCAAATTTGTCTATTTCGTCAAAAGTGCGACAGGCGTTTTTGGAGCCTGTGTGCCTGGACGTCGTCTGTTGTTGACATTTGCCAGCCAAAACCACCGCAGGGACAGCATTCCTCTTGTTTCCCTTGTTTCCTACCCACCTCCCCGCCCGTTTCTTCAACGTTTTTGTGATCTCTGTGCTACACCCGCTCGCTGGCAAAAGTTGCGACCAAAGACAAATCACACGCTTTTACAACGGGGCAAATTGTCAGTGCTGACAAAAAACTATGCACAAGCGCCATAAATTATGCTCTGGAATTTTTCCCTCCTTTTTTCCATAGTTTTTCTTCTTCTTTTTTTTTGATTTGCGTGTGCAACATTTGCATAGTTTGCTGTCGCATAGTTTACTGGGCAATAACAACAACATCAACGCCCACGCCCACACCCACGCCTATATTGCCCACAAGGTCATTGCTCAAGGGCAGCCCTCGAGGCGGCAGCAGGCAGAATATTGTCGAACACTTTTCAGCGCAAAGTAAACTTGATTTTTAATTTTTAGCAGCGCCTAAGAGCAAAAGTGGAAAAAAAGTGAAATGCAAAGAAAACTGCGTTCGAAATCCCTGCGGGCCCAAGGGCTGAAATTCTCGAACCCTTCCGCTGGCAAAGCATGAAACGAGGGAAGGTTGGTTGGGCAAGCAATAAGGGGTCCATGTGCAAAGTTTGGTTTGCTGCAAAATCAACACAACACAACGCAGCACAACACAACACAACACACAACACAACATAGGACAACAGAGTACAGAAAAAGTGCTGTTGCTGTTGACTGTTATATTATAAACAAATATATACATATACAATCATATATATACAGCATATGTATATATGCTTGTAGACTTATAAATATTTGCTGTGCTGTTGTATGAGATACGCCGACATTGCCACTTTTAGTTGCTGTACCAGCCCCTCCTCCTCCCCCTCCCGTTCGAGAACCCCTTCTTTACAACATGTTTGTTTGTGCCTTAGTGCGCACAAAAAGTAAATTATTTATCTACAAGTATGTATAACAGCCAAAGAGGAAATTGGAAGTGCTCTGCACTTGGCAAGTGGGTGACGGACGGCGGAAAGCGGAAGGTGGGGGAGTATAAATGTTAAGACAAACACAAGACAGACAGCTACACACGCAAACACAAACACACACACTCACACATTGGCAATGTACACAGGCCAACACACGACGCGGCTTTCAATTAGAACAAGCGAAACGCGCAAAATTAAAAACACGCAGCAGTGCAAGGCAAACATTTCGCCCCAGAATCCGGATGTGGATTCAACCAGTTGGAGTTGTTGCCCCAAGAGCTGTAGCTAGTTTTTCTACTTTTTGTTGTTGTTGTTGTTCTTCTTGTTGTTGTTGGACTCTTGCCTTTAATGAGAAACTCAAATAGCAACTTGCAACGCAGCTGGTTGAGCAAAGGATTGCGTTGATTTTATGAATGGTTTGAACAAATATTCGGAAGTTAGACTAGAAGTAGAGAGGGAGATAGAGTGTGTAAGAACTATGGGACATTTTAAAGTAAAACAGAATAAAAACCAGTCGCAAAGGCTACAGTCGACCGCAACCGGCAGTATAATACCCTGTACAGGTTTCTATATTATAAGTATTTTGATAATAGGTACTTTGAGTAAAATAAATGTAAGAACATAACAGGTGTTTAAAGAAAACCCCTTTGAAACTCTCAGTTTTTGCATACGAATTCTTTGCTTGCTTATAGCAGCTAACTGTCACTTATTTATACATATTCAATCAAAAGCTGAGTGTTACGACACTTAATTTACTTATGCTTGTATCGCAGTAGATTGTTCTCTCGCTCGCACACATGGTAAACAGATGCATGTATCACAGTCGTTCGCTGTCTCGCTCGCACACATGTGCTGCCTGCTGCTCTACGATTCCGTGGAAAAATAACTTTTATTGCTGATTATCTGTCTTATTTACAAACCGATCTTGATGAAACTTTCAGCGTTCCTTCTACATATAATTCTTAACGCACCTGTTAAGTTAGAAGTGTCTACGTTGAAAAATGTGGCTATTATTCGTTTTTTTTTCGATTTGCGGGGGAAGGGGGAGAGGTATCAAAAATTTAAAATAAACTTGATCTGCGTATGGTATACAGGAACCTTCATGCCAAATTTGGTGTCTCTAGCTCTTATAGTTGCTGAGATCGACAGGTTCATACAGACGGACAGACAGACGGACGGACAGACGGACAGACAGACAGACGGACATGGCTCAATCGACTCGACTGTTGATACTGATCAAGAATATATATACTTTATAGGGTCGGAGATGCCTCCTTCTGCCTGTTACATACTTTTGCACAAAGCTAATATATCCCTGTACAGGGTATAAATATATATAATGATTATATAGAACTTTTATTATTTAAATAAATTTCTATATTAAATTATATATGCTTTTCCCTATAATTTAAATATGTCTTGCAAAGCAAAAACACCCAAGTTAATCTCTTTATTTCTTCCAAATCTCAATTATCTCCTGCCCAAAACTCTTTCACTGTAAAACAGAAAAACGAATACGAAAAGGAGCAGAGTAAACCTAATTGTCTAACAATTGCTTAGCCTGGGCCATCAAACGAGTAGCGAAGCGGTTTAAGTGTGTGCAATTACTACGAAGATGCAGATACCCAGTGCAGATACCCTGGATACCACCTACACTAGAGCTAAGCTGCAAAAACATTCAAACGGTTCAGCTTGCGTTAACAAGCTGCATAGCAATTGCAGTTGCAATTTGGGGCCAGAGTCCGAGACAAAAGCTTGGAGATGGAGCCACTGGGGCACTTTAAGAAGCAGATGTAGTTGTAGCTGGTGCAATGTCGTGATACGGCCAAGTTTCCGGGGCTATGTGCACACTGCAGTTACAACTACAACTACTACAAGTTTGGCGGGCCAAGATAAATACACTTGGACTCTGGACTCTGAAATTGAAGCGGCTAATGAAAGCGACGAAGAAAAATAAGACAAGAATGGCGCAAAAAAAATATGAAGCTTTGGTTAGATCTCACTGGCTGACTAGCTTGGCCCAGACCCAGGCCCAGGCCCTTTTTCAATTTTCATTTTCGCAGCTAAACTGTGAAACAATTTTTAATTAACACTTTTAAGTTGGGTGCGCGTTCAGCAAAAAAAAAAAAAAAAAAAAAAAATAGAAAATAAAGTGAAATAAAATAAAACGAAATAAAAAAGAAAAACAACAGCACATAGATACGATATAATGAAAAGAAAAGCTAAAAAAAAAGAAAAGAAAAGGATAAAAATTGCTCATTGTGTGTCTCAAGTTTTTTGGGTTGCTTGAGTTGGCTTTCTTTACTTTTGGCCCGGCGTTTGCCTTTGCGCTGTATTTTTTAATTAATTTGGCATTTATTGGAAAAAGGGTTTACCAACTTGCTACACTCTCTCTTACTTACACACACACACATACTTCTACATATATATATATATATCTTTCATTAATTTAATGCACTGGTCTCATGGGGCAATACAAATGCTGGGTGGGGCTGTGACTTTTGAGACAAGAATCAGACAGCTCTGATAGCTGGCAGCAGAGCTAACAAGCAGCAACTTGGCTAAAAGTGGCATATGGTTGGCCATTTATCTTCTCTTTTTTGGCCACGTCACAGAGTCAAATGCAATATTCATAAAGTGCAATTAGTCATTGCATAGTTTAAGGGACCAATGCGCCTTATGAGCTCTAGTTGCATTTATTTACTGTGTGCGCTATTTCAAATGCCAACTGACTTTAATTACCTTCCGTTGCTAAAAGCGGCAACAACAGTAATAACAACAATAAGAACAACAAGAAAAACAATAACAATAGCAGCAAAACATTTACAATTCTTTTAATTAAATTCCGCGAGCGCAAAAAAGTAGACTACGTTTTTGCGCGTCCCACAGTGTGTGTGTTCGAGTGTGTGGGTGTGTGTGTGCGTGTGGATAATTTGAAATTCCAACTTAATTTCAAGGTGTAGCACAGTAGCAAGTGAGCGAGAGAGCAAAGGAGTGACAGAGGGAGAGAGAGAGAGAGAGACAGGCATATAGTGTGCGTATCCTCAACACGTTTAAGCTTTTAAAAACCGCGCTAAATACCGTACAAAAGGTGAGAAGCAAGGGGAAGATGCAGAGGAGGAAGGGTGACGTGTGGCAACTTTGTCTTGGTCTTGAGAGCGAAAGTGCATGTGGTCTTTGGCTTTGGCGTTGGCTTTGCCGTCTACTATTCAGGTGTAACTCGAGCATTTATTAATTGCTATTTATTTATTATTTATTTGTGTGTGTTGTGTGTATGTGTGTGTGTGTTTGGTTCTTATTTACTTTAAAGTTTTCTTATTGATTTTGTTGTTATTTTAATGCTGTGTAGTCTACACATGTCATATAATCATAAGTGTATTCTGTAGTTAAAACTGATTCAAAAGCTGTGATTAAATTGGAGGAATATTGCTTAAAACTATCATAGAATAAAGTTTAATCGTTGGATATATTTGCCTATAGTATTATAGTGTATAGTACTGTTGTCTCTGCCAACTCTTGCTTGTCAATCAATGTAATTTATGATACTCTTTCTCAGTGCCTGCTTTAACTCCGTATACCCCTTTCTCAACTATACAGAGTTGACGTTATTATATCTTCTATGTATCAATTATAGCTTTACTTTATATATGCTTTTAAATTTGATTGTTTTACACTTTTCAACAACTAATAGCATTTGATCAACAGTCGCTAAATTTCTTTTACACTCGCAGGTAAATCATCCTTTTTGTTGGCTGCCACTTGAGTTGCATCTGTAATTGCACTTCACTTCAGTTCAGTTCAGTTCAGTTCAGCTCGGTTCAGTTTGGTTCGGTTTGCTTTGGTTTGGTTTGGTTTTGTTTGGTTCAGTTTAGTTTGTTTCGGTTCACTTCAGTTGTCTGCCTGTCTGCAAAACAATTGCCAGCGCACCTAAAAGTACGCTACAATAGTGAGACAAATTGATGGCATGCTTCATTGCTGCTGGTTGCCTTTCCTCATTCCCCATTCCCCTTTCCCATTCCCCCTTTCCCCATTCCCCTAGACACTGCTGCAACTGATGTCTGCAATTAATTATCGAAAGTGGGCACGGTCGTCAAGTGGGCGAAAGTAAGTGAGTGCCTCCGGGCTTGGCTATCTGTTAGCTGGGCGGCTGGGCGGCATTTGCGGCCCAGAGTTTTTGGGGGGCAATCAATGTAAAGAGCGGATATATATTTAGTTTTGGCTCGCCAAGAAGTGCAGCGCAATTGAGGGCAGACTCAGACTGAGAGGCAAACACATACACAGAGACAAAGATGAAGCTGTACAACTGGAGATGGAGTACGTGTCTGTTGTTGGTTTTTGTTGCAGGTGTAAATAATTGAAAGATAGTTGCTTTGTAATTAAATACACCAGACGCAGGAGAGTGAGGATTGCGAGAGGGCTTAGCCACAGTAGATTTGTTCATTAGACATTAGCGGACTTACTCTTACTCGTTATTAGTTGCAAGACTTCACTTACCTGCAAGACAAAAAGAGAGAGAGAGAAAAAGTAGAATGAGAAATAGTTGGGAAAAAGAAATGTTATAATTAAAATGGTTTCTTGGTTGAACGAAAGCAATGAAAATTCTTACAATTATGATGGCACTTCAATTAATCATCATTTGAAAAATATTCTCATATTTTATGTCACAGCCATAGCGACAAATATCAAATGGCAAGCGGAATACACATAGCATACTTGAGGGCGTATGTGCCGTGTCATGAATGCAAAAATTCAGAAAAGGCAAAACGGAAAAGGAATATGAAATAAACAACAACACACAAACAATCAAACGAAGCCTGTGGCCAAGCAATAAAAAGAAGCGAGCGAAGCGGATAGGAAAACAAATTAAAACATTCCTACGCCGAGCACAACAACAATAAGGACAACAGCAGCAACAACAACTGGAGTACAATTGCAAGACACGCACACATGCGACCCAGAGGCAGGAAATACATATATATGCACATACATATGTATATATATATATATATATATATATATATGCATACACAAAAGGCGCCACAGCAATAACAGAAGACGCTCCCTTATGGACGCGAGGCAAGGCGCAGGGGTATGCGGCAGGGGGCGTGGCCACACACTGGGGCTAAAGAGAATGCATGGTGCAAAACAAAGGCCAAACCGGAACTGAGCCGCTGAATTGAGTCACTCGCTAGGCTCGTTGAACAAAATCAAAAGGACATTCATTTATAGAGTTGCCAAGGTGGGACACTGGCAACTGGCAAGTTGGAAACGAGACAGGGGGGGCGTGGGCAGGCACAACTTCACTACAAATACAGTTGCCATTTGTTTGGCTTGCAGCTGCCGTTGCTGCTGCCTCTTCTGTTACTGCGCGCAAATATGAAAGGCGCGCACACACACACACACACACAGGCACACAGATTCCGACACAGATACAGGCAGCAAATATATAGAAGAAAAAAAAAACTGTTGCATACCGCGCGGCGCACCGTTGCTCATTTTATGGCTGGCTAGCACGAGGCCGGGTTCCTGGACTGCTGCCTCCTTGCACAGTTCGCCTGGCTGCGCATTGTTTGAATGCCGGTGCAAAAAACAAAAAACAAAAAAAAATAACAAAAAGAATGAACCGTGTAGTGGCTATACTTCTCATCCTACCTACCCCAACCCCCGCTCAACATTCATGGTCTTGAGCTGCCTGCAAGTTGTGCAAATATTTGTTTAAAAACTTTACGTTGAAATGCATTTGCGGTTGAGTGCCAAGCGTTGCGATGCTTCTGATGCTGCCCGAGTGCCGAATTAAAAAGTCGAAAGAACACAAAAAATTGTGCTCCCAAAACTGAAGTCGTTGTCCAAAAATTGCTTTTGAGTGCTGGCTGCAGAATGAGGTTAAATGTAAGCAAACAGTTAAAAGTATCTCAAGTGTTGCCTACTCCTCTGGCCTGCGCCTATTTACCTAAAAGTTGTACAAAGTTGATGGCAAAAGGATGCAGTAGCTCTGGGCGTTGTAAACCACGAAAAAAATCGACATAATTGAATTAATAAGTAGATAAAAGATATGATAACATTATTCTCTAGCACTATCTGTGAATTTTAGCAGCTTAGGCTCACCATAAATATTACATATTCCACTTAGCAAAGTGATATTTTCGCTCTGTAATCTTTTCCAACGAAATACAAATGAAAGTTGAAAACTGTCGCCTACTGCGAGTCGGCTATTAGCATAAAATAAGCTGTAAGCAATCAAACTGTCCACTTACTTGTCGCCCACACAAACATGGCCTGGCTTAGATTGATGGCTCAGGCTTAAAGTGAGCAAAAGTATTGCCAACTTTTGCAGGCCGTAAAATTCGCCTAAAATATGACAGCAGATCAAACAGAAACGCAGCCAAAGTTTTCAGTGTCAACGCAAAATAAAAAATAAAAAAATATTAAAAAAGAAAGGAAATAAAAAAAAAATAGGAGGAAGAAGAAAAACTTAGAGGCTTGTTGATAATCCCAGGGGCGAAACCCAATGCGTCTCGCCATGCATAATAAACTGAGCTTTACATCGTTAAGCTGTCACTCAAGACGCAGCCCTCAGAGCATGGAATGACACAACCACACAGCCACTCAGCAAGTCGACACAACTCGGCAGCTCGGCAACTCTGCTAATATTTGCACGAAATTTAATGTATCAATTAAAAATTATGAAGTTTACTAATATGTAAGAGCACGTACCAGCCGCAGGAGTGGCTGTTGTTGTTGTTGTTGTTGTTGTTGCTCAAGAGGCCAGAGAAAGGACACAGAATAGCATAGTGGACAGGGGAAAGACGCACGCTTGGCATTAGCGCGCCACTTGGTATGCTATGCTTTTTTGTTATTGTATAATATAATGGCTATGGTTCTCTGACTGTGTGGCACTAGTCCTGCTGCTGCTGCTGCTGGTCGTGGTCCTGGCCTCGAACTCTCTGTGTGTTTACCAAAGGATATTGCTGTGCATATTGAAAAGCAACAGCGGGACGCAGAAAGGCTTTGAACGTAGCTTAACGTTGGCGTGGTCAAGGCATACTTTCAGGGGCGCTTCCCCTTACACTTACAGCCGGTTGGCAATTATGCTGTTGCTGTTAGTATGTGTGCGCGTGTGTGTGTGTGCGAGGGCATGGGTGTGGAATTATCGTCAGTGGCAGGACTTGCATCTTAATGGAAATGGATTCAACGGCAATTAACATAAGCAAATATATACAACGGGTTTCGCCTCTCACAGTCACTTGCCAACTGCATGTGTGTGTGCGTATGTGTGTGTGTGTGTGTGTGTGTGTTTGTGTCTACGTGCTAGGCGTTTGCGGTTCAAGGCAGATAACTGCCAGCCACATGAAGCATACGTGGTCCTGCTTCAGTAATGGCGTTATCATAAGGTGGGCGGGTTCTTTGTGGTGACTCCAGCCCCACTTTACCCACTCTACTCGACCTATTCACCACACACATACACACCCACACACTCAGACTCACACATTGCTGCCGTGTCGAAGAAAAATGGCTCTTTTAATTTAAATGCAAACACGTTTGGCTTGGCCTCTGGATTTATGTGATAATCGTTTAAGTGAAAATTTAATTGCATACTTTATGTATGGGGTTTTTGTTGCCAAAGATCTGATCTGAGGCTACGTCGGTGCGTTGGTTTAGGCTTTGGGGCGTCTCTTCGTTTACGTATACAATAAAGCAAAATTTATGTAATTTTTAAGTAAGCCCCGCAAATGGACGATTGTTGCTCACACTTTGTGCATTTTGTGGGGCTTAATTGTAATGACAGCGCGCCTAAAAGTATGCAATAAATTAAAGTAAAGTCATTTAAAGGTGTGGCCGGGCACTTAAATAATGGTCCACATGAGATATACATATTGCTTTCATCTCTCTACCGCCTCGCCTCCTCTCTCAATCGAGTGGCCTGGCTTAAGTCGCTTTTAAAGCTATGCAAATATTTCAAATTGTCTTAAGCTCGTATACATACATACATACATATGTATGTACATACATACATACATACATATGTATGCAAAGGTAGCTCGTGCATTACAGGAATTATATGCAAATTGCCGTTGGGTGCGGCGTCCCAGTTTCCGTTTTATTAATATGTTTTATTAATATTTACTTAGGTCAGCTCTTGGACCGGAACATAATGCGAGATGAAAGCTTTGCATTGCTTGTTAGACTCGTGCTCGTAGTCGCACTTGTATTGCTGTTAATAATGTGGCTCCCCTCCAAATGTTTAACATTCAACGTTGTGTTTGTTTTAATGTAGCTCATAATTTGCTTGACCAAAGGATTTTTTAATTAAAAACATTGTAAGTCGCCGCGTTTCCACAGCAAAGGTCCCTCTATCGCTCAGTTCGCTCAGTTCGCTGCATGTGCTAATAATTTTTGCGCTCACTGTTTGTTAAAATAATGAAATTTTTATTATTAAAAAAAAAAAAAAAAAGTGGGCAGCGCTCAACAAACGACGAACATGGCTAATATTTGCTTAGCATTGGGGCCACACCAAATGCTTAACATTACTTTGTAATGTTATCCATACGGCAAACAGTCGAATGAGTTAATGAGTCTGCCCCTTGCAAATTAGTTTCTTAATCAGCATTGTGCTCTGGGCTGTAAAGTGAGTTTGAAAGACTTTTTGCCCAATAATATATAAATTACTTATTAATTTTTTGATGCAAGTGGATTCTACATTGAAATAGAATTCTAAGCATATTTTTAAGTATTCTATGTTGGTTCTAATGTATGTATTAATTTTTTAATATGCAGTAAATGGATTCTTAATTTAAATAAAATGCTACGTACATATTTTAGTATTCTATGTTGATATAGAATAATGTACAATGTAAATGCAATTGTATTATATTAAATAACATTTTCTCAGTATTTAAAACTAACAAAATTACACACAATATACAATTCTAATAATGTTATCAATATAATCTCAGTTTGTCTCCATTTCAAAACATTTCCAAAACTCTCAATAATTTGCACAATTTAGACAATTGCAGACAGATTAATACTTTGGGTTTATAATTTTTTTTTTGTGCTGTTTTGTTGGTAATGTTTTCGATTAGCTGCTGTCGGCGCATTAAATTAATTTCCATATTGTTCATAGACCCGCAAAACTGCTCGCTTCTCTGTCTCCCATTGTGGGGCAATCAATTTGTTAAGCCCTCAATGGCCAATAATGTCTACAACGCGAACACAGCTGCACAATTGGGCCCAAATGGCTGGCCAATAAATTACGTTTCAACGCCAGCGCCAAGGCTTACCGTATGGAACAAAAAAAAAAAAAACACAAAAAAAGAAGTGAACTTAACATAATTTTTGCAACTAATCCTGCGGCCAGTTCAGCGCGCCGCATTAATATTTATATAAACAAATTTAATGGCAAAATAATGGAGCTGCCATCAATGGCCGCTTGGACGCCCCAATGTGGGCGTGGCACGCTCAATTGTTGGGACAGAGCGCGGCAACGCATACGGCAGACAAATGTCGCACAAATTAAAATCAAACGTTAAGCTGGGGCTTAATTTAATTATACAAAAATAAAATGTCAGTTACTCAATTAAATTTTAATACAATGCGCTTTGACCCAAGGGGGTCAGGGAGTTGTGGAGGGGGGGAGGGGTGGCTGTCATTTCTCTCGCTCGCTTCACATTCAGTGCGCTGTCGATTCTCCATGAGCTCTACAAAACTAACATTGGCAACCATTTGTGACCGGGACAAGACACCGAAGCAGGAGGAAGGTGGAAGGTGGAAGGAGGAGGGAGAAGTGCGCAGTAAAAATAAATTTTCATTTGCAATTTCAATCAGCGCTAATCCTTGGCAAGCGCATGCGGCCGCTGGCAGCGTCCTGGCAAATGTCGCCTGCTGCGTGATTTTTGTAGCCTAACTGCAGGCGATGGATGGAGGGATTGGCACCAGGAACAGGAGCGGTTGCCGGGTCGATTGCGGGGTCAAACGAGGCTGGCTTAAAAGTGCAAACAAAATTAAGCACGTACGCTGTGGATCCGGGATACCGTAGACCGAGATTAAAGCTGTCCAACTGCGTGAGACACAATATATCCTTATCAAGGCTCGGTGCTCAGTGCTCAGTAGTGCCTCGGCCTCGGCCTCGTTCTCAGCTACATTCCGGTCCACTCTGTGTCTCCGCTGCCGCTGCCTGTGCTCAGACAGTTGTTTGCGACAATAATTCTCAATTTAAAGTGGCCAGCGGCAGCAACAGAATGAGACACACACACAAATGAAAACATTACAAACGCTGCTGCTTTTTGGGGGCTCTAGCACTACGTGCCATAGTCCAGCACCAACACCACCACCGCACCGATATCTGGTGGTGCAACCTAATCCCTTGTCGATTAAGTAAATGCCTGCGACGTTTGTTTTGGACACGATGCGCTGTCGAGTCGAGGCACTCGAATGGACAGCTACAGTTCATTGGGATTAAAAGATTTTGTGTTACAATTTTTTGTTCGTTATTTGTTGCATACTTTGTGGCGTCGTCTCTAATCGCCCGGGACGCAGTCAGTCACAGAAAACAAACAACAACAACAGCAGCAGGAGAAGCAACAACTTCTGACAGTCATCAAGTTTCTCGCGCTAAACTTGCTAAATGAAAACTGAAAGCAACGCATAATGCCCCCTATATCAACAACCCCTGCCACCCTCTCTCAAATCAGCAGGCGCCTAAATGTATGCTATGTTACATTTTATACACACTCGTCTTTTACATTTTTGAAACAGTCGCGTTTTGACAGCTGTCAGTTTTTGTGGCTGCTGCCTCATGAAATATTTATGCTATGCAAAAATGCGTAAAGCGGCAAATAATTTTAATTTGTAGATAAGTTCCACACAATATTTTCCCAGATGTTTTCTATTTGGAGTTGATTTTAAATCGCAAAATAAAAGATTAAGAAAATAAATGGCAATAAGATATACATATATATAAGCTATAACTAAGAAAATTAATGAAAATAATATATTATTATAATATATTATTTATAATAAATTAATACAATTTAACATTATAATAGTAGGATTTCCACAAATTTTACTTCATTTAATGTATAATAAATATTATTTTTAATTATTAATTTACAAAATTTAGAGTAAACTTAAGTTTTACTTAGTTTTTGAGAGAAAATGCATTTAATTTCCGTGCTTTCAAATATTGTTGCGTGTCATTGCAAGCATTTCTCACTACTGCGTGTTAACTGGAACATCTTTGCATTGCTTTAAAATATTTAAGAATATACAAATAACAGTTTCTTCAGTGACTTGAACTTGGCGCTGAGTGTTTTTTTTCGCTTCCCTTGCGTATAGCGCGTTCCCCTTCTAAGACAGCTTTTTGGTAATTTATACTCTGGTATTACTAATTTTTGGTAATTTCCTTAATGTCCTTTTTTGGTATCTATGCGCCGTACTGGCATAACAAGGAAGTGAGCCAAGCTGAAATAACAAGCTGAGCCCCAGGCGCTGATAGTTGCTTTACATGGACGTACCCAGCGCTCTGCTCTATAGCATGTTGTTCCACTTGTTCTTGTTGTTCTTCATGATAGAGTTATTGCTGTTGTTGTTGTTGCTGTTGTTGTTGTTGTTATTGGTGTTGCTGTTGCTGTTGCCTGTAACTGTTACTGTTACTGTAACCCTAAAAGTATGCTGTGCCTGGTTTGGCATGGCGTATGTTTGATAAAAGTTCAAACCCTGAACTTTGCGCATGTTTAAACAACGCAAACGCAAAAATGCTGCTGGCTATTTTAGTTGCAGTCTCCTAAACTCAAACCCCCTCCCACTCCCACTCCCACTCCCAATCCTTTATACTTCACTATCCCTGCTCTCCAGACACTCATTGTAGCCCCTGCCAGTTTCAGTTCTGCGCCGTCCCTTGCTTACCATTGTTGTTTGGTAAAAGTTTGCAAGCGGCTCATGTGTATATGTGTGTGTGTGTCATGTGTGTGTTTGTGTGTGTGTGTGTGTCGTATGTGCATGTGCTTACGGTAAATGTTTCTGAACAGTTTTGGGCGCAGACACTGAGTCCCCCCCCGAAAATTTAATCTCTTAAAAAGTGTCTAGGCTATGCCCAACGCATCCTTTTGCTATTGTTGCTGTCGTTGTTGTTGTTGTTGATACGGAAATATTGTTTGTGACGCACTTTTGGCACTAATGTCTGCCGACTTCCGTCTATAGTTTTTTAGTTTTGTTGTTGCTGTTGTTGCTATTGTTGCCCCAAGCTGCAGCAGCAGCGCCTTAATGCTTTTTAGCAGCTTTTGCTTTTAGTATGCTGGCCAAGCCTTAGGCAACGCAACTTGATTACAGTTGATAGTTTTTGGACTCTTGCTTGTTGTAATACTTTTTGTTTTCTATTGTTCTTGTTGTTGTCCTTATACTTATTGTTGTGTGTGTGTGTGTGTGTGTGTTTTATTCCCCCCTCAAGTTGAAAGTCAAAAATGTTTCTCGACGCTTGGGCGAAAAGTTACCACTGAGATAGTGGTGGTCATAGACTTTAATTGCATCAGAAAGTGGCAAATTGAGGCTGTGGTTTTGGTCTGCTTTGTGGAGCAACTTAGTTGATATGGGGAATGCTCTATCAATGACTCGCTTGAGGTGCATTATGAACAGTTTGTTGCCTGTTTAAGTTCTACTTATATTATCAGCTTGGTTAAGGCATTGACTCAGCTCTGTTTAAGGTTGAAAGCTGTGCTTTCATGCCTTGACTGAGCGGTGGTCTACATAGCACTTACAGCTTTAAGGTTCCTTTTGTTAATGTTAGCTGATCCCCCATTCTGCCGCTTTTATGGACTGTTTCTTTTAGAAGCCACAGCACGCAACTTACAAACTACTTCCCATCATTTAGCTGCAATTTTTAGCTGGCGCATTACTCATACGACAGGATGGCACTTTCTTTGTCTTTATGCTAGAAGTGTATATGCATATACACTTTTAATTTATATTGCACTTAGAACTTTGCACATAAATTTGCACAGCTATTTTGCATACTCGCACTCGCTGGCGCCCAATAAATTCGCTCTCGATGTGTTTCTCTCTATTAATAATATCGTTTTGGGACAAATTTTTACCATTTTGGGGGCCAGACCAATGCTAATGACATGCCCAAACGTTTCCGTAAGTCGTTATCACAAAAGCAAAGTCATTATTATAATGCCCGAGAGTCTCTGGAGAACTAGCGACTGAGAGAGAGAGAGAGAGAGCTGAAGAGAGACACTGAGTGCGAGGGAGCGCTAAGCACATCATCTATTTAAAAAGTTGACATAAATACAATTATAGATTTGAGCGCGGGCGCTGTGAAAATGAAGATGAAAATAATAAAATTGAACAAAAATTGATGTCAACTTTCGGTAAGCTGAGAAAAAAATATAAGAAAAGAAGAAAATAAAGCAGAACTTGAAGGCGGCGGCGACGTTGGCGACGACTATGAAACGGAAATGCCGCCATTAGAAAGAAAGAAAACTGCTGCGCCATTGAGAATTGAACTGCGGGCTTTCAACTTGGCCCACAGGGGGAAGATTTGGGGGTGACAGTTGGGCTGGTGTTCTGCTCGGAACTGATGGTATGGTGGGGGGGGGGGGAGGGGTTAGGTTTAGGTGTGGGGTGTAAATGACAAACAAACAAGCGACGTCCGCGACGACGTCTACCTCGTCCACAACGCTCTGTTCGTTCTTGCCCTCATCCTCGACTGCGTCCTCGTCCTCGCCCTCGTCTTTGTCGTTGTCGTCCTGGCGCAGATAAAAAGAATTGTCAAAGCGCCTTAAAAGTATGCAATGCCAGCAAAGTAAGCTGCAAAATCGACAAGTACAATGCTGACAGGCAATTGCTACAGTTGTTGTTGCTGCTGCTGCTGCCTCTGCTGTTATTGTAATAATAATATCGATTCGGCATTCTGACTGAAGGTATAAAAATGGGCATGGACATGGTAGTACGAGTCCTGCTGCCATGTCATAGTCGCCGCCGACCGTCGCCGGAATTCGTTAATAAAATTTTATTGAAATTGTAGACAAGCGGCGAAAAACCGACAAAGACGTGCAAAACAACAAAAAAAACCAGTCGAAAAGGCTACAGTCGACCGCATTCGACAGTATAATACCCTGTACAGGCTTCTATATTAAGAGTATTTTGATAATAGATACTTTGATTAAAATAAAAGTAAGAACATAACAGGTGTTTAAAGAATACCCTTGTGAAACTCTAATTTTTTTGCATATGAATTCTTTGCTTGCTTATAGCAGCTCACTTTCACATATGTATACATATTCAATCAAAGCTGAGTGTTACGACACTTAATTTACTTATGCCTGTGTCGCAGTAGTTCCCTGTCTCGCTCGCACAAATATGCACACATGGTAAACAGACGCATGTGTCACAGTCGTTCGCTGTCTCGCTCGCACACATGTGCTGCCTGCTGCTCTACGATTCCGTGGAAAAATAACTTTTATTGCTGATTATCTGTCTTATTTACAAACCGATCTTGATGAAACTTTCAGCGTTCCTTCTACATATCATTCTTAACGCACCTGTTAAGTTAGAAGTGTCTACGTTGAAAAATGTGGCTATTATTCGTTTTTTTCGATTTGCGGGGGAAGGGGGGGAGGTATCCAAAATTTAAAATAAACTTGATCTGCGTATGGTATACAGGAACGTTGATGCCAAATTTGGTGTCTCTAGCTCTTATAGTTGCTGAGATCGACGCGTTCATACAGACGGACAGACGGACAGACGGACAGACGGACAGACGGACAGACAGACAGACGGACATGGCTCAATCGACTCGGCTGTTGATGCTGATCAAGAATATATATACTTTATAGGGTCGGAGATGTCTCCTTCTGCCTGTTACAAAAATTTTTTTCACAAAGTTAATATATCCCTGTACAGGGTATAAAAACACACACAAAAAATAGAAAGAAAAGGGAAAAACGTAGAAACCTCAATGAAAGAAACGGGCCAAAGGCAAAGGCACAAGCCAAAATCGAAGCAGCGGCCAGAAAAGAAAAGCAATTGTCATCATTGGCACGTAAACGTGGCAAATGCAGACGGCAGAGGAAGCAGGCGACCGGAAAAAGGCTGGCCCTTAAAGTTGAAGTGTTTTGCTCTGCGATAAAAATCTAAAGCAGCCTTAGAGGTGTACCCACAAATAATAGCAACAAGAACAACAGCAGCAGCAATAAGCAGCTGCGACTACCCAATAAAGGGTTTCAGCATAGTTTGGTGAGCTTTAAAAGCAAGCGAAATACCTGAGGGAGTCGTTGCCACAAAATATGCAGCACTATTAACTTAAAAGCAATGCCACAAAAGCCAAGCCAACACAGATGACAGTGCCGCCTCAAGGTATGCAGCGGCAGCGGCAGCGGCAGATCCAACCAAACAAACAACTAAACAAAACTTGACAAGCAGCGCAGAGACAACGCCGCAAAACTTTTGTCCTCTTCCGAGAACAGAGCAAAACACAACAAACAAAAAAAAAAACAAGCGGATCAGTCGAGCGCGCGCGACAGTATAAAACCCTGTGCAGTTTTATAAATTAAGTATTTTGCTTATAATAGAAATAAGAACGTAGCAGGTGTTTATTAAAGAATACTCTTTTCAAACTCTCATTTTGCATATGAATTCTTTGCTTGCTTATAGCAGCTCACTTTCACATATTTATACATATTCAATCAAAGCTGAGTGTTACGACACTTAATTTACTTATGCTTGTGTCGTAGTAGTTCGCTATCTCGCTCGCACACATGTGCAAATATGGTAAGCAGACGCATGTATCACAGTCGTTCGCTGTCTCGCTCGCTCACATGTGCTGCCTGCTGCTCAACGATTCCGTGGAAAAAAAAAAAACTTTAATTTCTTTGCTGATTTTCTGTCTTATTTATAAACCGATCTTGATGAAACTTTCAGCGTTCCTTCTATATATCATTCTTAACGCACTTGTTAAGTTAGAAGTGCCTACGTTGAGAAATGTGGCCATAATACGTTTTTTTTGAATTGCGGGGGGTGGGGGGAAAGATATCGAAAATCTAACATAAACTCGATCTGGAGAGGGTATACAGGAACCTTCGTGCCAAATTTGGTGTCTCTAGCTCTTATAGTTGCTGAGATCGACGCGTTCATACAGACAGACGGACAGACGGACAGACGGACAGACGGACAGACGGACAGACAGACGGACATGGCTCAATCGACTCGGCTATTGATACTGATTAAGAATATATATACTTTATAGGGTCGGAGATGCCTCCTTCTGCCTGTTACATACATTTGCACAAAATTATTATACCCTTTTTTGCCCATTTTTAATGGGCACAGGGTATAAAAACAAGAAACACCCAAAATTGACAACATTTTTTAGGGTGGCACGTAAAATCAGGACTAAAAGGACACAATTTCAACTATAAATAAAATGTTTATCCTTACAACGGAAATGATATCGAAGATTTTCGCTGTTACTTTGAGTTATTTGCAAAGAATTCAGTTGATGTTATATATGTATAGATTGAAATGTTTTCGGATCTTTGCATATTTTGTTTAGACTAATAACAAATAAAAAATAAGAAATAATAATAAATAATAAAGGAATATAGTATATTAATAGTTAATTAATTAATATTGATTTTTGATAATAATTAATGTATTTTTCTTGGCAATATCTTTTGTTTGCTTACTTCATATTTATATTCCTTAAAAATGGAATCAGTTAATTTAGATTTTTATACCCTGTACAGGGATATATTAGCTTTGTGCAAAAAGTATGTAACAGGCAGAAGGAGACGTGGCAGATCCTATAAAGTATATATATTCTTGATCAGCATCAACAGCCGAGTCGATTGAGCCATGTCCGTCTGTCTGTCTGTCCGTCTGTCTGTCTGTTCGTCCGTCCGTCCGTCTGTCCGTCTGTATGAACGCGTTGATCTCAGCAACTATAAGAGCTAGAGACACCAAATTTGGCATCAAGGTTCCTGTATACCATACGCAGATCAAGTTTATTTTAAATTTTGGATACCTCGCACCCTTCCCCCGCAATTTGAAAAAATCTAATATTAGCCACATTTTTCAACGTAGACTCTTCTAACTTAACACGCGCTTGAAGAATATCATATAGAAGTAATGCTGAAAGCTTCATCAAGATCGGTGAATAATAAAGACCAATAATCAGCAAAGAAATAAAAGTTATTTTCCATTGAATCGTAGAGCACCAGGCAGCACATGTGTGCGAGCGAGACAGCGAACGACTGTGATACACGCGTCTGTTTACCATGTGTGCACATATGTGCGAGCGAGACAGCGAACGACTGCGACACAAGCATAAGTAAATTAAGTGTCGTAACACTCAGCTCTTAATTGAGTATGCATACATATGTGAAAGCTAGCTGCTATAAGCATGCAAAGAATTCATATGCAAAATGAGAGTTTCAAAAGGATATTCTTTAAACTCCTGTAATGAACTTGATTTTAAATTCTTTTTAACTATTTTATATAATTTATAACAATTAAAATAGATACGCTTTGCTTAATGGGAGACATATATGCATTCAATACAGCTCCGCTTCTTTAATTCAACTTCGGCGTTTAAAATATAATAACAGACTCTTTAAAAGTTGAAAATAACAGAATATAATCGTTTATTTTATTTTATTTCACAGACATTTTTGAGGAGTTTCGTTTTTGTTTGCTTTTTGTTTGTTTTCTTTTTGACAAGGGACGGCAAATCACGTCAGCATTCAATTTCTGGGCAGTTCGTGTACCTCATTAAAGTTTATGCCCAGACGTTGCATGCAACCGCATCCGAATTGAAGTTTGCTCATCATTTGCTGCTGCAGCGTCTCCTGGTGCAGTTGCAACTGCTGGAGGCAGTGGAACGTGCCCATACATTGATGATGCGGCTGCCGTTTGCAGTGCGCGCCGCTCGATTCAATAAGGTTTGGGTTTATGCAAACAGACGTGCATTAAATTAAGTAGCCGCCGCATTGGACGCCACTTGCAGTTTGCAGCTTCAAGCACGTAGCCAACGACCATGAGATGAGATGAACAGGAACAAAAAAGGAACCAAAAATTGTACAAAACAATGAACGAAGTAGAAACTGAAGCAGCAGCTGGTGAAGCGTACAGTCGACAATGTTGTCAAAGTAAGAACTTGGCCAGCTGGCGGAATGGGAATGGATTGGTTGCCTATAGTTGGTTGCTGGCAATGGCCATGCCTTGGCCAATGTTTGGCCTTAAGCAAGTCTATTAAAATTGTTAATAACGTGCTGTTTGGCAAGTCGCCGTTGATAAGACAACAACCGAGTGCAACCTATTTATATGTTGCATACATATTTCTGCTTTTTTTCTTTTGGTTGCCGCACGCGAGATGGCCATGTAATTTTTAATGATGCACGCAGCAGTGCAGCGCGTTTCCTACACAAAAAGCCGGAAGTTTGACGCTTTTAGTTGCTATGAGTTTTTTATGAGCCGCGTCCAAGACAAACTTCAACAAGCAGCCATTACGATGTGCGTTTTATGTGCCTAGGAAATGTGAGATTTTTACTTCGCGTAAAGACAAATTTTCACTCACATTTTTTTTTTTTTTTGCTGTTGGGGTTTTCTTTTTCGCTTTCTCGTTGTCGCAAGTTTTTAATAAGCAACTTGGCAAGTTGGCTTAAATTTCCGGTGACTAAACCGACAAATTTATGTTCAGTTAGCGCTGTAAAGAATGCAATGAAGAGCTGGGCGCATCACTGGTTCAGTTTTGGCTTAAACGAAACGTGATGTCAATAGCAAACAGTTGGGCAAAGGTATCGCTACCTAAGAGTACACTCTGCTTATTTATATACCAATACACACACACACACACACACACACACACACACACACTCATATACACAAATACCCACGCACATGCCAAAGAGTGTGTGTGTGTGTGTGTGTGTATGCGTTGGTTTGATTGCGTTTTGCCAACGCGTCGTGCCAATTTCACTGTCAAGATATTGAAGCAAGAAAATTAGTTTACCGAAAAAGTGGCTTTGGGCAAGGTGCTATTTGGTAAAAGGGGATCGATGAAGTGCCGAGTGGTGGTGCGGTGGAGTGGTGGGGTGGGGGGTTTGTGTGCAGAATACCCGGCAGAGACGCCTGTCTGCAGGCAATACCAGAAAATTGTATGTGGCAGGCGCTGTTTGGCTTTGCGCCGCTGGAGCAAAATTGAAATTGATGGCAGGCTGAGAGAGATTCTCAACGCTGCCAAATCAATATCATGAGGGAGGAGGGGGGAGTTGCCCACAAGGTATGAGCATACGAATGGGCAGGGAGTACGTAGTAGATTGGCCCCTGTGCATGTGTCTAATATGCTAAACATCACTGATTTAGTGGTGGTAATGGTGATATCGGTGGTTGCTCTGCTTTACCTCAGCACACTCCCCACTCACCACTCCACGCAGCACAATATACCACAAGATTTATGTTCTCTGTCGTGTCTGATGTAGCATATGTTGAGGCGCCACAAAATGTGTTAAGCAGCAACAAATGAGTTGTGAAAATGCAAGTAACCCAAGACAACAGTTCGATTTATATTGAATGGATTGGCTCGTAGTTTTGACAATTTAACAATACTGAAATATATTTATTTGGGAATAGATACAAATAAAATAAATATAAACAAACGAAATTCAATTATTTGATTAATTGAAATTTAAATAAATATAATTTCATTATTTATATTTCTATATTTATAGTTTAATTGCTCAATATTTATTATGCTAACCAACAGTTCGATTTATACAGATAGATTGCTAATTTAACAATACTGAAATAATGTTGGCAATAGAAATAAATTAAATAAATATAAACAAACACAATTCAATTATAATTAATTTTTAATAATTTCATCAATTTAAATTAAAATTTATATAATTTTAATTTAAAGTTTCGTTTATAGTTAATTTGTTCAATATTTATTCTGCCAACATTTTCTAAGTTCATTTTAAATAACTCTACTACATTTTTTGCTTATTCAGCAGAAGACAACACCTGAAATGCATGCAACGAAAAATGTCGACACGCTTCGCTCATTATGCTATGCAAACAAAAACACATAAACACACACACACATGAAGAAATACACACAAATAGAAGTAACACATGCTGTAAGAGACAAACGACAAATGCTGCTGCTGCTGCTGCTGAGCGATCATCAAAGACATTTCCCCAGCTGCCAAAACGCGCATTTAAATTTCAAATTAATTTCCCATCGCCATGTGTAAAAAACAAATCTGCAAGCTGACAACACACAGAGACAGAGAGAGAGAGAAAGAAAGAGAGAGCGAGAATGAGACAGAGACTGAGACATCGTTTGCAGGGCAATAAAAGAAGCAACTGAATCTGAGTAAAAATAAGTGAAAAACGCCAATGCCAACGTCAACGATTTGACGTCCGTCCAGCAATGATATGCGTCCCGCCAACCTTCCCGGGTTTTCCCATTCATTTTTACGAATTTCAGTCTGAAACGAGCAGCGCCCTAAAATATGCAAAAGCAACAAATTCTTCAGCGCGTATTTGTTGTTTTTTTTTTTTGTATATGTAAGAGGGTATGATAAGCAGCAGCAGAGTGCATTAATACAGGAGTTAATATAGTCACATCTCTTCACTTTAAGCTCTTTGAATAGTACATGCATTTAGGATACTTTAAGTTGTCGCCGTTGCTTGAATAGTTCATGTTAAAACTATAGGGTATCTGCTAGTCAATCACTGATATGTCTATCGCACACTTATTATTATTTTTCATGCATTGTTTTTGTTGCGTCTCATGGCTGAATTGGCTCAACATATGCCAAACAGGCTACAGTTTTTGCTTTGTTCTTGTTGCTGCTGTTGTTGTTGTTGTTGTTGTTGTTGTTTGCCAGCTCGCATCAATTATGCTTTTATTTATACAACAATTTCAACGCTGCTGGCCGACGCGTTCAATGCTCGCCAGGCGGACGGATAGACGGACAGACGAGCCAAACGACGCATCGCTTAATGTGACTTGACAAAAATGGCGTCCAATATGGCGCAAGTGATGTGAGGGGTGGGGTGGGCCACAGATTGGATGGGGAGATGGGCAGATGAGCAGTGAAAGGGAGTGGGCGTGAGGGAGTGGATGCCTGTCAGCCTGGCTGCGTTTACGCTTGAGCAGCGCACACATCTCGCCAAGCACTCGCACCTTGGCAAGCCAAGATGACGACCAGAAGACGCCTCAGCTTTTCTATTTTAATTCACACGCCATTGTGTGATTGTTGTTGTTGTTGTTTCTGCTGCTGCTGCTGCTGCTCAGCGCCTAAAAGTAGACGAAGTTGAATTTCTAATGTGCAGCAGCTGCGAACAATGGAAAAACAGGAGAAAACTCGCATCGTTGGTGGCTGTTGGCTGCCTGATTGTGTTTTGCCGCTGTCGTTCTTGTTATCGTTATCGTTATTGTTCTTATTGTTGTTGTTGTTGTTAGTTGTGCAGATGTGTGTGTGTGAAATGTTTTGTTGTGCTACTTGTTTTTTCTTTCTCATCTACTTATTCTCCTGCTTGCCAACGCCATCTAATACATACTTATGTACGCGTTTAAACAATTTTTAAATCATTGTACTCAAGCTTTATATTGGGTTTGCATCAAGAAATTTATCTCGTTAAGGAATTGTTTAATAACGTGAGTTGGTTTATCAAAGTTTTAGTTGAGTTTTAGTTGTACTACTTTATTTTTGAATGCTTAAGCAATAACTTATGTTTGATAGGAACTAGAGAAACTGATTATGAATGATAATGTTTTTAGAAAAACAAATGTTAAGAACATACGCAATATTTTAAAAGCTGCTGAAGGTTTCAAAGTGATTAGAAATATATACAAATTGACAGAATAAAACAATTTCGATACTACTACAGTGCTCAGTACAAAGATTTACTAATTGTGTAATAAACAATAGCTTCTATGACCAAGTAAAGAAAGTATTACTCTTAAAGTAATAATACTTGGCAAGTAATATTTTCTTTGATTAATATTTCGCTTACATTTACTCTCGACTAAACTTAAGCAGCACTTGTGAATGTTAGCCTAATTAATCTTTTTGCTGAGGATTATTATAAGCTTTGGATATTCAGAGCAAAAGTTTTGCATTACTTTTGATGATGTCCTTTGTCCTTTGAAGCATGATAGCATTTCCTCGTAATTTGCCTGCCTGCCACCTTTGTGTAATTTAAGAGAATGTCAAGTATGTTTTTACTTTTGATCCCAAAAAGCAAACAATTTTTGGTACTGGACTGTCAACCAAAAGTTGAGCTGAGCTGAGGCTGGCCTATGCAAATTTTGTTAAGCAAAAAGTCAACCCATTTTCGATGGCCTGCGTTCCTCATTTACTTTGCAACATAAACACAATTTCACAATTCAACTGCCTGCCCTGACCAAACAAAATGTATAACAAACAAACTGAAAATGAATGTGAATTGGAGACAGAGGGAGAGCGAGAGAGATAGAGAGAGAGAGAGAGAGGAGCAAAATGCTAATTGCCTAATTTATTCTGCGTTGGTTCAAGTCCAATATGCGGGCATTTCTTTCTAAGTTTTTGTATGTCACATTGGCTGTAATTTAAAATATTTATTTATGCATTTGCTAGCATACACAGTTCTTAGCTTGTTTGGATTGCTTTGCAGCTGCTGTTGGCCATTTTTGTATTTTGTTTTTTTTTTGTTTTTTTTTTTTTGTTTTGCTGGGCGCTTTTGCGCTTCGCCAATCAAAAGCATTTAGAGAGCAGCTTTAATGCATGCGCGCGCTTTCATTAACAAGCAGTCACGCCCACAACCCAGAGCGCCCACTCTTCTTCTAAGCCGCATTTACGTACAGCACACTTAGCACACACATTTCACACACACAAACACACACACACACACCTAGAGGGCGCAACGGAAAAAAAATCGCGTCAGCGGCTTATGCAAATGTGTGGAAAAAAGCGAATGTTGTGTTGAGTGAATACGAAATTATTGTTTACAACTGTAAACTTTTTAATACCCTATACACAGTGGGTTATATCAGCTAGTCAGGCTGGCATTTAGACAGATATTCTCATATATTATATTGAATTATATTTTATTTGTATAATTTTATATGGTAAGTCGCACAATACTCAGTTCGAACAACTGCATAGCTTTTTTAAGACTTACGTCTTATCAGTTTTCTATGTGCTAAAGTAGAGTATCGCAGCTTCGTGGTGTTGTCAAGTTATTTGGAATATTCTGTACTTTTTTTGCTTTTTGTGGACTGTTGTGGTCGCTTCTATTTAGAAAACGTTTGCAAACCGCACTAAAAGCGACTTATAACATGTTGAGTGCCAGGGGATTAACAACAAACTCAATGCATGGATGGGCAGAGAATAGAAATTGTCCACGCTGGGCACAGAGATTTGCTGGAGCTGGAGCTGGAGCTGCTCAACTCAACACTGCCGCTCTCTACACGGACTGTAAATTCCTTTTTAATGAGTGCTGGTTTCCCATGTCCGGCCTGGTCTGCAGGGGGTGTGGGGTGTACGGGGGGAGGATTGGTGTGACGATACTGAGGCATGGGCGTGGCGTCCATAAGCTGCTTAAGGTTTGGCGTAATCAAAAATTTTTTAAAAGCTTTTTGTGGTACATCAACATGAAAGCCAAGCCTGTCCGACAAGTCCGAGAGATGAGAGATGAGAACTAAGAGACATGGACAGCATGAGGCAGGGCGAGAGCTGGAGAGACAGAGAGAGTGAGTGAGAGAGAGGGGAGCATCGAAAAAGAAAACTTTGTTAAGCTTGAAATTAACTTGCGGTTTGTCTGCTGCCGTTGCTGTGGCAACTTTGACGCCTGAAGGTAGGCAATCAATTTTTTTGTTCCTGCTCTCATGCTAATGTTGTTGTTGCTGTTGCTGCTGCTGCTGCTGCTGCTCCTGACGCTGTTGCACTTAGCAATTTGGCTCTGGCCTGGTGTATAATTAATATATGCAGGAGCAGGAGTGTAGCATACTTTTGTGCAAGCTACTACAAATTTTATACAACAGCTGCCGCTTCGTTTTGCGCTAATTACCCAGCTACCTAGCTACCTAGCTGCCAGGACGCAGAGAGTCGTAATGCCAAATTGCAATTACAACTGCCAACTTGGCAGCCACATCTTCCACACTCCCACACACACACCACACTCATCATCCCTCAACCCAGTCACTGCCCTGCGCCACGACCCACCTAACTGACATTAAAATGCTTAATGCGCAGGCAGGTAAAAAAAAAAAGAAATTACGCGCTCTTAAAATTAAAAAAAGAATGCTTAAAAAAAACACAACGAAAAGAAATTGCGCTACTCATTTTCCTTAGCAACAGACACACACACACACCTTATACACACCTTGGCGCTTTTTTCACGCTAGCTAGCAATTTGGCAGCGGCGTCTTCTTGTTACTTCTTCTGCTGCTGCTGCTGCTCATCTTAAAAATTGCCCAGGTGAAAAATTGCAGCTGTCGTTGTTAGTTCTGACATTAAGCAGCATGGCCGGCGGGCGTTGCCGCATTTGGGCGTGGCAGGTCAGACAGTACTTGCTATAGACCGCCGGGCAGCAGCCCGCGTGTTAAGCATTATTTAGACTGAAGTGCAGTTGATTATAGGCCGGCAGCAGCGTACGGTTGTGTGATCAACGAGGTCAGCAGATGATTTACAAAAAAAGTTGAGAAAAACTAAGCAAAATAGCTTTTAAGGCAATAGAAAACATATTTGCATAGGTTACGCCCAGTGAATGAAAGAAAATTTATAGTTTTTCTTGCCATTGGCTGCAGGTTATTATTTCTCAGAAAATGCAAAGAAAATATATGCTAAATATTTGAGAAAACATTAGTTGCTTTGCTAACGATTCAATGGTTAATATTTCAAGAGTTTAATAAATACACACGACACACACACAACACCTTCGGCTATGCTTTGATTTTGCTGTATATTTTAACTGCAATCAGCTGTAAAATGTTACGGTCTACGAAAGCCTGAAGATTGATTTAAGCTGGGGCCCAAATGTTTGCCTGATTTGGATTGGATTTATATTGGGGGGGAGGGATGCTGTATTCAGTTTATTTGTTTTGGTTCCGTAGTTGCGCCTCACTTGCGGCTATGTATTTGAAGTTTTTAACCGCACACATATACTATACATATTTATTTGACGAGCAGCGCAATGTCTGATGAAATGCGAAATTCCCCCTTTTTTTTGGGTTAACAGTAAAACAGAAAGCAGCAAGCAGCAAGCAGTTGTGTTATTGTAAAAGTAAAAAGAAAGAAATTGTTGTTAGTCCTGCGGCATGTTGCATTGATTTTGCTATTGCTTCAACCAAGCCGAGCAGTGCTCTGTAATTACGGTGACGCCACTGAGCGCCATCATCTGGCGCCATCATCATCATCATCATCATTATCATCATCATCATCAAGCATTTCCGCCTAAGTAAACACATGATTTCGTTATTTGGTGTGGAGTAACGAGGAAATGACGCAGCGTTTGTTTAAAAACGCATCTAAATTGCAAATTAAGCAACAAATTTCATCAACAATATTTGAATTTGAATTTAAATGCGACAACGAGTTGGGCAACAATTGGGCGGAGGCTGCGGAGGAAGCGCATAGAGGGAGGGAGGGAGGGGCCCATAGCTATGGCTACAACCCGTAACCAAGCTCCGACACACAAACCGAAAATGTAAAATTCGTTTCGCCTTTCGTAAAGCCAGCAGCAATCTGAGTGGTAAATAAAGCCATGGCATAGAAGAAGAAGAAGCAACAGCTTCCCTCTCTCCCTCTCTCTCTCACTCTCTTTTCTACAGTCTTTGCACTCTTCTAGAGAGTTAACTTGGATGCGAAACGTTCGCTGCACTGATGTAAACACCGAAAATACAACAATGGCAACCATTTCAGTTTGCTTTATATCTCCAACCCAACAACAGCACAAGCTCCCACACCCCCCTACACCCCTTGTGCCCACTCGTTGACTGGTTTTGTGTATTTGCTTGTGTTGTTTGTCAAAAGAAGCAATTTACGTGCAAAATAACTCAAGTGTCATGCAAATTTCATTTATTTTCGCACAAGAAAAATAATTCCCGCACCGCGACGAGGCCGAGAGAAGAAACGTTGTCATAGAGCATACACACACATAAACACACACATACACATATATACACACATACATAGATATTTATATATATGTAGTTATATGGTGTTTTCTTACAAGTTTCTGTATAATGAAGTCACTCGTCGGCACAAAGGAGAAAACCTTCAGCTTCAGCCTTGTTGGTTGTCAAACAATTTACTGCGATTTGTATATTTATATATATGTATATATGTATATGTATATGTATATCAATTGAATTTTATTTTTTTTATTTTTGAGGTTTTCCTTTTTTAGAAAATTAGAGCAGAGTACGCTCTTGATTTTGCATTGAAGTGGAGCACAAGAGAAATATAATAATCATTTCTGTGCGCTATTTAATTTAATTTAATTTAATTCGAATTTATTTTTAAGACGCAAGCGGCAACCAAAGCTGAGACCTTGCCACTTCTGGCTTAATGAAGTTTGTTAAGTACTTTTTTTGTTTGTTACAGAAGAACATCAACAATAAGGACGTTAGCAGCATCAACAACAAACAAGAAAGTACCTTAAGTGCTTCAGGTTGAAAATTTCATTAGTTTCGCATTATTCGCACACACAAGTACAAGTCCTTGACAATAAATAAAATAAAATAAAAAACAAAATATTTGTGAATTTGTGAACAACATGAATAAAGCAAAAAAAAAAAAAAAAAAATAGAAGGAAATAAAAAGCTTAAAATATTTGAGACTTGATGTTTTTATTTGTTAACTTGGCCAACACAATCACACTCGCGTGCACACAAAGCTGCGTGGGAGCTGCCAGCCAACAGCAATGCGAGAATTTCAACTTCAACATCAACATCAACGTCAACGTCAACTTTAATTTCAATTGAAACACAAACTCAAACTCAAACTGAGACTGCAATTGAAACGGAACCCCATATTCCCAATTCAAATTCAATTGTTGTTGTTGCGTGGGAAACACATCAGTTTAATTGGAATTATATGGGTATTATATTGCAAACTGAACTATTCATTTGTTGAGTGTGAGCAGGAAGTTTACACAACAATTGCAGAAGCGAGATTGGAACAAAAAATTTCAACAAAAAATGTAATATTACTCGAAAGTCTATTAACAAAGGGTTTTACGGATTGTACTAGTGGTAACTCTTAGCCAAAGAAACTTCAATTTAACTGGAACTGAAGATAATACATATAAAGTATTTTAGATTGATTTGCATTGTTGCAAGCACCCTCACTAAATAGCAATCAATAATAACCGTTGACAACCAATCAACCATAAATGTATTTTAATTAGTAACATTGATTAACTGCACTTACCGGCATAGTTTGACTTCCGTGTAAATTGGTTATTGCTGACTGAGCCTCCTGTTGCGAACCAAATTTAACGAAAGCGCAGCCTGCAAATAAATAACAATACGTATATATTAATAATTTTGATAGATTAAAGAATAACCCGAAGTTCGTCATATATTTTCGAATTAATAAAATTTCATTGTGCAAACAATATAAAAGAATTGTCTGCAAAATGGACAAAAGCCCTTGTTATACAGTGTTACAATGTTACAGTATTCAGCGCGATCTCGACATGTGTGCGTGGCATTTAAATAAAATTTTAAGTGCAATTAAAAAACATTTTCAACATCGCATAAGAAACGCTTGATGCGCTGTGGCATACAAAAAAAAAACAACCCCAGCTTCAGCTCAGCTGAACAGTGATTGTGGATGCCACAGAGCATTGAAGGAATTGGAGCATCAACATCAACAGCAGAGCGCCCATCATGGCCCATTATATAAAAATAATAGTCGGCCGGACGCTGAATGTTAAATTCAAACCAAAAAATACATTGCACTTGGCGCTCATTATTTTGTAATTTGTGCACCAGCTGCTTCGGGGGGAGGCTGCTGCCCCATTGCCATAACAGCGGCGCCCCAATGACGCTTCGCGAGCATAATTATTAAAAATCATTTATGCTAATTTAATACACAGGCAATAACCACAAAAATGCTTAAAAAGAATTAAATAAAACCAAAAAAAAAAAAAAAAGATAGAGAGAAACATGAAGAAAAGTGGGCGGTAAATGAGTTTTTTGGGCGTTGAACAAGTTTGCACTTGGCAGATTGAATGACAGTTTAAAGTTGCGAATGAAATTTTAATCGAAGAACTAATGGAAGGACTCTCTGGATAATTGAGAAAAGGTTCTGCATACAATAAAAGTATATAAACTATACTATAATTAAGTAATTCTTTAAAAAATATAAATATAGCAACAGATTCACTAAATAATGCTACAAAATAATTTACAAAATAAAATAAAAAAGATTGTATAATAAATAATATTATTAATTTAAATATAAATTAATTCAAGCATTTAATAAATGTTTCTATTTGAACTTTAAACAGCACAGCAAACTGTTTGATATTTTAAATACATATTCGTAATTTTATGACAATGTAAACAATTTGTAGAATGATAAAATCTCGAAAAAAGGTTAATTTGTCATTTGGGAGAACACTTTATGGAAATGCATAAAATAAATGAACAACAAAAAAGTATTAATTAATTAAAATTCAATTAATATTTAATAAAATAAAAGCAGCCTAAAGTACATACAAAAAATGAAAGATTTTTCAGTTGAAAATATCTTTAATATTGAAGCGGACAGTGTTTACACTTAGAAAGTCGCCAAGCCCCCAAGGAATTAATTAAGGTCTTTGGAGTTGACCTGGCAAACTGGCGACAGGGTTGAGCTTAACCTTCATTCGACTGTTGTGCTGTGCTGTTCTGTAAGCAACGGCAACAATGCCGAAAATTAAGACCCTCGAGCATAGGATACCGAAACAACAACAACAACAACATATAGAACAATAACAACAAACAAGCAGAGAGGCAAAAAGATACATTCATTCATTCCACAATTTCCAGGCTGTTTCCCTTGGCTTCAACAACTGGCGGTGGCGTCTAAATTGCGGGCTCCGGCTGTTGTTGTTGTCTTTGTAGTTGCCGGTGCCGCTCTTGATGTTGCTGTTGCTGTTGCTGTGGCTGTGGCTGATCTAGGAATGGGCCTTTTTGGGGTATGTGGCTTGCAGTGAGAGGGCGCGCTACAAATCCCGCCTAAAACCATGCAACATGCGAGCTGACAAGCCGTAAGGCAGACAAGCGCAAATTTCGCGTGCAAACAGGAACAGGATTTTTATTATTTTTTCTCTCTTTGTTGTTGTTAATGTTGTTGTGCCTTTCGTGTTGCAAATGTACAAAAAATAAAGTGTAAAAAATTCAAGTGGATTTTTGTTTTGCAACCGCTTTTTGTTATTTCTTATGTTGCTCTTTTGTAACTCTGTGTGTTTGTGTGTGTGTGAATGCTTGTGTGTTGAAGTGACAACAAAATCCTGCGCCGCACAGACAACAGTTGGACAGTCCCACAAGGCACAGCCAGGCAACTGGCAGCCGGTGGAGGGTGTGAGGGAGGGAAAATCAGCGTTTGCTAAACAATAAAAAATAAAATATTTTGTTGCCTGTTAATCCACAACAGAGACACAGAGAAACGCAGAAAAAGAGATCAACAGAGTGAAAAAATATACAACAAAAAATGGGCGAAAAAAATGAAGGAACAACAAAAACAATATAAACAAAAAAAAAAGCTAAAAGCTAAAAAAGCAAAGCAATTGCTAAGCATTTTTGTAAACTTAAATCAAAGTTGATTTTGTGTGTGTTTTTTTGCTTGTTGTGTCCTTTTTTTCTTTTGCTTCCTTTGTTTGTAATTTGTGATGGGTGCTGCTTTCTTTTCTTTTCATTTCATTTCTTTTTTTTTTTTTGTTCGCTTTTGTTTATGTGAAATTTATTTTTCTTGGCATAACTTGCAACAAGAAAAATATTTGCCAGGGGGACTCCGTGTACCCTGTGAGTTAGGCCACCTAAAAACACCTTGGTTAATTGCTTGCTTTTTGTTAATATATAGAAAAAATTAAAAAGAAGTTCACTCAACTTTTCTGCAACTGAGTTTCAAGCTTCGCTTTAAGCCCCTGAAGTTATTGAGGTAAATATAACTATATAGGCAAAACTTTTATAACTTAAACTTAGTATTTTAGTTGACATTTTCATATAATTTTTCCACTCTGCAAACAGATTAATATTCAACTTTTTTTTTTTTTTTTTGGATACAATTATCCCCTGCTATTCCCATTTTACTATTAATTAAGTTCACTCAAATCCCAAAGAAGCACAGGCTACTTTCCAATTGATTGGCCATCAACTAAAGCACTTCAACGTTCATTATACTAAGGACAAACTAAAAGGCTTTCTCAACTAATTTGTATGCTTTTTGGCCAAGCAAGGGACACAAACTCATTTAGTTAGAGTTTTTTTTCTTTCTTCTTTTACAAACACATTTTTGATTATTTACCTTTGCTGAATGTCATTTGTCTTCGCTGACGTACTAATTACATTAAGGCTAATTTGTCGAACTTCAAGTCATTATAATAATTAAAAGTAAATTAGGCTGGCAAAGAGGTAAAGCTGCCTGCCATTCAGGTAGATAGATGGCACGCCGAGTCTAAGCTTAAGAGGTAACTTTTGCTTTGATCTAAAGACATTGAATTCAATTTACATACAAATCAAGGACTGCAACGGACACTTGTTACAATTAGGCTACCAGACAAGCAGCAGGGCGGTACTGGGCGGACAGGATGCAGGACAACTGCTGCAGTCGGCTGCAGTCCTTAAAGCTAACGAAGTGCACGCTTTAATTACTTAAGCGACGACAAGTTGCAGCTGAAACTGAAAGGAAAGGTAGGATCTGGTAATGGTAATGGTACTGGTACTGTCTATCCTCCCCTCTTGCTTGGCAATTAGTTGAAATTAAAATGTGTGTACGCAGTGCGAAGAAGTTTTTTAGCACCAGGTTTTTCTTAGTGCAACTTCTGTTGAAGCGTGAAACTGACAGCGCACTGCAGCGACTACTCGGTGAGCCTAATGACACTTTTTAATCAAATATGCTAATGATAATCAAGCCAAAGTTGAAAACTTGTCATTAAAATTACACTCACTTGTTCACTGGCCAGTTGTAATCAGCACTCTTAACTTCCTAATCAACACATTTTTTTTTAGTTAGAAAATATAGTTTCTCTTAAGAAAAGTTATGTACTTCGTTGCAATCACTTTGTATTCTTTAAATATTATTTACTGTGCTTTGACAATCATAAGTAACAACAATATGGAAGGAAATATTAACCGATGCCTGCGCTGGGCAGCCCATGAATTACAACAACATTTTGCAATATTTGCAATATTTACTTATTATTATATTATATAATAGTCACACACTATTCCAATCGTGTTGAATTCCAACAGTTGGAAGTGAATGGAACGGGAACCAAATAAGATTTAACACGGTAAAAACGATTACCACAAGTTCTAGATAGCTACATACATACATTTGTAGTTCTTTATTTCGGAGATCAATATTGACTAGATGTACAATATTCCAAAGTAATCCAACCTCTTAAACCGTTTAGCACACTGTATAAATGACAACGATTTACCTTGAAATAGTGGCAACAACATTTCACAAAAGGCAATATGAAGCTGTGTGAGGAGATTTGGGCAGCAAACACATGTGATTATATTTATGGCAGGGATTCATCGGCCACATGAGGGGGGCCGTTAGTGACATTTGCAATACAAATTTCGCAATGCCATTAATGTATGGGCTCCCGAAAAAATAAACCGGCCATGCAATGAAAAATCGCCGCAGGTCAAACACGTAACCAAATTGTGCACAACGATAACAACAACAATAACAAGAGTAACAGCAGCATCAGGAAACAAGGATAACGAGAGTGTTGAGCCCCTGACTGCTGACCATCGCCTGCTGGTCGATGGTTGGTCATTTTGAGCAGAGCTCACTGTGGGCAAGGGGGAAAGTGTGTTGCTCATGTTATGGCTATGGTCATTGCCGGCTGTCATTGCCCCACCGCCTCCTTCTTCTTGCGACTGCCTTTGCCTGGCTGCCTGCATGGGACAAGTATTTTAAAATCCAATTAAAAACGCCCTAGTGGGATTTTTCAATCGCTGCCTGCCTGCCCCACCAAAGCTGACAACAGCAGCAACAGCAGTGGCAGCAACAGCAGCTGCCGAGCAACAAAGTTGCATTAAGCGCGCTTCGTTCGCAATTCGCCATTTGCCATTTGCCATTCGGTCGCGTAGACGTCGACGTCGACATCGACATCGACGTCATCGTCATCGTTGTCGTTGTCGTTGTCGAATGAGTATGTGGAACTGGAAACTGGATAGAACAGGACAGGATACGTTGATGGCCATTGCATGTTTGGCTCCGGGGCACAAAAGCGTTGCATGAATCTTGTTAGCCAACGTTTACGCTTATTATGCGGCATCAGCCTTGGCCAGTAACCAGAAAGCAACGCTATCGAATTTGTTTGATACATGTGGGTCTGTTCCAATGATGAGACATGCCATACACACACACACACACACACACACACGCACACAGACCACCATATCAACTATATACACTCAAACAAGGTAATACCATAGGAGAAGGCTGTCACTAGTTGTTGTTGTTATTGCTGCTGTTTCTGTTGCTGTTGCAATTGCAGCTCTGCAAATTGCATTTGCCTCATGACACTCACAGTTGAATGCATTTTGACCATAAATGGGTAACATTTTTCGATGCAACACGGTGCAAAAATCAAATGAATTCAACCAACCATGTGAGCAGCGTGCATTAAGGTAAATAATAAGATTGGCAAAAGCGAATTAGTTATTTCCAGTGTAACTGCTATCAATGATAAATACATTATGTTCGCATTTCGTTTATGTGAACACTAAATCAGATTTAAGTGAAGCACTGACAAATTTAAAGACTTATGGTAAGGCCAAAAGCAAAGCAGGTATTCATACATGTAATTTAACTAAATTTAATATAAATTCAATATAATAAACTAATTTATTTGCTACTAAAAAGACAAATTAAGTGATCTGCGAACCAGAATGCATGTTACAAATTAAAGTATTATAAATAAATTCAGATGCATATATTTAAATCAATTATTAATAATAGTATTAGCATTAAGTCATAGTAAATTTGAAATAGTTTGCCAAATAAAATTAATAAACAATTTAATTATTTTCATCAACACTACAGTGAAATCAATTTGATGAAATTAGAGGCTTTTTTATATACTACTTTATATTAATACATTTTTATATAATTCTTCTAAATCTTACTTTTGTTTAAAATTTGTATAATATTAGTTTAATTGAACTAAAACTTATTTGTATAAAATAATATAATAATTAATTAAATACATTTATCTATACTCAATTTTTATTATTATTTTGATTGATTAGTAATTTATTACGATACTTTAATCACTGTCGTTGCTTATTTTATATATTTTCCTATTTGTTCCTATATATAAATCACTTGAAGTTTTATTGATAGCCTTAACTACGGCAATCCTTATCCACAAAACTTTGTCCGCATGTCTCTAATGAAGTTTGCTGACAAAAAGCGGAAACTTATCAATATGGCCAACTGGAACTGCAAATAGACTCAACTCGAAACACAAACAAACCAATTTTTCTCTTACCCATTTTGTTTGTGCCTTGGCTTGACCTCAACTGAAATTGAACTCTTCTTTTGCCAAGCATGAACCTTAACACTTTGCATACAAATCAAAAAGACAACATACGAGCACAAGTTCTATATATGTATGTGAGAATCTTGGGCAGAGACAAAGACCACGTATCTGGAATCTGCAATGGGACCATTATTCTTGATTTTAGCCAAAAGAAGAGGGGGGACAAAAAAGAACTTTTGGCTAGCATATAAACAAAAGGTAAAAAGTTTTGTGAAAGCCTATAGAGCTGGGAATGATCCAATGGCTTTGGTCAGGATTTGCAACTACAGTTAATAAAATTTGGCAAAAATAAAAGAGAAAGGAAAGAATGGAAAGTTGAGCCTTGCAAATTCAGTTCATAATACATTTTATTGCTCAACCAACTGACAAACTGACTGACTGAGCTGTCCACTTGAACTGAATATGCAAAATAGTTGAAATTTATGCCGTGTGTCTCATGTAATATGATACATTTTTCACTTTACACTCTTCAGGCCCTCCCCCTTAACAGTCACCTAACAGTCTCCCATACTGCCACACTGCTGTTGCATGCATATATTGTGGCATCCGCAGGCGAAATTAAATAAAAATCAGTGACCAGGATATACAGAGTGAGCTCAAATTGCAATTTCATAAGCAATTTACCAGCCATCCCATACACATAGTCAACTAGATACATATTCGGTGAGAGAGATACAAAACTTTTTGTTTGAATGAAATTTGCCTGCGAGCCACAGAAAAGAGCAGTATTACCCACAGCTCCCCCACCACCCAAAAAAAAAAAAAAAAAAGAGAAGAGAAGGTAGAAAAAAGAAAGAGAAAGAGATAAGAGAAAGAAAGCAAAAGAGCAGCTGGACAAGCATTCAGAACGGAACTGAGTCATTGTCATTGCATTTGCTGGCCGCAGGGTGTTCTGAAATAGGAAAGCTGCAAATTACATTTCAACAAGGCAAAGGCAAGTTGTCTATCGCTTTTGTTGTGGCTCAAACAATTTAATACTTGGCCAGCAAACGCTGCGTTGACATTTTTATGGCACTCTCGAGTGCGTAACGCAGCCAAGGTGTATGTGGACGCCTTTTTGGCCTTTACAGCCCAAAATGAGCGTGAGTGTGTGAGCGTGTGTGTGTGTGTGTGTGACACACAATAAACACCAATTAAGAATATAATATTTTGTGTATACAGACAAAAACGAAATGTCTCACTGGTCGTAGCAAAATTGAAAAGCCAAGAAGTCTCTCTACAATTTTCCAGCAAGTGCTGTGCAAATAAATGCACAAAAGTATGCTACAAAATACAAACAAACAAACAGGCGTTGGCTACGATCTGCTTGCTGTGTGTAAAAACCTATAACAAAAGCTAAAATATTATTGCTTTTGGGTTTTTGCGACTAGTTCTCTCTCTCGCTCTCTCTCTCTCTCTCTCTCTCGAAAATACGGCCAACGGGCAGCCTGTTAGCCTCTTGCAAGAGTCAACCCGGCTGGCCGGCCACTTTACAGGGGAGAAGGACAGTAGGATACAGTTCGAGTTGAAAACCCGTAGCCGGCTTGTTATAAGGCATGTTGACAAGCCTCTTTAACAAATGACACCAACAGACGAAGACGAAGGACTCGAAGCAGGACAGCAGGACTAGAGCCAGTGCCAGAACAAGAACCAGTCAACCAACCAGTTGGCCAAATAGTCAGACATCCAATGCGATGCTTTGTGTAACATTTGTTAAGCGCAGCCGAAAAATTTGTTGCTCTTGTTTGGTTGCCAGTTGCCAGTTGCCAGTTGCCGTCTGTTGTTTTCTTGTTTTGTTGTTATTTACTATTTCGTTGACTTATACGTAAAAGTGTCCTTTTTGTTTGGCTGGCCATTGGTTGGAGAATGTGCTGATGATGGCTTTTAAGTTTGTGTTCAGACCTAAAATATGGGCTGAGCAGTGGTTAAACCTTTTATGTCCCACTGAGACATTTGAATTTCAAGCAATTTGCAAGAGCAATAGATACATTAAGACTGAAAGCTATTCAATTCAGAAAGCAGAGATAGAATATAAATAAATATAAATATATATATATATATATATATATATATAAACTTTTTCCTGTTGAATTTATAGTAAATACAGTTTGCATTTCTCTTTTATATTTTTATAAATTTTATGCTTTCAATCAACTTTTCAATCATTTTCATTTACAATGCTGGCAGCAAAGCCAACTTTAAATGCACTTTAAGGCTTACAAAATATATGAGGAAAAAAGTGAATGGGAAAGCAAGGGAGGGAGCGGGAGAGGGAGACGGAAAAAAGCGAAAAATCAACAGCCTAAATAAACTCGCATGGCAAAGATTTAAAAGCCGCTCAAACCAAAGTAATTTCAGCTTTGAGCCTAGGCAACAACAGTTTTTGCCAAGCGCTGAACGCACCACAAACAAGGTAAATGCTTTTCCAACAACATCAACAGCAACAACAACAACAGCAACATCAACTCAGGGTCGGTGGGGATGCAACCGCAACATAATAATTATGCAACAGAAACCGCAATGCATGCGGGGCAGCAACAGCAACAGCAACAACTCCCTCAGCTGGTGGCAGGTTTGCTGAATTGGTGCCCCGGCCAGCAGGAAAATTGTTTTGCCAGGCGAAAGTGTGAACAAAAAGCTGTTGCGTGTGTTGCAACCAAAAACAACAACAACAATAAAGAAAAAAGAAAATACGTACGTACATAAAAATAAACAACAAAACAAGCAAAGCAACAACGTCAAACCGCAAAGTCAAATGCAACTAAAGCCGCAGAGCAGAGTTTGAGGCAGAACAAATGCTTGCACGAGTGAGAGAGGAGGGGGACAGGAACGGGGCCAAGAGTTCAGGGGTTTTTGCCATAAAGCTCTACGCGTGTTATTAAAGCGGCTTAGTGAAATTGGAAATGGTAGAAGAGCCAAGTTACTAGAGACAGAGGGTTACATTACGCAGACAATAAAGGAGATACACTTTAAAGAGTTTGCTGCTGTTAATATTCACTCTAAGATTTAGCATATCTTTTTTTTTCTAAAGAGCAAAAGGTCATCTTAACAATGCTGATATCAAATAAATTAAAGATTCATTTATATGAAATAACATAATATTTATATAATTCAACTTCAACTTATGCGTCCACTTGGAGCAGCATAACAATGCCGAATAATATTTGTAAAACAATCAAATTAGTAATAAATATTGCATAAGTGATCCTAGTCGGATTAGCTATGTGTTCTATGCTGGCTTTTAAGTATCTTCCATTGGCCACACTTTGTGCTGCCAGCCAGTTCCAAGTGTCCCTCTGTTGTTTTACTGTTTTTTTTCCTGCGATTTTCTTCTTTTATTTTGTTATTTTCTTGTATGCTTTGTCGATTTATTTGTGCACTTATTTAGCGCAAAACGCAAAAGCTCCACAAATAAAGCCGCATAACTTAATAGCGGCTCGGTTCATTTGAAGTTTATTGCTGCGGAGTGTGGCCAGGGCATAAGAATGCCGTGAAGCCGGACAGCGGTAAAGAAAATCAATTTAGCTGGGCTTAACTTGAACATCAAAGCGTAAGGGCAGAGGCAGAGGCAAGGGCTGAGGGCTGAGAGCTGAGGGCCAAGTATATGGCCAGAAGCGAAGCGGGAAGGCAAACGGAATGTCAGAGCCAGCCAGGCAGAGGACACAGGTAAGCAGGATACACTTTAAGCCTAATAAAGTGTGCGCCCAAAAGCAAGCAGCATGTTTCTTAGCCCTGTGTTTTGTTTTATTCGTGCCAAGGTAGAGAAGCTAATTGTATTGCGCAACAGAATTTGATTGCATGGATTTGTATGATTGAAAAGGGCAGCCAGCCCAAGAGGGCCATCTCTAGGAGCAGCAGTCGGAGCAGCTGGCAATCTAACGCTGGAAGCCAGTGCATAAATTGTGCGCCCAAGTCGCGCACATTATTCATTTTTAATGCGCCCGTGAGGCGACCACAACAATTTGGCCACATGTAAGCACAGCTACTTGGCCATAATTGCCAGGAATTGGAGACAGAAGACAGCAGACGGCAGACGGGAGACGGGAGACTGGAGTCGCTACACTGTAGACAGAGACAGTGGCCAGCAAGACAACATCGGTGCACTTAAGACGATGTAGCAGCAGCAGCAACAGCAGTTAGACAGGTAGCAGGCAGAGGGGCATCATTAAAATGAGTTAGCGCTGTGGGCACTCTAACAGAGAAGAGACTCAAAGACTCAGAGACTCACAGATTCACAGAGACTGGTGTCTCGACATTGGTGTCTGCTTGCCTTTGGGAGTATGGAGCTGTGGTGGCTGTGGCCTTCTGGGTGCAATTTGCAGGCAGCGCCAGCAATTAAGCCAAGAGGTAGATTAAGTTTAAGCTGCGGTAGATGCGCTCCTTGTGGTTGCCCTGCTCTGCCATGCCAAGCAATGCCACGCCTTGCCACGCCTCAACTCAACTCGACTCGACTCGACTCCACACGGCTCGGTTCACCTCGGTTGGCTGCGTTTGACGGGCCCCCAAACAAAACAAATGCGCATTGCACACGGCTTTGAGGTAAAGTGCAGCGAACTTAGCTGACAACAAACAAACAACAAGCAACAACAAAAAATTGCAATTGCTAAAGATGCAACCACAAAAAGGAAGTAACAAAATTCAATAGAGAGAGATTTAAAGTCTTTTACTTTAGTGAAAGATGTTAATGAAGTCGTTGAATGAAGAGTTGCAAGCAGAAGATATGATTAATTGAGAAAGTCTGAGTCTTATTTATATATTCCTTACTCCTATTTAATTAAAGTTATAATTAAGAATTTCATTATTATACAACTTATTTATGTAGTTTCAAACGAATCTGCACTTAATTCAATAAGCCAATGAAAGCATATTCATTGCGTAAACCTTTAAACCATATTGCATATTTTTGGTGAGACTCAACAACATTTCAATTGCATTACGCAAAAATGTGAAGCATTGCAATTTTATTGTTGTTGTTGTTGTTGTTGCTGTGATTGTTGTGATGGTTGTTGTTGTTGCTGTTGTTGCTGGTTAGCATTGAAACATGGTAGTCGTATTTCTATGCATGCAACCATGAATCCATATGCATAATATGCGCCTGGGTCGTGTCCTATGGATGTGGCAAACAAAACGTGCCGCTTGCAAATTGTACAACAACCAATTAAAATGCATAACTCGATTTAAAGTTTACATAACATTTTGCTAAATTACAGGTTGGCCCAACAGTCTCTCTCTCTCTCTTTCGCTCTGGCTTATATAAGTGGCCCAGCCACCCAGCCATGGCAACAAACCCCTTACTATCCATCGTAGATACCCCGTTTCATGCCATGACATACCAATCTGAAACCTCAGCCTCAACTCAACTCTACAGCTCAGCTTGCAACGGGGCTTAAAATGTCTGTCAATTGTTGTTGTTGTTGTTGCTGTTGCTGTTGCTGTTGCTGCTGACGTTGCCTGGGCAACATGCAATTAAAAGCGATATTGAATTTTGTTACGCTATGCGCTCGAGTGTGCGATTCTATAGTTGTTGTTGTTGTCATTGTTGTTGCTGCTCTGTGGCGCTTATTTAATTTGAGCAAAAGCTAAAATATTTCGTTATGTGATTGGCATAAGTTATACAATAAAACAGCAAATTGCAGTAGCCACAGCAACAACTCGAAAATTATGAAACAGTAAATCTGCAACATTTATTTAGTTTCCACTGACGTTGGCAATTCTGGCTGCATCAACTGTATTACATTTAATTTCAACATTTCATCATTTTTCATTGCAAATTTCATTTTATATTTCTTTCATTATACACAATTATTTTTATTTGAAATTTGTATTTGCCAGCAAATAAATTCGATGTTTTAACGAGTCGAGAATTTTGGGTTTGCTGATTTATTAAATCTTAAATCGTATAATTAAATTAAATGATAAAAGCGATACTAAATGTGTGCGACTTTTGTTTGAAATGGAAGTTAAATTAAAGCGTTGAAACCTTGCTAATTGATTGATTCTAAGAGTTATTCTAAAGTTCTAAAAGTAGCAAATAAAGGTTATCATATTTCAGTGTACATTAATGATCCACTTGATGTACTTATAAAGTTATTTATCAGCAGATTTGAAAGATTTCTCTGCTAAGCTGATAACTATTGCAAGTGCATTGACTTTGCATTTTAATACATAAACGACCTCGACACATTCAACTCTGCGCTCTGCTTTGGCTGTTGCCAATCATCATCCACTGATCGACGACCCCATCTAAGTGGCCCTTTTGCTATTGTTGTTGCCAAATCGTGGCTCTCACCCTAATTTATGGCTATTATGGCATGCATATGCACTTGACAGAGGACGCAGAGAACGTACATTACAGTGGCAGCTCAGTCAGATGGTGTCCAGAGGGCGTGCCAGTGTGTGTGAAGAGGGGGGAGAGGGGCTATGGTGCATTTATAAATCTTCATTGTTGGGCAGCTGTAAAGTAGCAGAGACAACAACCAAAATGCGCCAGTAGCAGCCATTTTTCTGAGCCATATGACAAGGTTCCCCCCTTTGTGTATGTGTGTGTGTGTGTGTGTGTGCTAAAAGCAACATCAATTTGCATGAAATGTGCATGTGTGTGTGTGTGTGTGTATGTTGCATATGCGCATGTAATTACAAAAACACACGAAGCGTTGAGTACGTGCAAATCTGACCAAAAATTTAAATTGAAGTTTAAATTTTGGGAAATATTGTTGCCGATAGATGATGATGATGATGTATGCAATTTTCATGCATATGTATGCGTGGGTGTGTGTGTGTGAGTGTGTGTGTGCGTGTGTGTGCTCTGTGGTTGTGGATGCTGTTAGGCTGTTTGTATAACTCGACAGAGGCCTCTACTCTGCTTTTAGCTTTGGGCTGCTCTCTCTCTCTCTCTCTCTCTGCCTGTCTGACATACCTCTATCATCTCAGTCTCTATGGACATTTTGGGAAAAACAAGTATATCGAATTTTAATTACATTTGCTTCACATGCGACTGGCAACTGGCAACTGGTAACTGGCAACTGTCGACTGGGCCAGCCTATCGTCCTGCCATACACGATTTTGCTGCTTCTTTTTTTTTTTTTTTTTGCTGCCGACCAACAAGGAAATGTGATTTTTGATTGAGTGCCCAGAAATAGAAACAGAAACAGTTGCTCGAACCACTTTAGATCGGCAATTTTCTTCTTATGCTGATGAATATGAATTTTTGAGAGAGTCTCTTGAGGGAAATGCATTTTGTCGGTCGCTCGTCATCCTCTCATAATCATGTTTGGGCACGCTCATGTGTGAAATTTTCCAAAGCACACATTTATGATGGTAGTGGGAGAGGGGTGGTATTGGGGGACATGGCCAAATAGCATATTATTTATTGAAATTGCATATCCAGTGGCCAGCGAAGCGAACGCTTTGAGTCAACTCCTGTCATCATAATATGCAAAAAACCAAGGCCTATAGCAGAGCAGAGTGTGTACGAGTGTGGGTGTGTGTGTGTGTATATATATATATGGAAGCTATCATAACAACTTGCTCTGCCTGTTCACATTAATATGCATTGTTGGCTGTCAATATGGTTTTGCGTGGATCCTTTTGGCTGTGGCTTTTGTCTGACAGTCGCCATGGCACACGAATGGATTATATTCGCATTTTAGTAGGCATATAGAAGCAATGCACAATATAACTGAATGGAATTTGCCTTTGTATTCTGCCTGCCATATATATATAAATATATATATATATATAGATTTTAGTATCTCTTTAGTTTTTGCTAATTTAATTCAATTATTTCCATTTAAGATTTGACTATAGAAAACAGTCTATCTATTACCACAATTGAAATGCTTAGCATACAATTACAAATATTTAGATACAAAATATATTGTAAGACAACTGCTTACCGCCACGTGGAGCACGTGTCTTGTTGTAAGGATGAAGCCTTGTGCACTTACCTAGAAATATATAGAAAAATCATACAATTAGCTAATGTCCATGTCCAGTGTTAATGTACAACAATTTTGGATAGAACTTAAAATATTCTTGGTAAGCAGCAATAAAATAGGCAGAGTTAAGTCTTTGCTATGATTTATTTCTATTGAGGAACTCAAAATATACAAAAAGAAACCTATTTGCTTTATTTATTAGTGAGTATATATATTTATATATAAAATAAATTTGCTTTATGGCAAAAATGCTGGCAGCCAAGTTACCAACAAGTAAGTATCCTGTCGACACTTGACGCAGCTTAGCCCAGCCCACAGTCTGTCCACAATACCGTCTTGCCAGCTGGTTTTATATTATTTTATTCCATGTTGGGCTTGTTTGGCTTTGAAAAAGGATAACAGCGCCAGGCTGCTGATGCCTTTAGACATTTTCATTTTCATTTTCATTAAATGTCTGCCTGCGCGACGGCTGCTGTTTTTGCTGTTGCTGCTGTTAGCTGTTAGCTGCTTGTTGCCTCGTATCCCGTTACGCGCAAGTCAAAAGGATATTGTCTAACAACAAAAGTGGAATAAATTAATTTAGCGCATGTCTTGCCCCCATCCAAACCAGGCCAGGCCAGGCCGGGCCAAGGCTGGCAATGAGCTAGAAAATGAGCTGCAGAATATGTATGTGTATACACTTGCTCTGCCTAAAACTGATAATAACAAAATATGTGCTGCTGACAGGTGGTGCTTGCCACACTCATGGCATTTAATAAGACTCGACCGTTCTAACGCTTATTAAAAGTAAGAAACAAAACAAAAATTAAAGCCCACCTTCAGGCGGCAGCTGTTTATAAACACAATTTGCAGCAAATGTGTGTGTGTGTGTGTGTGTGTGTGTGCGTGTGCACATCAATATCCATTATATTCAAGCAAGGCTGTCAATTTCACTTTCGCTTAATTGAGCTCAATTCCGCTCTCACATGTACATATGTAGCTTCTCCTTCCCCCCCCTTCCCAACACACACACAGCTCCTTGTTGGAAGTAGAAGTTTTTTCCGGGTACCCGGTTTACTCTGCCGCTTATTGCATTAATTTTTCAATAATCCTGCCTGACTGAAACAAATATCTAAAGTGGCATACTTCATGCCTGATAAGGCACGCAGTAATCTTTTATTAATGCCAGCGCCAAATGGCTAAAGGAAATGCGCTCAAGTAAGTTAATTAAATTTAGCCAAACTAGTGTGTTAGCCAACCCAAAAACTAAGCCCGATTTCGATGCCTTTAATAAACAACAGTCTAGAGTTAATAGTGGAGCAGTTAGGGGACTATCAGTAGTTACCTAGTTTGGGGGCAACCCTTTTCAACTCGCTGTCTAGGCTTGCAGTGTTACTTAATGCTTAGGCCACAAACTTTTTGGACATTTTTATTGACAAGCCGGGCAAAAACCTCAAAACAAGGGAGAAACGAGCTCGTATAATTTTCTTGTTGTTCCCTTCCCTTTTTTTTTCTTTCTCCTATAGAAAGTTTGTCTGTTGCGGAAATAAGTTGGGCCCACAGACTTCTGTTTTAACAGGAGAGAGCGTCTGGTTTGAGGTCTGCTGTGCCGGTGTGCGGTCAAATCTAATTTCCGCAGCTTTACTACTTTATTAAACTATTACAAGTAAGGCCGAGAGCATTGCCAAGCTGGCCAAGCAGTGTGACTAGTATTAAAAAAGTTATGTACATGTATATATATATATATATGTTTATGTATATGTATATGTAGCAATGTGTTAATAAAGCACACTTGCTGCCACTTGGCCACATAATGAAACGAAATTGAGGGAACTACGTGCTGGGGCTTCTTGGTGGCACTTAGACCTTTAAAGAGTGTGTTACTTCCATGGCAGATTTGGTCATAAAGTTTGTCAGTATTCATAAAAGTCAGCAGGAATAAAAGAAAACTGTCATACAACTAAATATGTCGCTAGGCATAGCTCAGTGAATTTTGAAGTCTATTTGTGTAGGAGAAATATGTATAGTGAAATCTTTCAGTTGAAATAAAGTAGAAATATTACATCTCTTATATTGTTTGCATATAATTATTAAGTATAGAGCATAGCATATTCAGTTTCGGTATTCAGCACACATAACTTTTGCCTCCCCTCCCCCCTCCTAACTTTCACAACATATTATTTATATGGATACTTTTTGGATGGCATAAGTTCGACATTTTGTGGCCATTATGAGGCTGTCGTCTCAAATGTTGTCGTGTGTACGTTTAATTGCTTTGACCTTTGAAATGTGTTGCATAGTTTCGGGCGGTGTTGCATGTTAATTAGCATTAAGCAGGGAGGCGTGTGTATTTGGCTGTGTCAAGGCTGTGCCACTTATGCCACAGTCGAGTGTGATAAAAATTTATTAGCAACTCCGACTGCGGCTGTTGGCGATTTTACTTTTATTTTGTATATATGAAACTTTTACTATATTGAAATTAAATTTAAGCTGCATTAAACAGCTGAGCCGCATACTCAAACATATATACGAGAGAGGGAGAGAGAGCGAGGGAGAGCGAGAGCGAGAGAGAGAGTGTAAGTGAAGTAGAAGCACAAAAGAGCTTGTGAAGGACGAAGTTTTCGGGTTCGGTTTGGTTTGGTTTTCTGGTCTATGGCAAAAGTTCGCGTTGCGCCTTTTGATATGTATTTTAATTCCAGCTTGTGAGCCATTTTGCAGTCAGGCCAGGACTTTTGGCCAACAACAGCAGCAACAACAGCGACAGCAACCAGCACAAGGGCGACTGGCTTAAATGGCACTTATGAGCTTATGCCACAACTTACATTATTATTATTACCATGATTTTTCTTAATATTTCTTGTTATTTTTGCTTTCTTTTTTTTTTTTTCCCAGTGCCATACAATAAATAGTTATGTGCAGTTCTTGTGGCTGTGTATTGACTGCAGTTCCGTCTGCCCTTCAACTAACCGGCAAATGCTTTGAGAGTTTCATTTTAATTAAGGCACATTAAGCAGCTTGTTTTATGATGCCTGCGGGTGTTTTTTATATATGCCCAGCAATTGTAAAGTGTTTTCTCATCTCAAAGCATCACATAACTGCACAAATTACTAAATGTAAAAAAACCCAACTTGTAATAACAATTAATAATATAATTAATTACAAATATTGAAATATACAGAGAACTAATTAATTGAAAGCCTTTGATTGTCAGAATAAAACAAAACTTATTGTTTCTGAAACTATTTGAAAAAACAACAGAATAATTTATAAAATTGAGTCGAGTGCTGGTTCGCTTAGTTAAGCTGGCAAAAAATATTGAAGTATTTGTACTTTCAATAAATATTTGAAGCGTAATTTAAAAGATTTCATTTAAAGCAGCGTTGCTAAAACATTTATCAGCTACGCTGTCATGCGATTGACAATCAATCAGCATTATTTAAAATGCAATAAATAAAATGGAATGCAAATCGCAGTTCGCAGCTTGCACTATTCATGTAAAATTAAATCCCATGTCATAAGCGTTAAATTCAATTTGGTTTTTACAACAATTTCAGTTTGGTTTGTCCTAAAGGTTTCGTTCGTTGCATTTTAGTTTCGTAACGTTTTTATTTTATTTACATATATTTTGTTTTATGCATTTGTTTGACAGTTTTTGTTCAGCACTCAATCAGCACTTGTTAGAACTTTTAGTGCAGTTGACTGTCGAGTGGCGAGTAAAATAAACATGAACTGGATATTTTCGGTATGAAAATGAAATGAAATTTAATAAATGCAGTAAAAGATAGGTGCGGCGGGGGGTGGGAGGGGGGATTGGTGGTGGGGGAAAGGAAAATAGAGACAGGCAGCATGACATGCACTTCATAAAACTTTGCTCATATAAATTGAAATTGAAATGAAATGATGATATGTAAGTGAGCGAGTTGACAACAGCGCAAGTTCACGCTTTAGCTGTATATATATATATGTGTGTATATATATATATAAATATGCGTGTGTGTGTGTGTGTGCTTTACTGGTGTGCCTATCAAATACAAAACACAAAAGCGCCGCTCGCTGCCAGTAAAAATTGTTGGGCAAACAACAAGTGGATCACAAGGGTGTAACTGCCGCTTGGAGTTGGAGGCAGGCATGAGGGCAGAGCAGAAATAAGGAGGGGTGGGGGGGCGGTGCTGTTAGGGGCTTGGCAAACAACTTAAACTGTCATTGCAAAGTTGGCAGCAAGCGTTTGCTGGCTGGGAGGTATTAAAAAAGTTTTGTTGTGCACAGCACTCATAGCAATTACGCTGCTACTTACTCGCCTTTTGCGAGCAATAAATTTTTCTGTTCCGGACTTTACCTGTCTAAGAGACACAGAGAGAGGGAGAGAGAGAGAGCGAGAGCGAGGCACAGATAGAAGAGAGAGAGAGAGAGAGAGAGAGAGAGAGAGAAAGATAGCATGAAAAGAAGAGTCCGTTTGAAAAGTTATGTATATGCTGCATACTTTTGGGCCAGTCACCCAGGCTGATTGGCTGACAATGTCGTCAGTTGCACAATCGTCGAACCACATTTTCAACTCGCTGTTGCAATGTGCAAAATTCAATTAGCTTGCCTCATGCGTAGCTGCATCGCATTCAAGCAGTTGCCACTTTGCATGCCATGCCAGTTTGGGGAATGCTTTGAGAATAGTGTGTGTCTGTGTGTGCGTGTGTCTATGTGTGTGTGTGTGTGTGTGTATGCTGCATAGCTGCCTCAATTATGGCGAAAATGTCACATTAATTATTGGCATTTATCGGGGGGTTTCGGCGCTTTTGATATAATAGACGACGGTAGCAAAACTACGACGACAATACACAAGATAGTCAAGTCTGCTTTATGGCTGCTGCTTTGTTGTATTTGTAGTTGTTGTTGTTTTTGTCATTTCAAGTGCCATCTGTATGTGATAGCAACTGTATAAGTGTCTCTGTGGGTGTAGCAAAGTATTAATTGAAATTTGTTTTTGTGTGTCAGTTGCACAAAGATGCTGCTCGCTTCCCGCTTCTCGCTTCTGCTGCTCAGTCTGCATTTTGTGCTAATTAAAAGTTAATTTGACAAAGCGAGACATTTCAAATTAATTCTGCTATGAACAGCATTTTAATTTAATTTACATATGCAGGTTGCCCCCAAAACTGCCAAGCGTACAACAATTGCAGCACTAGAAGGTTTTATAATTAATATTCAGGAGCGGCTAAAGCTGAAATATAGCAAAACTTACTCTTGCTTTCAATTGTTCAATAAATAATCAATTACTAGTTATCATTTTGAACATCATCTGTAAAGAAATGTTCTTAAAATTTAATAAATATAATTAGATAAAAATTTAATTTATTTTCAATGATTTATCAAGGAGTTTTTCAATTTGTTGTTGTAAATAAATCAATCAATTCAACGCCAGCTATTCCCTATGAACTCTCTTGAATTTAATTTTAAATAACCCGTAATTAGGGAAGACTCCTCAGCTTCAATCACTGTCCGTTCGTCATTTTGCCACTTGACGCCTGACCGTGTAAGTGCGTGTGATGCAATTACTTAATGACAGGCCCATGGCGGGTCAGACAGTGCATAGCGCACCACAGCGTGGAGTGGTTAGGCTTAATGCTTGAATGGCCACCTCAATGCTGACTGCAACAACAAAGCAGCGGGGCATCAGGCAACGGTTCAAGGCAAGCAGTCTTGCCAAATGCCGTTTCGACGTCAACTTATGCCAGCTGTCTGTCAGCAACAGGAGTCGGCCAGGCGTTGTGTGTGTTGCAGCAACTGTGCCTGCTACTTATGCAAAATGCTTAGCAGCAACAACGGCTGCCAGTTGCCTCAGGCCTCAGGCCACTTGCCACTTGCCACTTGCCATTTGGCACTTGCTTCTTGCCACTTGATGGCCGTTGTTGCTCATGTATAGAAAGTTTGATTACCGCCATCATTGCAGGCACCTAAAGAGTGCAACAGACAGAGCTGTGTGAGTAGTAGGTGGCATGCCACATTCGAGTTGATGGGCTGGCTGCACAATCGTGTTGATTGCAGAGATGACAAGAAGTAGCGGCTGGCAGGACGACAGCATCTCGCCTTGATGACAATGAAGTGCATGCATGAATATTCTAATCAAATGAGCTAACACAGCCGGCTTGCTAGATTGCCAGCTTGCCAGACGGCCAGATTGTGAGATTGTCAGACTGTCTGGCAGTCTGGCAGTCTGTCACCACACAGCCTGACGGCCTGACGGCCTAACTGCCTGTCTACTACGTCCTGCGCCTGAGCCTTAGCTATTGTCACAAGCTGTAAAATTTTTGCATTGCCAACACATGTGTTGCATAGAACCCACCCTCCCCTCCCTTCCCCTACGCCCAGCCCTGCCAGCAAGTAAGCCACCACATGCTTTGTGTTTTGTTAGGGGAGGTTGGCTGTATAGGGGGAGGGTTGGGGCTGGGGAAAAGTTTCAAAGTCAGTCGACTCGAGCGACCCGCTTCATTCGTTTCGTTTCATTCACTCACTGAAATCGAATTTGCATAATTTAACATGATGGTTGCGCTTATTCCTGTTGCCTGTCAGACAGACCTTCAAGGCAGTGCCACACCCACACCCCAGCCGCCCACAGCCCACCACTGTTATTGTTGTGCTCATACTGCTGCTATTGCTGCTGTTACCTCATCACAACATTTGCCGCCACATGCATCATCATTTGCATACATTTTCAGTTCGTCAGTGACTCAGTCAGTCAGTCAGTCAGTCAGTCAACTCGTCCTTTTGCCTTCATTACTTTGCTTGCGTCGTTTACACATTTGATTTTCCACCATTCCACCATCACCCCTAGAAAAAAGAAGAAGAACTGAGAAAAAAAAGCCATACCACATTGCTTGACTCGATTTTCTTTGAATATAATTCGCAGCAGCGAGAAAAAATTGACGTTGATGGATTTTGGCACTTACACAGAAGACTAGCGCCCTGTCACTACGCCAAAAACTTGGTTGCCTGCCAGACTCGCTGACTGACTGCCAGACTGGCAGACTGGCAGACTGGCAGACTGGCAAACTGCCTGACTGACTTTGAAGCGCATTTTAATGAAGAATGATATGTTGGCATTGCCATCAACAGCATACCAGTCCATATCAGACCTCATCAGCACCACATCAGACCACAACAGCCGCAAGCATACGGGCCACAAGACCACATCAACTGACAGTTTTCGCGGCTTTGAACTTTTCCCAGTGTCGAAAGGGCGACATCGACAAGTTTTCTCTTGTCTCATAATACAAAAAAATGCGAAAAGCGAAAAACGAATCAAAATCGACTTCAAATTTTACTTATTGCTGTTTTGTCAAGCTTTTGTAGGCTGATGAAAGGAAAAATTGTGAAGAATTTGATTTTGCATAAATTTATTGGCTCATCTTTGGGAAAATGTGACAGAAATTTGATTTAGCTGTTGGCTGCTGATTGGATTAGCGGGCAAATAAATGAGCGCCTAAAAATATGCTACATGATAATATACTTTGCGTATTTGAATATTGAATTAGAAGTGTTGTTGCCAGCGCCCAAGTCTATTGATATTGCATATGATTTATTATGGCTAAGCTTCACAAATTATTGCTGAAATTGTGAAGCAAGAACAATTCCATAGATGATTCTATGACTTGACTTTAATGTCAATTCTTTTAATTCTTCTCTGTCGCATCTGTGGATTCTATAGCAAACTTTATTGTTATTCCATGGAGACCCATTGAGAAATAAAATATATATAATAAAAATATGAGAAAAATAAACAAACCAACTATGGCGTGTCGCTGTGCGTGCCACGCCCCCTAATGGCCAGCTGTTTGCTCTCGTACGGGCGACACTCTCGCCTTTTCATGCATATCAAAATGGCAACAATAAACGGCAACAAAAGAACAACAATAACAAACATTAACATACAACAATAGGCGACGTCGACAGCGGCAGTCAAATGTTGCAAATGTAAGCAAAATAAATATACACATAATATACACACACACACACACACAAACACATTTGCTATGTGTATGTGTGTGTTTGTCTGTATGCAAAACGCAAAACCAAAACTTTTGACATAATAAAATGAAATGTTATTGTTAAAAAAGTTACTTGCATATTAAAACAAACGCAACTTTTTTCTCCAATTTATTTTTTTTCTCCTACTCTCTCTTTGTTGTTTATTCTGTGTGTTCTGTGTCTGTGTGTTTGTGTATGAAAATATGCGCACAAATACACTGAAACATTCACATAAATGCAAATGGGCAGCGTGTGAAACGAACAACGCTGTGCAAAAAGCAAACAACTTTAATTGAACTGTTTACCCGATTTTTATTTTATACATCTGCGAATGTATGTAAATGTATGTGTATGTGCATTTGTATGTGCATGTGTATGTGTATATGTGTATGTGTATGTGTCTGTGTGTTTGTATATGCCACGATATTCTGGCAAACGCTGTGTGGCAAGCTGTGTAATTGTTATGGTTATGTTTGTGATGATTACTTGGCTCGTTGCACAGCTGCTAAAACGTTGCCCGACCAGCAATTCTACTGGCTTTATCAAGCTGCCAGCACAAACAAGCGCTCCTGACAGCCTGCAGAGCTGACAACAAAAACAAGTTACTTAAATGCGGGGCAGCTTATTTTGTTTTGCCTGGGGCCCAGTTGCACTTTGGCTTCAGCAAAAAAAAATACTTATCAATAACTTCCCAACCCCAGCGAAGCATAAGAGATTCTAAAACTAATGACGTTTTTCGAAAATATCTAATCCAGCTCAATGTAGCTTATGCAGCTTATTTCTAGTTAATCAGAACACTATATACTAAGTACTGCTAACTAATCGGTATAAAGACACTAACTATTCACGTAACTTGGTATACTTTCAGTTCAGAATCGAAATCTTTATTTGAAATAAAACTGACTTGCCAACAAGTAGACTTACTTTACATTACACTGCAAGAAAATGAATAGTATGTATTATAAATTTGAGCACTACATAATTAATAACTATTTAAAACACGTCAACACAATGAGAACTGGCAAACAACATATAACGAGCTCAACACGTTACGTATACGTAATATTGAAATATTCAAATAATATTTATACATAAACAGATTGTGGAATCGTACTCACCTTTACTAGCACCGTCCGGGCCCCGCAATATGGTGCACTCCTCTATAGTGCCAAATGGATGAAATATTTGTCTAACATCATCTTCGGTTTGTTGTTTGCTGAGCATGCCAACGAACAGCTTGCGATCTAAATGCTCTGTTGTTTTTTTTTCGTATTTTCGTATTTTTTCGTTTGTTTTGATTTTTTTTATTGTATGTGAATTTTTTAGTTTTTTTTTTTTTTACGTTCCGAGTATCGAATTGAAATTTATGTTTAGCATATATATATTTTTTTTGTAATAAATTGTTTATTTTTTGTTTGTTTGTTGTTGTATCAAAAGAGGCAGCAAAATGGAAGAGTGGCATGTGTGAAAATCATATTGTAATAGCCATAGCATTAGATAATTTTGCCAATAATGCAAAAAGGAAGAAGTGAAAATTATCGAATAATGCCAGAGAAAAGTAAATGGAAATCAAATAATATCGAAAAATCAGGCCATATGAGCGTTATAGTATATATGTGACATATATAAAAATGTAAATGCAACAGAGTTACAAATTACGCAACAGATTTTTGTAACAAGTAACGAACGCAGCAGGCACATTGAATAAAATTTTGTTTTGTTTTTTTTTTTTCACAATTTGTTTTTTTTTTTTTTTTTTCAAAGAATTCAACGAGCTCAAAAGTACAGAAATTAAGATAAAATGAAATTAAAAGATAAAGCAACAACATTTATTAAACGAAATTTGTTATATTTTTTAATGTTTTTGGATTTTGTTTTTATTTTTATTTTTGTGGTATTGGTGTTGGTTGAATTTCGACACCAAAGGAGCAAATACAATTACAACATTTATTAATGTGGGGAATATTAGGAAAATTTCGGAATTTCAGAATTGGCAACAATTTGCAATATGCCATGGGATATAATTCAAATTTTTATTTTGGTTTGTTTGTTTTTACGTGTTGCGAGAGGATTGAATTAAAATTTTGGATTGTTTTTTTTAATTTTTTTTTGTAAATTTAAATTGAAAAGCAAAAAAATTAAATTTTGTTTAAACGAAAATTATTGTCAGTTTTCCAATTTTGCCAATTTTGATGTATTTTTTTGTTTTCAATTATTTATATATACGTAAGTAAGTATATATATATATATATATTTTTTTTTTTCATATAGAGCACGAACAAGTGTTACATAAAAAGGAAAGAAAAGAAGATAAAAATGGGTGATATTTAGTAAAATTGTCGCACATTTCTTTTTTTTTTGTTTTTGGTTTTTTGTTTTGGTTTTTTTATGTAACTTACAACTTACAAAATGGAAAATGTCTTATGACAATATAACAATTAGCTAAGTATATATATATATAACATAGTACGTACACACGCACACTCACACATACATACATACGAACTGACCACACACAACAGAGCTACAAGTTTATATAGACATTAAAAGGTAAATAACATTTTTAGCCACTACTTGGAAAATTATTTAGTTGTTAATTAATAATAGTTAGAACAAAGATTCAGAGCTTAAAATAAAATTGATTAGCAGCTAGAGAGGGAGAGCGTGTCGAGAGTTTAATTTGGATTTAATAAGCTTACGAGTAATAAAAATAATGGGAATAATTGTGTGTATGTCCCAAAAACTTGAACACTTGAACATGAAATAATTCTTTGGAAAAGAGAAAAAAAGTTTCAAAGATAGAGAGAGATAGAATCAAAACAGAAATCACTGAAGCACACGAAAGCTGTGTTGATTGAGTACAAATAATCTTACTTGCAGCCTCACTCCATCGATCTTGTTTGCTTCTGTTCTCTTAGAATAATTAAATGTTAAAGTGTCAACTTTTATTATATTATTTATAATAATATTGAGAATAAATGTGTGTGTGTAAACCGATGATTGTGCTCTTAATTAAGCTGCTTTCTTAAATACAAACATTATCTAGAACCCAATACAAATGTCTGCTGCACAAGTGCAGAACAATAAACACGTTTATAAGTACCACCATACCAGGCTACGTTTTTTGCCAAAGGTCTGCAACCGTATAGACCCAACCGGATGTCACAGACCTATCGCATATTTGCGACGCCAACCTCAATTCGGTCTCATATCGAAAATTGAGTGTTCAATTATTGCCAAAACACTTGGCACACACACACAGAATACTAGGAAGAGAAGAGGGAAAAGGGAAATCGAAAAGGGCAGCTGCTGTTGCTTTTGCTGTTGTCGCGATAAAGTGGCAAAAGCAATCGAAGTAGAAAATAACTAATACGACACGTTAGCCGGCCGTGCAGACTCAACTAGCCTGCAGGCAATTGTCTTGCCGTTGGTGGTGTGTGTAAGCCTAATGGTATTTGTGCCCAACTCAACTCAACCAACTTCACTGAACTCAACTCAACCCCAGACAGCCCAAGCTGGGGCTAAGCACGTGCAATAAGCCAAACAACGCCACTGGCATGCTAAACAACACCAAAAGAAGGCTGGGCCTAAGAGGCAAGTGGCAACGATATGAGGCCAAAAGGGTTGCACACACACACACACACACACACACACACACACACACAAATAGCCAAAGGGGCGAGCTTAATAAAAATGTAAAGCACGTGGTGCACACCCAAAAGGTAACATGGACTAAAAGGTGATGTAAAAATAGTGCAGCATGCTTTGCGGCGCTCTCCATTGTACATATGAAATGGCATAGTTCAACTGGCTGTTAACAGTTGCGGCACCAAAAAGCAAACAATGTACAAAAAGAAAATGCACAGAGGAAAATGAGAAGAAAAGCACTCGCCACTCGACAGGACATGGCCGGAGCAGAGCAGAGTAGAGCAGGGCAAAGAAGAACAGGCAAAAGACAAAAAAAAAAAAAAAAGGATTTGCACAATGTTTAGTCGCCGTTGCAGCAATTTTCTACAATTACCAAGGCACAGGTGCTGGCGGCCGCAGGACAATGACGATGGCCCAGGACGACGGCATAAAATGCACACAATTTCCCAGTGATTCCTTTTTAGACAGCGCCAAAGCCAAAGCGAAAGCAAAAGCAGTGAAAATAATATTAAAGGCCATTAGGCTCATATAGACAAGTTAAGTGGCTCTTTTGAGTGTCGCCCGTGTCCCAGGTCTCCTCTTGTTCTGGTCTTCATGTGCGCCATGTGTGTGTGTCTGTCCTAGCAGTTTTTAGATTTTATTTTATGCCTCGGCTGTTGCCAAGGCAAAAGAAGTCATTAACGTGTCGTTGTCTTTGATGCTCATGCTCGAGGAGCAGCAACAGCAACAGCAACAGCAGCAGCAGCAGCAAAACCAAACCAAAAAAAAAAAAAAACCAAATTAAATTAGTTAACCACATGGTAACTTTTGTCTGTCAGGCGAACATGTCATACAGTTGTGAGCTGAGTAGACTCTGGTATAGAGGAACAGCCAGGACAACGTGGTACGTACCACTAATTGTTGCATGTTATGTTTTTGCTTATCTTTGGGACTAACCCTCAAGCGCAGTCAGCTCGAAATGTGCCCCCTAGACAAGTAATTGTGTTTTAAATGTTAGCCAAAGGTGAAAAAGCCAGCCCGCCAATGTCGAGACTATAAATTATACAAGAAATGGTTAACAAAGAACAGCAAAAAAATAACAAAACGTTGTAGAAATACAACGAAAAACACAACAAAGTCGCTGACAAAGCTCAAAACTCATGAGCTGCTCCACAATGTTTCTTTCGACATTGCTTTTTTTTTTTGTTCGTTTATTTTTACAGCTGCCTTTTGGCCAGGCACTCTTGCCAATTGACATGTAAATTGACATTTAATGGTTGCTAATGAGCGTCTGAGGATTAGTTGATTTCCAGTCCAGACGACAACGTAATACATATTCGGTCTTAGAGAAGATGCTGTTATTTGCATAGGTGGCAAGTTGGCTTAGAAAGCATGGGGAATTGAGAAAATTCTGGTTAATTTAGAGGATTACGGAATGAAACTAACCATTTGTGTAGACTCTGTATTAACTTAAGCTTAGATATTAAATCTATTGCTTAAACTGCTGAGCATAGTGTGTACACTTGTTAACTTTCTCTTTCAACTTAAGCTGCTTGCGAAAACCAATAACTTGCTTCAGCTTAAGGCTTGCCAACGACTTTCTGCCAAAATTGCAGCTAATAAATCATTAAGCAAACAAATAAATACTCCATTAATTTTCACAGCTTAACACAGTTGCTGTCTGGCTGTCTGGCTGCCTGGCTGCCTTATGCAAGTAAGTGATTACTCTGAGAACTACTTGCCAGCAATCTCCTTCTAATGCAACCAATTCATATTTGAAAACATTTAATCAGATTAGAGCGGACGGCTGCCACAACTTAAAATTCTATGTAAATATATTTAAGTTATTAATTATTTTGTGGGCATTTTCAATAGAAAATCTAAGCTTTCTAATTACAAATTGAGACTTAGGCAACGCATACGCCTTCATTTATGTCTCGAATAACATTTTGTTTGGCAAAAACTGATTGAAATATGAGCAGGAATAATACACACACACACACACCACTTGTATATTCAGCTGTAAATATCTATCTGTGTTGATGATGTAAGTATCTGTAGTTGTATCTGTAGCTGTATCTGTATCTTTAACTTATCTATCTGCACGCTGCATTTTGAATTCGTCAATGTTTATTTTGCCATAAATTATTGAAATTGTAATTACTTAGGCAGGAAATAAGATAATGGGGAAATGAGCAAAAGTCGCATAATATTATTGAAGAGCATTTTATTATTTGTTGTGTTGTGTTGTGTTGTTTTCTTTTCCAACTAATGCAAATTTAATTAGAAACATGAAATTGGAATATCGTTATTGATTGAAAGTGCTCTGCTACTATATATATACTGAATGGATTAGTTATTTTTGTGTCCTGCTCTATGATTGATGATTAAATGGTATTCAGCACTAAAAGCGTACTAATTAATATGTAATTAGTGACTCGCGTCACACATTCATGACATTCATTTGACAGGCAATGCGACTAATACAAATATCTGGGTGCGAGAATCCACAGATTGAAATGTTATTCATAAACTGAACAAGAACAAAAAAATATGAATTCTCCTTAATAATTTAAATAAGTTGCTTCCCACTGGAATTAGGAAATCAATTGTGCAACATTTGGCATGATAGCCAACTTATGTTTATATATAGAAATCTGAGACGAATCCTCGATTATAACGGCTGTCTATCAATATTCTACTGCCACAACCATTAGCCAGAAACGAGGGGTCAGGCCAATGTCAATTGTTTAGTTGCTGCAGGCTGCTCTCAACCACTCTGAATGTATTTTTATGGCTGGCAAGGAGTGTCTGCCTGGCATCAAGCTGACATCTCTCTGCATCTCCCTGCACAGCCGTCGAGGTGTCAGTATTTATACAGCAAATAAGCTAAATTTTTCCTTTATGACTCCCACAACGGGCAAACAGTTGGTGGATGAATGCCGGCAACGTTGCCAGACAATTGTGTGGCAATTGTCAAAAGTCTGCCAGCCGACAGGACTCTGCCCCTGTCTCTCTCTCTCTCTCTCACCCCCTCGCTCTAACTCAAAGCACACTGACGTTTATATATGACTAGTGATAAGTCAGTGTCGCCCAAGACGTTGACACCAACTGCAAGTGGGGTTCCGGATATGGAGTATGGCGGAGGGAGAGGGAATTGGATGCTGAAGTTGTGTGAATGTTTTCGTGTCTCATTTTGCGCTTTGTTGTTATGATGCCATGGAATCCTTTGGGTGTCTTTCGGGCCTTAAAGCGCACAGTTTATTTGTCAGTTTGAAATTTTAGAGTAATAAGCGCAAAAGTTGAGCATAACATAGGCTGGGGACACAATGACAGCGATGGCTTTTGCAAATGACATGTAAGAGGCGACTAAGAATGGGCATGGCAAAATCCGGTCTGTAGCCAGTAAGAGCCTCAACTGAATTCAGAAGTAAATTAGTTATTAGCGTTGTAAGTAGTTCAAAAGTTCCACAGAGTTTCAGAGAGGCAAACTCTTGTGGAGTTTTGGTAGCATTGGCATGCCGAAAACGGCGCTAAAATGCGCCTAATTGTTAATTAGTGTCAGCGTGAATTAGTATTTACAGCGTAGCAGCAGATAGACAGAGAAACGGATAGACAGACAGGCAGACAGTGAGACAGAGAGACAGACAGACAGACGGACTGAAGCCAGGGCCACAGAATACATTTCAATGGCCGCATTTTTAGGCATTTTGCATGGCAAGCCAAAGTTTTTGTTTGCCAGCACAACGGAAATTGTACAAAAGTCAACGGCAGAGAGACCCCAGAAATACGCGCCAAAAGTTTGTCTTCTTGACTCTGAACTGTGGTATTGAAGTGTTAATTAATATTGAAAAGGATCAACTTTTGTGTGACTTTGGCTTTGTGTGTGCCAAGCAAATGAAAATTGAAAAGGAATCCAGCGAGACTCAAACAGTATGAGGTGGCTCGTATCCAAAGAAGGGGTTAAGATTATAAGAAAATTTCAGCTACTCATGCATTTTTGTAGCTTCAACTTGAACATTTCACAGCTCCTTTAAGGTATTTCCAAGAATAATATGGTTGGTATTTTCAGCAAAAGGGTCTTTCAATTAGAGAAAATTACTGAATAACAGCAGCTGCCAAGAAGATGAGGCAGGCTGAATTTAAAGTGGAAACTTCATCTTAATGGAATAATGCAATTTAATTGTATGTGAATCTCTTGTAGAATATTGCTTATCATTATACATATTGTATTCATAAGTATCACCATACGGGAATTTGCATGTATACTTCATTGTGCAACAGCATCGAAATCTGCTTGCTTTTTCCTGCAGAATCTGGACAATAAATATGCAGCTAGATGTTCAGTGGAGTGCAGTGGAGTGTGGCGGGATGGATGGCGATGGAGAAGGCAATCTTGACATGACATTAACATTTCATGTGCACCTTGGCGTTGTCTTTTGCCTGCCGCAGACGCAGTCGCCGTCGCCGTCGCCGTCGCAGTCGCAATGGCAACCGCAGCCACAGCCACAGCCACAGCCGGCGTTGACTATCACACTAAAAGTCAATATAAAGTAAAATTTTTTTATGACCCCGGGATTATCATTTTGCGCTGCAGCTTGACATGAAATTGGCTGCACTGTGGGTAACCAGAAATTGGCTATAAAAGCAAAGACCAACGACCAAAAGGTGCTCGCATCTTATTTCTCCGTGCAACACACTACGTCAACTCACACCCGCCGCCCCCACCATATTCCAATGTTCTATAAAAAATATAGAAATTTTTATTTTAAGTAGTGACGCGTCAGGGATAATGTTAATGGCACATAGCATTTTCATTTCAAACGCATAAAACTGTCCAATGTCTGTCCACGGGAAATGTTTAAAAAAAAAATAGAAAATGAAGACGAAAAAAGAGAGCTGCAAAGCAGTGCAAAAGAAATGTCAACCCACCGCACCACAATTCGGGTGGGTTCTTTGTGGCTGTCTCTTTATGTGCGCAGATTTTCCATTTTTTTATATTTATATATATATATATGTGAGTACAATATACATATAATAAGGGGAACGTGTATCTCTCACGATAAAGTGGAATTTAAAGTTTATGAGCTAGACAGAAGGAGTCACAGGACACACAGGACTCACTCGAAAAGCGACGGGTGCTCTTCGCATATGCCGCATGCTTTATAATTATATGACCGGCATTTTTGTTATTCTTCTTTTTTATAACTCGACGAATGTTATGTGCGCTTTGACCCAACAAGCCTGAGGAGGTGTGGCATGGCAGCATGAAATGGACTTGGGATGATGCTGAAGATTGCTTGTAATAGGCAATAGGCGAGCACATAAATTTTGCGCAATGAAAATGGCCACAGAACAGTTATGAGCATTTTTTGATATGGCCATTTAACTTGTCAAGCGAAAAAGTGAAGCACTCTAGACAGCAAGAGATATCTTTTAGAAGCAATAACAAGAAACTGGTCTTAACTATGTAAACGCAACTATTATTGCTTTAGAAAGACCTGAGTTCGATTATAGATTGAGAGAAAACAAAAGACAAGCTCTGTATGAACAGTTGTAAATTAAATAATAAAAACAAATACGATTTTGTCAGTGAGTTTTGCATATTATCTAGAAATTATTACATTCCAACCAGTCACACGACACATACAATTGTTAATGGAAAAATGTATTTGCTTACGTTTAGAAACTTTGTATACCGCGCTCTTACAAGCAGTTTAACACTTGGAATGCTTGATTTTTGTTTGATTTGTTGGTATTTTGGAATGGGTATTAGGTCGCTTTAAATTGTTATTAAGTTGGCTGTAAGTTACACTTATTTGCACATTAATTGAAGCGTTACGTTCAGTTTAGGTAGTTTGTTTAATGGCCTGGTATAATTAAGATCCCTGTAGTCTAATTTGTAGCATTAACGTCTAGATTCGACACTGGATCAGGTTAATGTTTGTGTAAAGCTAGAAAGAAAGCTCTGTTTACATTTAGGCACAAACACAGCTTTTTAAATTGATTACCAGCTCATTGAAACATTTGCACTACGCGGCGTATGAGTAATACTCTACTCTACAACTATTTTGAATAGTCTCTTTAATTGGAAGAACTTTATGTTGAAAGAACTGAACTAGTTTATCTCATGGACGTCTTGCTGAACGACTCGCGCTTAATCTGATATATAATATATATATATAAATATATCTAATTTGATCGCCAATATATATTTTTCAATTATGTGTGTGTTTTTTATTCATTGGTTTCTGATGATCTCTTCCATGTAATGTCGTCGAGAGCATCCATTTTGTGTCTCAGCTTCTGTCTTTAGTTCAATGCCGCCATTTCGCTGTCAATTGCCATGCCGCGTGCTAAAATGTTTGTTATATTTTTCGGTTTGTGTTGCAAGTTGGTTTTCGTTTTATTTTTATTTATTTTGTATTATTTTCGTGTTATTTGATTTTTGACGTTTGCGAAAAAAGAGAGAAAAAAAGAAAGAGAAAAAGAAGGAATAAATAAAATTTTTATAATCTCTGTTGTTGTTTTTGTTGGGTATAAATGTTGTTGCTTATTTGTAATTAATTGTTTAAGAGTTTCTTTTTTTTTTTTTTCTTTTGGTTTGTTTGCACTACAGAAATTCGAGTAACGCAAATGACAAACAACTTAAAATGTTTACGTATCATAACAATAATAAATTGCATTTAATTTTCATTTTTAATTGGGGTAAATAGAGCACAACATTGAGCATATAATGTTTATTTTTTTTGGTATTTTCTTGCAATTAAAAGAATATTTATTGTTTATATTTTTTAAATGTATATATTTTGTTTACGTACAACATCAAGGAAACAACAACACTGAGATATAAAAATTTTATTATAATATTTTTAAAAACATAAAAAAAATGTAACAGAAATCATTGGTGACTTGTGTGTTAATTAAAATTAGAATAATATTGAATATTTATAGTTAGGGAAAGTTTAGAAAGATAAATGTTGAAAAGCATCAAAGTTCAAGACTTGATGGAATCAATTGAATAATATTGAGATTACGCACGAAATATATAAAGAAATATATATTGTAAATTACACGACAACAAACACACGGCATATAATAAAAGACTATATATTGAAATATATGTAAATATATGTATATATATATATATATATATAAGAATTTATTGTCTAATATACTTAGGTATAACTAAAGAATCTTTGAGCTATGCTATACAAGTTGAAAGGAAGACAATTTAATGAAATTTATTGCATTTTCAAATATAATTTATCAAGATTTGGTTCTTACAATAATTAGTATTAAAGTCTGTTAAACCGCTTCACTAACTGCCATAAATCCCATAACTAATTGAAAATATATTGCCTGGGTAAACAAATACTCAAACTACTTCGCAAATCAATGCATAACTTCAATTTGGGGTTTGAAGCGTAGTAAAACACCTCAACACCTTGACAGCAAATGCCACAAACAAACAAATGAACCGATGAACAATAACAGCAACAGCAACAACAACAACAACAGCAACCAATTACAACAACAATAACAAACTACAACAACCTCAAGTCAGACGTCAATCAAATTGTGAGGCAAGTTGAGAAAATGCTTCAATAAACATGTCTTACATAAAACATTTTAATTAAATTATATTTTATATGTGCTGCCATGTGTGGCATTAGTGTGCGAATGTGTGTATGTGTGTGTGTGTGTCTGTGTGTGTGTGTCGGCTTGTGTGAGTTTCTGTGCAATATTTATCAATTTCCCAGGGTAGGGTGGTAAAACAACAGTCATCACAATAACCATACGTCTTCGTCTAGTCCACACACACACACACCCACACACACACCCACACCCACACACACACACACACACTGATGTAAACAAAAGTGTTTTAGCGCTCTCAATGCACATCATTCATTTACACACGCACACCCGAAAGGGGTAAGGACATCGAACAGACAGAGAGACTGAGCAGCAGAGTCTTGTAAGAAGAAATTGCTTAAGTGCGAGTGACACTAGCTGCAAGGCATTGGATTAATCCTATTTTGGAGTACACATCAAACCGTTCCACACAGTTGAGCACAGTCTAAGGCAATAATAACTCAACATTTATTAAAAATATTCGATGCAAGCTCAAGAGTTATGAGCTGAATGAATCGAGAAAAATCAGTTAGTGTCATTGTGCTATAAACGCGGGTTAGCCAAGAGAGAAGCCAATGCTCTACTTTAATTTAATTTTTGTGGTTGTTGCTGTGGCTATGTTGTTGCTTGTTGTTGTTTATTTTGTTTGCTCGTTGCGCGCAATTAATTGAACTTGCAGCACATGCCTCAGTCTCTGCCACAGTCTCTGTCTAGGCATCAGCCACAGTTGCACACTATTGACAGCCTTCAGGGTGTGGTAGATATTGTGGGGCAAACTAGAAGAAGTAGAGTAGGGGGGGAAGTGTTTCGGTTGTGCGTTTTGGTGTGGTTGAGTCGATGAACACTTAAGCCGCACTCAATGCAGCCACAGTTGACGTCGCTCTGCTCGTTTACCCGTTACGCTTTTTGGAATTTAACTAAGGCAAACACCACAACGATAACAACTGAGTAACACAAGCAACAACTACAATAGCAACAACAAATGTGTAAAGAGAAACAACAACAGCAACAACAACATGAAGCGAGAACTACACTAACAAGATGTCTAGTTTTGTTGCGTTCCTCGTTTTGGCTCAACTTTTCTACTGTTTCTCTATGAGAAACGCTTGCGGGTCTTATGTTGGCTTAGCAGCAAACTTGTCTAAGCTGGGGCCAACTGCAGAATAGAAAACACAGAGAGAGAGAGAGAGAGAGAGGTATAAGAGAAGAGTGGAGAGTGCAAAGCAAAGAGGGCAAGTTACTGCAGGGTTTTCGCAATTACAATTACGCATAGAAGAGAACAAAACGGAAATAACATAGAAGAGAAACAAGTGCCAAAGCAGCAGCAGTAGAAGAATGGTACAGAATAGTAGAATAGCAGTAATTGTAATGCCCGACAAAGTAGGCAAAACATTTAGCAATATAACAGACATTTAAGCAACTATGGAAGAAAAGAAAAAAAAAAGAAAAGAAAAACAAACACAAAAGTGTTTTATTGATTGAAGTTCAAGCAATGCTGAATAATTATTTAATTGCCAGAAGAACATAGAGATTATTATAGATAATATTTAATGTCGTATCTGCAAGCTTAGCTAATGCTTAAAATTAATTTAAATCAAATATACATAAACAATCTAAACAACAGTCTCATTTATCAATGCTGCCATTGTATTAGTGCAATTAACTGCCTTTAGAGTTTACTAAATTACATTTTCTATTCTCATTTTTTGTAAATTAAACCTTTAAAGTGCCAATAGTATGAACGCCTAGAGCCTCAAGCGGCTACATTTTCAATACTGTGGTCAAGACGTTGCCTCCTCCTCTGTCAAGCATGACCTAAGTAGTTGTGAATGCTGCCTAGCCTCTAAAACATATTGCACAATTACTTTGCACACACACACACACACACACACAATATATATAGCTAACAAAATTTATGTTATTGTTTGTCTGGCAAACGCGATGTGGCGAGCAGTTCTTGGACTAAGGACTAGTACTACCTTTTTCAGGCAAAAGACTCCCATATTATTTGCACATATATATATATATATTTTTTTTTTGTTTGTTCGCACATGTGTGTGTGTGTATGCGCGCTGTGTTGCAACATTTTATTTATCGCAGTGGCCATAAAATGCACGCTGGGGGCATTTGTAACAATTTTCAGACACACACAACAATGGAAACAGTTCTTCTTCTTCCCTTCATCCCTTGCTCCACACTCAGCCGCTGCTTCCCTTCATTCATCTGACCACCTACCTACTGAATGCTGAATGCTCTGCACAAGCATTCTTAGTCAGGTTAAAATATTACAACATCATGCTTAAAAGTCACGTTTAAACGCTGACGACGTCGGCGCCGAAAGATTATTGCATTTTAGAGCCCCATTCCTTGCTATTGCCGCTCTCTCATACTATCTCTTTCTTACGCTCGTTGCACACCTGAGCCGCACACAATCACAAACAAACGTAGTTCATTTCAGTCAGACGACGTCGGCGTCGGCGTCAACGTCGGCGTTAACGTCGGCGTCAACGTTAGCGTCTCTGGCTGTCTGTACGCTATGCCAAATAAGTAATAGTGTTGCAACGTGCCTGCCGCATTTTATTTCCTTTTGGATTGGCAGTGGAGAGGGGCAGAGTGAGTGAAAAAGATAAGTGAGAGTGAGCGAGAGAGAGAGAGAGACAAAGAGAGAGAGAGAGAGAGAAAGACAGATAGAATTATAGGGGTATAGTTGGGTGTGCAGCTATCCATTGATTGTATAATTCTTGTGTTGCGAGTGAAAATTTTATACTCGTATATGCTTGATGTCTGATTGAATTGAATTGATGGTAAGTGCCTGCCTGCCTGCCACCGATTCCGAATCCGAATCCGAATCCAAATGCGATTCCAACTCGATGCTGTCTCTGTCTTTGCTCGTTTTTTGGCTTTTGCGGTTACGAAACCAATTTATTTGGTTTGTATACACCTGTGTGTCTTTGTATGAGTCTGTGCGAATATATGCAATGTTGTTATTTATTTTAAACAGTAACTGGCAAAACCTGTGATGAGCACAGGTAGCGGCGGCAGCAGCAGCTCACAAATCCTTGAAAGCCAGAAATGATTTCATAAGATGAAAAGCGATTTTTTGCACACAACAATTTTGTGGTTACATTGTACATATAGATAGGTGTATACTATATACTTGAGTTGGCAGTTTGCAGTACAAGCCAAATTCGGGAATCATAAATGGATATTAATAAGAATTGAATAATACGCAAAAAAAACCCAATATAAATATTTATAAGTTATTATAAATATTATTTCCAATTGAAATATGTTGCTCTACAAATGTAATACAAAAGTTTACATTATGTATTTGATGTGAGAGGGTCAATGTTGCGTTTGCAACTCACGTAACTGTTGCCAATGTTAACAGAGATTTCGTAGAACTGAGCAGATCATCATTATGCAATGTTATACGAAACTCAATTTCACTTTAATAAATATTTCAATATGTATTTGAAAGACAAGTCAAGACCCACGCTCTTGTATCACACACACACACACACACACACACACACACACACTCGTAGGCCTTTTGCAAATGGCTGAGCCAAAGTAGCTCAGCTTTGCCTCTGCTCTGGTCTTGCGCCCTCTGACGCGCTGTCTGCTTGTCACACGCCGTTGTGCCATTGTAAATGGAGTCAAGAAAGCAAAAGTCACTTTTTCAATTTTCAAAATTAAAAAAAAATTCTACGCACACACGAGTAAATCACTAAGTTACTGTGTCGCATTGATAAACCCTTATCAAGTGGGGGCTTTTTTTTCTCTTTATTTTATTTTATTTTATTTTGTTGAGCACTCTAGCTCACACATACACATACAGGCGCACGCATACTGTGAAACACGTTGACACATTGTCATAGGGATACAAAAAAAGTCACTAAACGAAATGCAGAGACCTTTCTGACAAGGGTGAGTAGCGGCGGCGTCAAAAAGCATTGCCTACTTTTTGGCGTGAATTTAAAAAGGCTGTGAGAGCATAAGTGAATGGGCGGGAGGAATGCCAGCGGTAGCGGGTAAGGAGGTGAAGATTCTGTTATGTAGCGCGCATATTAAAATCTATAAAATATGCTCGTGACTGCTTTACGAGTTGAAAGCTCAAAGCTAAGAGCAAAACCAGAAGCGGGCAACCAGCAAAAAGTTCAATATTTGTAAATCTTTTGCTCATACGCTCGCACTCTCTCTCTCTCTCTCTCTCTCTGTCTCTTTCTTTCTATCATTCTTTCTATCTTTCTCTTACAATCTCACTCCCAGGGCTGAGCTCGTTCTTTATGGGTTAATGGTGCGAAAACGTGACTTAATGTTCGTGTGTAAAATTTGTGTTTCTCTTTTTCATTTTTTCTTTTTCTTGTTACATTCGTTTTTGCTTCTTCATAAGAGTTATGTGCGGGTGCGTAGAGGGGTGTAATCTGAGTGTGTGAATAGGTATGATGGTGGTGTGGGGAGGGGGGGAGAAGTGTAATGGAGAGTCACAGCTGTTGTGCAAAGGTCAAAGCAATTTGAGGCACCCATCGTGAGGCGATGGCTTTTAATAGAAATGTCAGGCAATTGGGGCGCCAAATCAAGTCAGCAGCTTTAAAGTCTGAAAGTAAAGCTACCGTAAATTGAAAAAAAGTGGAGAGAGGGGAGAGTGATTATATAGTATAGTAACTCTTACTATATCAAAAGTTGGAATCAAGGATTTTCTGAGAGTTTGCGAAGCTTAATGTGTAATTGGTTCTAAGTAATTGAATAGGGGAAACAATGAGATGTGCGAATGAAGGAGTGAAGAGAAGAGAGCAGAAAAGAAGAGAATTATTATGATTTATATATTGATATTTTAGGTATTCTGTTTACTTTATTGCATTATGCTTTAAATTTATGCACATTAAAGTATACTAATTGTATAAACTCTTGTAAACTAACCCTCTTATTTAAACCCAATTAAGCTATATTCATTGAGAAACTCAGCTCGTAATGGCCCTAAACGAAGCTGAATATTTTTGGCCCCGAAGCGTTTAAAAATTTCATTAACTCACTTGACTCACCAAGCGTCATTTAATTATCTCTCTCTCTGTGTGCACTTTAGCGTAAATGACAAATCCTTATGCTAAATATGCTTAATGCAACACAGACACACACATAAACACACACACACACACACACTCAAACACATATGCGGCTTACAACGTGCTGTACATATGCTTAATGAAGCTTATAACTCTCGTCGTCTCGCTGCCTGTTCTATACTTCTCTCCCTCTCTCTCACGCTCTGTCGCTCTCTCTCTCTCTCTCTCATTCACACCCGCTTTGTGGCATGTCCTCCCTATTGCCCACATGCAACACGTACACGTTCTGACAATCCTGGCAACAGGCAGCATATGCCAAGCACGAAGGCCCGCCAGGCGAAATAATTATAAAGCGCTCACAGCGGAAGCTGCAACGGAAATGTTACCTGCAAAGCACGTGCAGAGTCAGGACACGGTCAAAGAGTGAGAGGGCAGAGTAGAGAGAGAGAGAGAGAGAGAGAGAGAGAGAGTGAGTGAGGCTTACAGACTGTGCGGGTGCAAATTCTAGCACGGGCTGCGTTTAGTTTAGCATAATGACAGGCATGGCATAGAAGCTGAAGCGAGCAAACGCCTCCAATCGCAATACCTGCCACAGCTGCCACCAGCTCCAGTACCACTACGACTACCAGTACCAGCACCAGTTCCAGTTCCAGTTTCACAGCGTGCAACTCTCGACTTTGCCACACGGCAGCCACTAAACCAAAGCCACATTAGCTCGGCAGCAAATGTGGCAAAGCGTGTTAATAACTCACTCTATATGTCTGTATGTGTGTGCGTGTGTGTGTGCTTGTGTGTGTGTGTGTGTGTGGCACTCATTGCACTCTCTGCACTTGGGACCACATGCATTTAAGTTTCGGGATTTCATAATAAACTTGGGCCTGCTCCGCAGCTACTAAACATGTGTGTCTGGGTGTGTGTGTGTATATTTGTGGCAAGTTTGTCGTCATCATCTTGGCGTGTAATGGAGCGTGCTGCTGTTGCAGCTAAATGCTGAAAGCTAAAAGCTAAAGTCTGAGGCACAATCTCGCATATTTTCATGCATAATGCATAAATACGTTTCATCAGAGAAGCAGAGTCCTTCCTCAGATGACGACGTCGACTAGGACGACGACAACTCCTTAACTCGACTTGCATTCGCCATCGTCTGTGTCTACATCTGCGTCTTGGGCCTAATTTGTTGCATAATTAAGCATGTAGTCGTCTGTGCAGAAATGAACTATTTTAATTTTGTTTTTTTTTTTTTTTTATGTTTGTTGTGCAGAGTTTTGTTTAGGCAATTTGGCCAAAGAGCACAGAGGCAAGTTTGGCAATGCAATTTTTGAATAACGTTTTCTAAACAGCAGAAAACTGTGCTATGGACAATTTGAAGTATTCTGTAAGGATTAAACGGCAAGCAGAGCTTAGAAAGTATTGCAAAAACTTATTAAGTACAATATAAAATAGATTTTCGAATTGAAAACTTAAATGCTCTTCAAGTAAAGTAATTTATTTGTAAGGTTTTTCTCCAATAAGCCACGTTAGCTATAGAGAATATTTCAATTCTCATAACGTTTGCTGTGATCTAGTGTTGGTTATCTACCAACTCTAGTGCGTCTCAGCTCTGCATCAATTCTCATCTCTGCTCTAATTTATCGATTTATTCTACTTTATTTTATTTTTTGCTGTGATCATTAAAGCTCAAAAAACTTTATTGGAACTTGGCACACGTAGCGCACTTAAAGTGCCAGCCAAACAACACCAAACTTGTCCCACCCATCATGGTGGCGCCTCCCTCTGCGTTGCTTCCCCGTTCTCGCACAGTTCTCTGCATGTTGCTCTACCTATTTCTATGCTTTTGTTAACATGACGCCACAGAAAGCTAACAAAAATCTATACATACTACACACATACATAGAGACAATATTATACAGGGGAAACCGCAGCACACCTTTAACGCAACCAAAATATGTGTGTGCCTGTGTGTGCGTGTGTGTGTGTGTGTGTGGGTGTATTGTGTGTATGCTTCATTATTATTATTGTTGTTGTTATTCGTTCTTCCTGCTCTCGTCACTCGGCACATACGAGTATTTATTTTTGTCGCATTGTTTGCTTCTCCTTCCGCTTGTCGACGCTTTTGTTGTTAGTTTTTTCTTCTTTCCTTTCCTTTTTTTTTTTTTGTTGTTGTTCTTCTTTTTTTTTTTTTGACAGCATCTCTTCGTTTCTCTGTTTTTGATTAAGCTTCGTTTTAGCTGCCATTGTTGTTGTTCTTGTTGTATTTCTTCGATTTTGGTCACTAATGAGCAACGGTAAAAGCGCAGCAGACTCGAGAAGGGCGTGACGAAAGGTGGGCGAGCAGAGCTGGACTGAGGGTAAACATTGTATTTTGTTTGTGTTTACGTTTTTAACAGCTTTGACAGGCTGCTGTTATCCTTTTCCAATACACAGACAAACAGAGAGTGAGTGAGAGAGGGAGTAACAGTTAGTGAAAGAGAGGGAACGGGGATAGATACATGGACATTGACAGACTGTCAGGCATTGTTAGCACAGATTTGGGTCAATATGTTTTAGGCCAGGCTGAAGAACTCATTGGCTTTGGCTTTGGCCTCTTCCGTGTGCCAGCGCATTGACAGCATTTTTCATTTGCCTAATGAATTCAATTATTTATTTACCTTGAGTTATTTCTTGAGCCAGCTCTTCCTTAGCTCCCCTCACTCCCTTCTTTGCTGTCTTCTGATTTGATTTTGCGTGCCAGAGTTTATTTAATTTGATATGGGCAAGGTTGGCGAGTGTTGGCTGGCAGAAGACAGGCAAGTCGGCATTTCTAATTAATTCAGTACAAATTACATGGCATTGCCTTCGGCGAAACAGGGACGTAACGGGGCGGGGCGGGACGGTTCGGGGCGGTACAAGATGGGAACACGGGGAGCGGGCAAAATAAAAATGGAAATTTAATTAATGTAAAAGCTTATATAATTGAAAATTGAAGTCTAATTAAAAGTGTGCGACATAACACAGCGAGCCTGCAGTCAATTGCATGCAACTGACATCGTTTCAAGCGCAAAATTAATTAACACTCTCCAGCACACACACACACACACACACACACACACTCACACGTACACATCAACTCCACATACTATGAACAGCTTTTTATGGCATTTGTTTACAAAAGTATACAATTAAATTTGCAGCCGCGTTAAAAATCGCGTTGCAAATTATTAACGACAAATAAACAATCATAATTTGAATATTTGTAAACATGCACACACACACACGCACACACACATTTATACACTTAGTGACAATAACTGAATAATAAACTAATTAAATCAACAGTCGCTGCAAAAAGCTTTTGTGCCATCTTTGTCTGTGAAGCCTTCTATGCGCGAAATTGTGCATTATAATTTGACAATTTAATTGGATTTCTATACCCTGTAGCTAACAATATAAAATGAAAGCATGTGACAAGCAAAGTTTGCACTTTTATATTCTCAAAATACTGTTCAGGAAATCACAGAGATTATCAGAGAAAGAGGTAAGGTAACTCATGATACTCTGAAGCTTCTTTAATAATTTTAAATTTCTTAACTATCGGATAAACGGAATCTATGGAATCTTTAATCAATATATGTATTTGTATATGTGTATTTGTGTGCATGCATATGTAAGTGTGTGGGTTATTCCTTATCAAGAATTCTCACTTGCTGCTCAGATCTAATAACATAGATCGCAACACTTGATCGAACTAAGCCCAAGACTTATTTATTAACAATAAATAAACTATTTCATCGATTTAATATATATTTTATAACAATATGTACCGATTTAGATGTATTTTCTTTAGATTCTTTTGTTAAATATTGAAATTAATTACCAATGTTACTCATAGTTAGTAAATACATAAAACAAACTTACTGTGTACTTAGTTATCTATTGAGGAAAATTGCGAATTGCCAAAAAGACACTTACCTAAAAAGAGAGAATAAAAAAGAAATAAATATTTAGTTGGATGTTATTAAGTAGTTGTATTAATATTATTTATTTATAATTATAGTTTATACGAATTAATAATGTGTGTTTTATCAGCAGCTCCCGCAATTCGAAGCTCTTCGAGGAATTTCACACATTTGGCGTTATTTGTATTTATGCAACATGTTGCTGATGCAGTTGCCACTCAGTCAACCACACATACACACACACAACTGAAAGGAAACAAAAAATAATAATAATATTTGCTGTGTGTAAATGCCACACGTTTATAGGTAACCAAATTTGTTTTATTTTATTATTTTCTTCTTTTTTTTTTGCGCTCATCTTATTTTGTTTTTCCTGCTGCCAACAGACGGGAATATCAATCCAAAGCTGAGTTCTCGCTCGTCAGGCTGCCCTTTTTTTTGCAGGCTTTTCAATTTCACATATAGCAAATATTTTTTATGTTTTCCTCGCTTTCCGCACTCTCTCTCTCTCTCTGTCACCGCCTCTGCTCCCGTTCTTGCGCTTCATATCGTTTGCTCCCTCAATTCAACTCTTGTTTTGTGTTTTTTTTTCCTGCCATATTTTACATGTAAATCGAATTTTCCTCAATTTTAATTGGATTTTTGATTGGTTATACTTGTGTTTATATACGCACAACTCATTGAATATTTTCAAACCCTTCACATATACTGTGTATTTATTTGGCTTCGTATATATATATATTTATATATCCAAACCAGCAGTAACAACATTTGTTATAAGCCTTCTTTTTTCATATTTTGTTTTTGTTTTTGTATTTTTTTAGTTAGTGACATGTTGTAAGTTATCAACTTACAACAAAATCATAAAAGTCGAGCAAATCTCTGTGTGATATTATATGCAAATTTGGAGTTTTTAATGCACATGCGAAACTTGTTTAGGAAAAGATGCAGAAAGTAGAACGTAATATGCTTAATAGTAATAGCTTTCTTTTGAAAATATTTAAAAAAAATGTAAACAAATATTTTAATGAAGCTAGAAGATCTTGACTGATCTGCAAGTATTTAAATATTGTGTTCTAAATTAAATGCAAACAAAACATTTAAACAATTTGAATATTCATTGCATAATTGACAGTTGTTAGCTGTATATTGCCATATACTTTCATTAAAGAAATTCTAATTCTGTCACCGAAACATTTAGCCGCAGACAACAAGCCCAAGCCAAAGCTGTTCTGTTGCTCTGGCAATTAACCGACGCACTCTGGCAATTTGTACAAAGTTTTAATTGAAGACGACACGGCAAATGTCTATATTCACATGCATAGTACAATTTCCCCTTTTCCACAAGACCCCAAACCAAGCTACTCGCATGTCTCAGTGGGCGTTGCTATATGTTAATTTCAAACACGCTTTTCAGTTGCCTCGTGGGCATTACCAAAAAATGATGATGCCCGCATCACCGCATCGCACCATTGCCATTTGTGCGAGGTAGTTTGCCTTGTAATTACAAATGAGACCATGGCCACAATGATTATAATTATGTTTTATTTTGTCATTTTGTTTGTGGGAGGGGGGAGTTTTGGTAAATGGACTCCTCAGAGCCATTCAGCAACGCAGCTTCGGAAACTCACAATCAGAGTGGCATTAAAGTAGCTACAGGTAACAAGTTGAATTTGAAATAAATCATTTTATGTTGCCTGGCAACAGGGTGTACACACTGCATCTCTTTCTCGCCCTCTCTCACTCTCTCTTTCTATGTCTCTTTCCTTTTTGTCGCTTGTGTGTCTATCAAGGACTTATGCTGATTAGTAAAAAGCGTCACAGTAAATTTGGAATGTGCCATTCGACTCGACTACCCCTGAAATTGTGGGCTCAGGCAGTCGGAATGATTTATGCAATGAGCTCAAAAAGATGAAAGTTGTACATTTTCATATTTTAATTGCTTTGCTCTCTTAATACTTTTGGGACAGCCAAAGTGTGTTCGCTGCCTTGCTTCAGCATTTTATAATATACTTTTTCTTTTATTATTATTATTTATTTTATATTTTATATTTTCTGTTTTCTTATTTTCTTTATGTATTTGTATGTATTTCGGTTACGCTTCTATGGGTCTTTTGAAGTGCCAGGCACTGGCGGACTGCCTTGAAGCCTGACTGGGATTTGCCTTGTAGTTAATGTAAATGTTTGCTGAGAAAATTTTACTAATTTTATAACAAGTTGCGGCTTGTGTTATATGCAACGTGTTCAGTTTCTGTTGCCCTGCTGCTCTTCCCAACCCGCATCCTAACTTCTTCTTTCCTGTGCTCTGTCAAGTTATTTGTAATTTTTTTTTCATTTTCCTTTTTTTTTTTTTTGAGACGCTGTTTTGTTTACTTTGTTGGAAAAGTAGATTTCGTGTATAAGTAAGTATTTCACATTTATAATTTATGGCTTTATATTTGTCAATGGCATTATTATTTCACATTTTTATGTGTCCCTGCTTTGGCGCCACCTTGTTGGTCTACCTTTTGGCCAGTATTTATGGGATATTTAGCGTTTTACTCGAATGTAGGTTTATGGTGTGTCAGGCAAATTGTTGATATATTGGTCCGTTAAGAAGTTCGGAACGAGGGACAACGGAAATGGCTATAGAATGGCGAGGGTGATTCGGTTTATTAGAGCAGGTTTTGCCGGAGGCAAGGGTGTCATTATTGCTCAAAGATTTCGCAGCTGTTAATGGTGAAGGCTATTGAAAGTAGCAACAGAAAAGGTTGTTAAGATACTGAAATTATCAGGCTGATTTGCCTTAACAGATTCATTACATTCAGATGTCGATATTCGTGACATAGATGATTAGCAGAATAACAGAAATGGAAGATGACTACAATAAACATTCATTTTTTTTTAATTTTCTCATTTCGTCTTAAATCATTTGCTCTACCGCGCCGCACATAATTCATAATTCCCCAAGCATGCTTTAACATAACAACCACACCATGACAACATACAATATGGCCAGTTCTCGACCATTTTCCAAATGCAATTTGCCTCTAATTATGCGCAAAATTTCTAACTCAAGGGCTCTAAGCAATTAGCACAGCACACACAAAGCTATGGCTAACCCCGGAGCTGTAGCAACAGCTCCCCCTTTCTCCTGGACTCTATGCTCAAGTAATTTCCATTGAAATTAAACAAAAACTATGTGCGTGTGTGTTGTGTGTGTGTGTGTGTGTATTTAGTATTTTCATATGCATGTGGCCAACATTAATGCAACAAATTATGTTTAGAGCGCTGCCGTTGCCACCGCCGACGCAGTGGAAAAACTCCAAATGAAAATAAACCGCAACATTTTTCATTTGCGCCAAATGAAGAAGTAGTAGTAACAGCAGCAGGGGGGGATGTGGCAAACGGCAAGTGGCAGGCAGAGACGGAGCCGGAGCCGGAGCTGGCAACGAGACAACCAACTGGAAACATTGGCGGACTATCACACGGGAGCAATATAACCGGTTTGTATGCCACAAAAGCAATTTTATGATTATAACAGCCGAGGCCCGGTCGAGACTAAGACTGGGGACGAGGTACGGGTCCGGGGCCGTGGCCGTGGCCGCGGCCGGGGCCGGGAGTCATGTTCTGCGGGTCCGGGGAGAGAGTGTTGTGCAATTAGGCGCCATAAAAATGGCAGCTTGCCCCCAAATGGGCGTGGCCAGGCCATGACTCGTTGTCGGGATCGGGGCCTCAGCGTCATGCCACCGTTGTTGTTTGCCTTCTTGTCTTTCATTGTTTTTATATATATATATTTTTTTTTTTTATTATATATGTATAACCCGCACACGGCAGTATTTTTAATTTAAAATCCACAACGCAACGTGAGACGCAGAAGAAAAAGAATGATGCGCGTGAAAACTGCGGTCAGACATCGGAGAAGGGGGGAACGAAACATAGAATTGTGTGTGGGAAACCGAGTGGAATGTAAATCTTAGAACATTAAGATTTAAATATATCTAATACTGGCAATACAACGCGCAACATTGCTTTAAAATATTTTGATGTTGTGTATATGAGTTAATTAAAAATAACTTTAAGTTTCATTAAAATACAAAAATTCCAAGCGAAGCTTACAATATTTCTACCCTTTACCCTTTGTGTACAAGGGTATATTGTATTCGTTCGTTGCCGCAATTACAAAACCAAATATTGCATGGGAGAAATGGCAACGTAGTCAATAGAAAATTAAACTGAATTAATTACTATTAAATTTATAACATATTGATTATTATGTATGTATTTAAATTAATTAGTTTTTCAAGCTTAAACAAATTTAATTTAAGTTTTGCATGCAGAAATGTGTTATATATATCATAATAAGAAACTTATAATTTCTTCACGAAATTTCTTGTCTAACTTTTACAATACAACTGTGCATTGTGCATATTGTGGCCATAAATTCAGCTACCAAATAGACATGCCCCAACTGCTACATTCTGGCCAGGGTCAGTAATAGTCTACCCATCTTACCAACTTCATGCTAAACTTAGCATACAACTTTGCGCTAGCCCACAAACCACATTAACGAACGTATTTGGCTGGGGTTAAATTATGGTTATTGTTTATGGTAAAAACACGGGGAAGGTTGTCTGTTCACTGGGTATTTTGGACTTGGCTGTGGTGTGTACCTTTCTTCTGCAACTTCTCTTCTTTTTTTTTTTTTTTTTTGCCTTTGCGCTTTTGTGTACTATTTAGCGAAATTTATTTACGTTATATTGCGCCGAACCAAGTCAAGTTATATAGAAATTTATGAGCTTTATAGTGGCGTGCCATTTCATTTTGTTGTTGCCTTCATTCTGTCCGCTGTTGGCTTGCTTAAAAGTCCCTTGAGATGTAATCAATTACTTAATGCTATAGAAGCAACAACAGCCCCCACTCCAACACTCGCACTTCCCTCTTTGCCAGACCAATACCAATCCCAATCCCAATCCCAATCCCAATCCCTTCTCGAGGACAGAGTACGATGCCGCCAAACAAAAGCCATTACGCTGGAAACTTTTCAATGAAGCGGCGGCGTTCGTCAGTCGAACGAAGCCGTTGACTATTAGCTGCCTGCCTGCCTGCCTGCTGGGGATGTCTGTCAGCCAGTCTGTCCCACTGTCTGTCTTACTGCCATCCTATGCTGGAAGACTAAACCCTTGCGGGGGCATTGGCTCAGCTGATGTATTATTATGGCCCTGTAGCTTGCTCTACTCTGCCCTGCTCTGCTCTACTCTGCTCTGCCTACTTGCCTGCCTGCCACTGTTATTAATATTGTTTTTACCGGGTAGCTAATACTGACGAATCCCCCAGCGCATTACGTGCTGAAGGTAAGCAGGCAGCATGTCATCAAAACACGCCCACTTGAATACTGAATGGGGGTCCTCTTCGGTTGTTGCTTCGGTTTTTAGGTTGTGAGTTTACAGTAAAATAAATATTGAAGTGGACCTGGGAAAGTCACTTGAACGTTTCTTGGCACGTAAAAGACATCATAATTAGCCGTTCGTCGAAATTAGTGTGGCGGAACCAAAACAAAAAAAAACGGAAAAATATTGGAAAGGAAAGTGTAGCAGTTACCCAACTCAGGGCAAAGATTGATACTGCCGAAACGTGGTAACAGGCCTACAACAAAATTATAGTGCAGAGTATGGAGATATCCTGTAGATTTAACAGATAACTGTATACATTTTCATATGCTTAGGCTTCGTTTTTGGTTTTACCACTTTTTGTACATTTTGGCATAAATAGGGTATACAAAACGGTACAATATCCTGAGCAAGTGAAACTTGCAATAGGCCAATTTCCGTGTCATAAAACTTGAAAGCTTTTTAGAGCACCCCCCCCCCGCCCTCAAAAACAATTTGCATGCGAAATTCAATTTGATAATGGCACAAACGGGGGCGACATCTGAGAAATGCCACCATACAGTCTGTGACAAAAGTTTTTGGCTGTTGCTGGGACACATTTGCAAAGTCAGACAAAGCCAAAGACCAGGTGACTCTGGAGTTGTGCAGTTGGCAGCTAATTGGGTCAGCATATTGGGAGAAGCCCAACAAGAAGTTTACTGTCAAAGCGGAAATGTTGCAGCAAAGTTTTTAAAGAGTTTTAAAGTCTTAACAAGAAATCTAAAGAAAAAAGTGCATGCCAAAGTATGCAGAGCGTAGTATAGAGCCAGAAGAGTTCAATAATATTTGCCATCGCGTTAAGACAAAAGAGCGCAAAGTTTTGAATTACCAACGACTGGGTTGGGGGGGCGACTCATGTAAACATTTTGTATAAAATTTATTTAGCCATGGCTAGAGCCAAAGTCAGATCCACAGCTAATGCCAAATCCAGCTACAGTTGGAGCTGCAGAGTCGAAGCCGTTGGCAGACGACGCCGGCTGGCTGTCAATGGCTTTTTGTCGCCGCAACACCCGTAGAATTTTGTGTAATTTGACCCAAAGCAAATGTAAATAGAACTCCGACAACGTTGTTGCCCAGCTGAAAGGGCGTTAAATTGTATAACTTAATGAAACGCTGGCCCAGTCCAATGCTGGCCAGGGCAGGCCAGGCCAGCAGCTGCTGGGCAACCAGTCAAAGCAAACCGATTCAATCCCCATTCCGGCTGCAAACATGAAAGCCCCAAACCGAACCAACTACGGAGTAGACTAGACCTAACCAGAAAACCAACAGCAAGCAAACCAACGATAAAGTCAAAAAGTAAGGGGCTAACATAGTGAGCAAGAGGACAGAGAGATGGTAGACACATTTAGACTGCTTTGTCTCTGTGTGTTTTTGCTTTTGCTTTTGCCTTTTGTGGCCGGGGCCATGTGCGGATTACGTTTGACTTAATGCAATGACTAAAAGAGAGGAAGAAGCGCAGAAAGAGAGAGAGAATGAGAGAGAGGGAGAATGACAGAGATGGGGAGAAGTGAAACTGTTGCACGCCATGCTACCACGCCCACATTAAATTTAAATTAAAATGCTAAATTTTTGCGCTCAAGCTGTGGTAAACAGAAAGATAGATGAAAAGATAGAGAGGAGAAGAGTGAAAGAAAAAGGCAGAGAGAGAGAGAGAGAGAGAGAGAGCGATAGAGTGGGCGAGAGCTGGTGACACGCCCAGCGCTGCAGGCCCTAAAAATGCAAGCAAAATAGTTTTTAATTAAAAGGTCTTGACAGTCATGGCCACACTGCACTACACTGGTGGCATTTAAATTAGTCACAGCGCTGGAAATTGTTCTCTATTGCTAACAAGTACTAGGTATAAATCTTATATTTTACTAGGCACTTGCAGAAAAACAAAGATCGGAATGCATACCCTGGAAAATTGCAAGTTTACTACAATAATTACAAGTTTATTCATTGAAATGTTGGCATAATGCAACTAAATTTAAATTTAACTTAAGCATAAAGCCACTAGGCAAGTGTATTTTAAGATCTCATCTCTCTGTCACATTAAATAATATTATTTTAAATAGTCTACAAGGCGTCTGGCAGTCGCGTAGCACACTCTGCTTGCTGCTCACTATTTATGGCGAGTCTCAAGCTCCACACACAGACACGTTTAATACCACTTAAGCCGCTCCAACTCAGTCAGGTATTCAGTTGTTCTTGTTTGGTTTTTTTTTTTTTTTTGGCTCAGATAATGGTATGCACATAGTAGACTGTTAACAATTTTTTTCATTTTCATTTTCATTTACATTTTCACGGGCATCGGCTTCAAGTCGCGACAATCTCTGTTTGCCGCGACACTTGTCGCAGTCAATAAATGGGTGTGCTTCTCTCTCTGTGTGTGTGTGTGTGTGTGTGTGCGTGTGTGTGTCCTTCAAGTGCGTGTGAGTGTGAGTGTTAAGTCAACGTTTTTTCGTTTGACTTGATTTGAATACAACGCGGCACATGGCACTACCAAGCGGCGCTTCCAATCGTTGCCATACTATGCATGCGATTCGCCTCTCATTCACTCATTCATTCTTCCATTCATTCATTCATTCATTCATTTATTTCGGTTAGGCACTTTTGTGTGCGCTTTCAAAGGCAACTTTAGCTTACTTCCTTTTTTTTTTTTTTTTTCATTTTTGTTTGCATGTAGCGTATCCAGGTGATCGCTGTTTGATTGAGAGCCTTTTCCATTTGGCAGGCAGCAAACTTAATCAATTTCAGCGCTTTTGTTCAAACAAAAGGTGTGCCCAAAGGCTGGAAAATTGCAGTAAACGTTACTGTGGACTGCAGTTTAGTTTTAGGCATCCTCGGCAGACTGACTGTACCATAGACAGTGTCAAGTGACTCACCATGTTGTCTTTTGCGACTATGACTCCCTCAGCACTGTTTACCCAAAGCAAACGCCATAAAATAATTTTGTATTACACACAAACACACACACAAACACACACACACACGCACCCACACAGACAGAGACATATTTGCAGTGTACAAATACACAAATGTATATATTTAATTTGAGCAAATAACTATTTTTGAGGGCAGGCAGCCAGAATGTCAGACAGACAGAGAGATAGAGAGACAGTTAGTCGGGATAGACATTCCCAAAAATTGTATTTGTTTTGTTGGCTGCTTTCGACGCCGCCGTATGCAAAATATTTGAAATAATTAGTGTAAAATATTTGCATAGAAATTATTTGTTTACTTTTGGGGGCAGGCGAATAGCAACAAAAATAACAAGCAGCTGCTTTAAGGCAACTTTGATTTGCCAGCAGTGTAAACAGTTGGAGGCAACTTTAATTAATTATTATATTAATGAATTTGATTTCGAAAAAAAGATTCCACTGTTTTGCACTATTAAAGAAGGTACTACTAAATGTTTACTAAACGTTGGAGTAGTTAAAAATCTAACTTAATCTTATAAATTGTTGAAATTGCCTGTTTCTTGGCATAAATTTGTTAATGACATATTTTTCTTAGTCCGACAAAGTAACAAAGTGCTTACAATTGAGAAAGAAGCCAACTTTAAAGCATAACGTCTTTCTAAAGCTGGTAAGTAATAGGTTTTTAGGTAAGCTAAAGCAGCACTAAACCAAAGGCAATTCAATTTCGGCCATCTCAATTTTTGTTTGCAAGAGGGCAAGCAAAATGACTTTCTTTTCAGGCAAATTATAGCGTTTTTTTTTCACTTTGGCATTTAGTCGCATGCCTGGCAGCATTTAAAAAGCAGTCGACAGGCAACAAATAAACATACACACACACAAACACGCACACAAAACGCGGCAAATCACTTTTTAAATTTAATTTGACACTTTCTTCTCGTTGTGCACCAAAGACGCGACTACAAAGTGTAAAGTTTGCCAAGAGAAAATAAAAAGAAAGAATATGAAAAGAACAGAAAAGGAATAAGAAAAGAAATTTAAAATTTCAGATTTCATTTACAGTGCCCAGCAATGCGCCCAAGGGCCAAGATGAGCCGAGCCACCTCCATTTGGGGACTTGGCATTTAAATTTTGGTTGCCTTGTTGCCCGAAACTTGAATGTTTTTTTTTTTTTTTTTTTTTTTTTTTTGTAGTTTTCATTTAAACGAAAAGTTTTCAGCACTGCATAAACTTTGCGTTATTTCACACGCAGGTATTATATTGCTCAAGCAGCACAAAAGCGAATGCAATAAATGCAGAATAGAACAATAAGGGGAAATGGGGGAAAGCAAAGCAAAGCAAAGCAATAGGAAAGGACAAAGCAGCGGGTGAAATGTTTGTGCGCTCATATTAAATGGCAACAACAACACAAACAACAACTACAACTAACTCGCTGCATCTTCTACTACAACTTTGTCTCCTTCATTTTGGCGAAAAGTTTGCCTTGCTTATTATATTCAATAAAATATTTTACAGTGGCACTTCGGGGGGCAACAACTCGCTGAAACTTTGCCAGTTTATAACACAAAAAAAAAAAAATAAAAAATTGATAAGATTTTTCTTGTGAGTCTAAGCAATTTGGTGGTCCTTTGTCAGATTGCGAACTAATATTGTAAATTCTTCTAGCCAAACGATTTTGTTTACCCGCATTCTGGGCCAACAAAACAAAAAAAAAAGGGATATTTTCTTGGCCAAAATACCTTATGCTCTTGGCACACTTATGCAGCTTAGACTTACGCATATTGGAATTTAATAAATTTAGCTATTTGCATTTTTTCGATTAACCCAAAATAAATTTGAAAGAATTAAGAATTAATATAATAATTCTTTTTAATATTAGCTAAGAATGTCGTATAATATATAGCTAACAACATGAATAGTTTTATAATTAAACATTTGTAGATTAACTGACTTAACTTGGCTGCAAGTCTAGAATTTAAAATGAATTAAAATGAAAATTAAACCTGACAATTTGGCTGGCAACATTAATTTCTATTATCTAGACTAGAAATAATTTAAGTTATTTGTCATATATTCAACTCATTGCTCACACATACACACATATATATAGATACATTTAATGACCAGCAGCACCAACGGCAATCCACAAAAATATGAGCTATCAACTTATCTGGCCAAAACACTCATTTAGATGGCCAGGCGCAAAAGCAACCCTCCAAAGCCAATGATGAGTTTTGACTGTCATTGACCGTCAGGTGTGTGTTTGTGCTTTGTCCCCTTTTACACTCACTCTGCCCACCTTTGTCTGGGAACTGGCAACTGGCAACTGCGGCAGACAGAGCTTAGCCTTATCGGCCCACTCCAAAGAAGAGTTGCACACAGTGTCCACAGCTGAACGCTTTCGTCTGGCCTGTCATGATTGACGGTCATTTGTCATTTTCAACCATTTGGCCATTTATTTGGCCACAACTTTTTTAACCGCTGGCCACAAAAATGAAACCAAAACCGAACAACCGCACGCAAAAGTTTCAATGCTCTTCGTGTTTTTTTTTGTATTTTTTCTTTTCTCTTGTTGTTGTTGCTGTTGTTATTTGTTATTGTTGCTGCTTATGGCACATTTGTCAGACGTTGACGTTATGCAAAAGCTCCAACAACAACAACAACAACGAACAAAATGAAAATGAAAATGAAGCAAAAAATGAAAGAATTTGTAGGTGTTGCCCGACATGACGCCTTTAAGCGCGTATAAATTACAAAAAGCCAAAAGTCAGTTGGCAACAACAACAGCAACAACAACAGAAAAAGGGGTTTTTATAAATGAAGTTGCATACTTTTTTGGGGGAGGGACGTGCGCGGAGGCCCTGGGGTTGAGGTTATCGCCTAGCAGACGTAGTATATATGTACGTGGCATTCAAAAACCTGACATGTCACGCCGCCAACTTTCAAACTGGTTACAATCGTTGCCGACACGACGTGTTATCGTTTCGACCCACGCCCTTATGTGGGCATGCCACACCCACACGCCCAAACGCCCCTACAACCCCACACCCCTTGTACCTACATTCACTGTCAGTGGCATTCATTAAAAAGCGGAAATTTGTGATTTTCGGTTTGCTTGTTTGTGGCGAAGGCTTAAGGTTTTTGTGTCGTTTGTTTAGGCCAGCCTCAAGAGAAATGACTTTAAATCCAAGCATTGTCAGAAGACAGCCAATGAATTTCTGTTTAATTAGCCAAAAGCCAAAGCCAAATGCAATAAATTTCAGCTCAGCCAAGCAGATTTATTTATTTAACTTGAGTTGAAATAATCAAATAATTTTACAAATAATTTAAAGTGAGATTTGATTTAGGTTCAATGGAAAACTAACGAGTTAAGGCTATTAAAGAACTATTAAATCAACTAAATTTATGTTTAATTTATGTCTTAACGTGCGAGCAGTGACTTGTGACATATGAGCACATTGACTGAGTTAAATAAATGCATTTAAATGCAATTAAGAATGTTGATAATAATTGTATAATTTCATAATATCATATCACTGCAGTGCTTTATATTTAATGTTAGTTACGTAAATGACTTAAAACTTATAAATAAAAGTGCATTATTTGCTAAAGTTTGTTGGCTTTCTTCAAATTACTTGAGGCACTCAAAAGTATGCTACAGTTTAATGTTTAATGCCATTTGATGCAAAAGTTTGGAATTTCTTGCATGTATGTAGGGTTCGAGTATATAATATAGTATAGTATATATATATATATATAGTTTTTTCTGCACAAAGTTGAAATGCAGCTGCGTTAACTTGAGCGCAACTTTAGTCCAACACACGCACACTAGCGCACATATGTAAATTTGCGCACACAGGCATACAAAATCAGCAGCAGTAGAAGCAGCAGCAGTAGCAGCAGTAGCTCGTAAACTTTGCAGCTAAGCAACAAACAAGGAAGCCAACTCCTGAAGCCCCGTTCTTTAGGAACAGGCACTCTCGACTGGCAGGCAGCCAAAGCAATCCATCAAAATTGCACCTTCTTGCAGTAGCTGCTGCCCTGCCCGCTTCCCGCTGCCCAAGCTGATGTTGATGTTGCTGTTGCTGCTGTTGACTAAATTGAATTTAATTTGTTTTGCGCGTCGCAGTCGCACACACACACACACACACACATATGAAAGCAGCAGCAGCAACAACAGAAGCAGCATTGAAATTACGTCCCTGAGCAGGCCAAGTTAAATACTCCCTGGAGAGGACGTAGAGGCGAGGACGAGGACATAACAACGACGGCAAAGGCAGTAGATGCTATTGTTTAACCCCTTCTTGCTCGGTTACGCTGCGCAGTGCTTTTGTTAATTATTTGATGAATTTTTAATTGATTTTTCGTGCACAGCATGAACAACATACAGCGAGAGCGAATCACCAAAACGCACAAAAAATAAAAATGTTAAAATATTAAATACAAAAATACAAAAGCTATATAAATGCATACATATACTCTGCTTGTGTATGTAAGTGTGTGTGTGTGGGAAAAATAAAAATTGTTTATACTTTTAGCTGCTTTGTTATTTAAACAAAGGGGCTGGCAACAGACATCGCAACAGCAACCAGCCGCATGCATTGTTGCAACATTTAAATTAAGATAAATCACCGCAAAATTTATGGTTTTAATATGTGTACACCTCCCTCCCCACCCTGCACCACTCACCACTCACCACACCTTCTCCTCACGGCCCCCATGTGGTGACGTACAGTAACAAGAACTCTGGATGCACGGTGGCAGTTGCTTGTTGCCGGCGTTGTTATACAACATGGAAAACAATTTACTAAATTGCAATTAAGTGACATTTTATACCCAGACCAAGAGTCAGTATGAAAGAGATAGAGACAGGGAGAGAGAGAGGGAGAGCGAGAGAGAGAGGAAACCAGAGCGAACCACACACATCCAAAAGGTAATGGCCGTTGAATGGACGCTCCACTGGTTGACTGCCTGCCTGCCTGCACTTTTGGTGTGTGTCCATGCTGTGCTGGGTGGTTGCATTGGGTTGCTGCACTGAGTAATAAATTTGAAATTGCGGTTTGGCAGTTTTAAATATTCAATTAGTTGTGAAATTTTTCGCCAGCACAAACGAGTTGACTGCATTTTCTGGCCATCTATATGGGGTGATATATACATATATATACATTTATATATATATAGGGACAAACGAGCATGGTAACTGTCGATTTTTGCACATTTGAAGGACATTTGCAACACGTTTTGGGCCAAGCGTATAAAGGAATGCGAATGTGTGAGGATTTATTGACAGAGATATTGATGAACCAAAAATGCTTTCAAGCGGACATAAGAGCTGCAATAAGTTAATAAAAATAAAGTAAGTTGTCCATTTTAATTTATATTTTAAAACGTTTTTGTGGCCAGCAAAGAAACACCAAATTTATAGTAACAATTGAGTATTGACTTTCTCTAATTTAGCATTTATATTTAATACTCAAAAGCATATGAAAAGCATGACAAACGAATCTTTAATCAATAGTTAACTTATATTTGAGTTGAAGATTATTTTGAAATAATTTATAAGCAATTGTTTGTGTAAATGTAATGTAAATCATCACATATGTTAAAATGCGACTGTAGCCTTCATAAATTTTGCAAACATACAATTGAAAATACTCAGAAGCATGATAAATTGCTTGTAATATTGTAATATTATCCAAAAAAAAAAAAAAAAAAATCATATAATATAATAATAATACGAAATCTGTAATAAATAAGAGAACTTAATCCATGGGATCATCGAGAAAACAAAGTAGAATTATGTTAATAACGAGCAACGTATAGAGAAAGTGTCATATGACATTTTTGTCACTGCACGTTCCAACTAGCGACTGCCATCCTTCATCTCCCACCATTGCCAGCATAAGCCTGTCAGTTTCAGCACAGACCCAGGATCAAGAAACCCTCCCAACCCCTTCCAGCCCAACGTATTGTCAGGCTGGCCGCTCCACAAAAATTTATGCAACAAAACTGTCAATTGTGCTGCCTTCACAGTTGTCTGTCTCACAGCCAGCTGGCCACTGTCACACATGAGCGAACAGGCAGCCAACCAACCAAGTTAACAAATACCCACCACCCGCCCACTTAACCCCGACTCCTGTATAGTTGAATCGCACTTCATATTTATGTAACGTTGCCAGAGTTGACCAGAGGCGACACATTCCTGCGAGTGACATAAATATGCAAGTAAGCGCCTTAAAGGCGCATTTTCCACAAAAGAGAGAAATCGAGGATTGCCGGGGAAACACAGAGTGAAAACTTGTTAAAAATAATGTAGCATACGCACAGGCGGATGTGCATGGGGAGTTTCTTTAAGCTGCCTGCATAAGAAATGAACCGAAATGAACCGAAATGAAACGAACTGAACCAGAACTGAAACGAAATGAACATAAATTGTGCAAAGAGTACTCCGTCTGGGCAGGCGTTGTAATAATTGTAATTTAAGAAGAATTATGCACGTGCAATTAAATAAGCCGAGTGCTTGGGCGTATATGCAATGGTTATACATAAATATGACTGCAGTGCACAGATAATGCAATAATAAAATGAAATTAAATAAAAAATAATAACAATAAACGTTGCCGGGCACTTGGACTTGGACTGCCAAAGTCCGACAGTAATTGTTGTTGTGTATTTAACTGTGTGGCGCCTTAAACTATGCAGCATGCAAATTAACTTTCAATTTCCTGCCATCCCTGCTGCCATTTACCCCGCAATGGCGAAACGAAGCAAAGGCTAAGATGGAGTAGGAGTAGGGGGGGAGGTGGAGACAGAGAGACAATCAAAACTAATTTGCATAAATGTTGCCAAAGCAAAGCAAAAACCAACAACAAACCAAAAGCTGCTGTCAGTGCTCTTTCTTCTTCATCTTCTTCTTCTGTTGTTGTTGTGAATAGTTGGGCAACGACCCAGACGCAAATTTGCGAACAAAAAGTCTAAATTAATAAGTTTTGCCCTGGTCGCAGCAGCAGCAGCAGCAACAGCAGCAATAAAGAAAACCGTTGCCGGGTAGCTCCCAAATAAATTACAACTAGAGTCGGAGCTGCTTCATCCAGCTCCACCATCATATCTACACTCTGTGAGTTGTGAGTGACGCGCCAGGAGACAGGAGCAGAGGAGACAGCACAAACGGTCCAACTGACTTCAATGCAAAACTGCCTCGGACTGCGGCCAGTTGAGCACTGGTCATTGAACATTGTCTGTTGCTCTCTTTCTATCTGTCTGCCTCTCTCTCTCTCTCTGCCCTTCTCTCTATCTCTCTCTGTTTGCCAACAGTTTTGTGTGCCTGTCCTGAATGCACGGCGTCGTACAGGTCGTTTCTGTCCTGGGCCAAAGAGCGACGTCAAAAGACATCAATAAAATGGCGGCCAGCCGCGCGGACAAAGCAGAAAAAACGGCTTTAAAGGATATTTAAATTGCAGGTTGAAAGGATTGTTAAGTAAGTAACAAGCAGTACTTAAACTTGGTATTAAAAGTAATCGCTTTAACCAAATGGAAATGAAAGCAGTTATAGCTTAGCATTTATAAATTAAGGTAAAGCGTTTATGTTTATATTTCTAAGCACTTATCACTCTATAATTACATAGAACTTACTTATTACTTAATTATATCTTGCTCTCATTATCGCCTTCATTTTATAAATTGCAACAAAGTTAAAGATACAAACTGACAGCTGGCAAGTGCAGTGAACCTCCTATGCTTGTCCAGCTGCACATTCACCTCTTCGTGCTCAACCCACCTGCTTTTACGCGTAGAGCTAAAGTTACATGATGAATGCTTATAGTTGTACTCGTATGGATGTACTTTGTAAGCTTCTTCTCCTTTCTGCTGTTGTGGAACTTTGGCCATAACTTGCAATTTGTGTGAAGCGCAATTATGAGTTTTCTTCAGTCAGTTTTTGTGTGCTGCTTTGGCAGGGATATTATGTTGCCAGAGACCAACTCTTTGGCATTAAAAACAATGACAATCATCGTTATGCGTCCTGCAACGTGCGGAGACAGCACTTTGGGAGCAAATGTAATGTAATATAAAAATTGCAGCAACAACAACAACAACAACAACAACAACAAAGAAAAGAATCTACTGCTAAAGGACGAGGAAAAGCGCAATGCCAGGGCATTAAAGGAAATGCTCACTTTCAAGTTGTTTGTCTCTGCGCCTCACACAATTGTCGACAAGTCTCTGTCTGAGTCTAGTCGAGCTGAGTCGTAGTCTCAGTACTATCTGCTGTTGTGCGCCTCAAGTTGCGTATTTTCTTGTTGCAATGTTTGACGTAATTATAATTGAAGTGAAGTCATGAACGAGTTTCAGTTCCATCTCTGTTTTCCCTGCCTTTTGGCTCGTAATGAGCATGTTAACAGGCAGACAATGGCACTTAATGTGAGTGTGGCTGATTCGCCATCTCTATCTCTATCTCTATCTCTATCTCTATCTCTATCTCTACCTCTCTCTCTCTCTCTAGCCCCATAAGCTACATCATAATTTTATTACCATGTGCTGCAGTTGCTCTTCAACACTTCTACTCCAACTATAGTCTACTTGCTCCCCATTTGAATGTCATTTGAAAGTCACACAGCAAAGTTTTCAATTAAACTATATACGAGACAGCTCTTTAAGAACCCTTAGCATTTGCTACAGCTCAGTAACAATTTAATAACCTTTAGCGACGCCCTTAAGCAGCACATAAAATTTCATTTTTATCGCGCGTCGAGCATTGAAAATTGTGTAGCATACTTTTATGGGCAGGGCTCAGCTGAGCAGAGAGCTGAGCTCGCTTGCCCTTGTTATTGATGTTGATGCTGATGATGACTACAGTTATTAATTACCAGCCAGGACTCTAGTATTATTTACGTTTCAACTTTATATGAGCCATCGATTCAGTTTTGTATCATTCGCATTAGATTTCTCTATATGCCATTGAGCAATTTTTAATTAACTTAGCAAAGTATTTTAACTAGCCAACAATATGACGGACATTCTTTTATTCTGGCGCCGCTAAACGACTAATTAAATGCATGCGCGTATTTTGATAGACATTTGAAGGCGACAGACGACAGACAACAGATATTGTTGCTGTTGTTGTTGTTGTAAGTGTTATTGTCTGACTCAATTTTCATTACGCTGATGAGTTTATGGTGTTGCCAAGTTGTCTGCGTTCAAACTTGTGGTGCAGCAGTTGTGTTTTATAGCCAACAAGTTTTTGGCTCATTATTAAATGTATTTATTTATCAATGTTTTCATTTTTTATTAGGAGGATGGCAGTTGAGAGCTGATAACTTCTCAAAAGTAGTAAAAGTACCTGGAACTAGAAGATATCTAAATTCATTTTGGAATTAATGGCTTTGATAAGTGAGGAATTGATAAACAGCATTCTTAAGCATTGATAAACAGTATTTGTTAATTGATTTTGAGACAATTGAAACAGAATTTACAGTTCAGTTTATTGCCAATTTATCTTCATGGTCAGTTTGGCCTTTTGGCATAATTTTTGGTCAACACCTAGAGAAACAGTCAACACTCTTTGGGCAACAGCTTTAAGCAATGATTGCCACACCAGTCAAGTGTAAAATGCATTTGCAGCTCCTGCACAGAAACGCAGACAGAACGACAGACTGACAGCATGGTAGACAGAGGAAATAGTTCGACCATAGTCTATTTGAACTATAGCATAGGCTGTTGTGTTGCTTTTGTCTGGCGTTGATTTTAGTCTCTGTGTGTGTGTGTGTGTGTGTTTGTGTTGTGTGTGTGTTGTTTGCTTAGCACAGACATAGGAGGAATATTCGAAGCGCCTTTCAACTAACAACAACTAACTAACTGAGCGAATCGAGTGACTGGCTGAGTGACGGACTGACTAACTGACTGGCGCTTAAGCCTTCAATAGCAGGCAGAACAACAAGCCAACATTTTTAGCCTTTTTGTTATGGCCAGGATCAGAGAGCAAAATAACAACAACAGCAGCAAAAACCAAATATAAAGAAAAAACAAGCAGCCAAAAGAATTTATATGATAAGCGTGCGACAGGCAATGGGGGCATAGGTTGTTGAAAGGCATGGGAGAGAGGGGCCACAGGGGCCAGCGGGGCCGTCAACGTGAGCTCAGCTCTGGAACTCAACTATACAGAGCTCAGCGGGTCGCTGTGGGAAGCTTTGGGATAGCACAATGGCGTGTCATATAGGCAGCGTGAGAGCACAAAATATGACAGCTAGGGACAGGGACAGGGACATAGACAGGAACAGGGAGAGGGAGCTGGTAGGGGGTTAGAAGGAGGAGGGTCCTAGGACTGGACAGCAGCGGGAGGCCTTTTGTTGACGATTGAAGCTAGAGCAAGAGTAGGAGCTGTTATGCCTCTCTCTCTCTCTCTTTATCACTCTGTCTGTTTCTCCATCTCCCACTCGGGTTGTTGTATACAAACAACATCAAAAATAACAACAAGCAACTAACAACAACAACAACAACAACAAGAGCAGCAGCAGCAACAAGCATAAGTCCAATATGTACGCTTTAAGCATAGCATATTAGTTTGTTTAGTCTTCAGTGTGGGTGGTTTACAAGAGCAGTATGACGAGGAGCGTGACGAGGAGTTGGGGATGGGAAAAAAGTGAAAAAGAGGATTCAAAATAGACAGAGCTCGATGGGAGCACTGAGTTTGATGTAGTTGTTGTGTGAAGACAACAACAACATATATATTGTTTGTAAAGCCAAATGCATGCAAGCTGGATGGACACTGAAGGCCAGTTAGAGCGAGAGAGATAGAGAAAGAGATAGATAAAGTTAGTTGAAGAGACAAAGGCATCGTGCGGGTCAGCGAGCTGCGCTGCATGACTTACTGCATTGCATAGATGGATGGATGGATAGATGGATGGATAGATGGATAGATGGATGGATGGATGGATAGCTGGATGACTCGCTATATAGACAGATGTATGGCTATGGCTATGGCTATGGCTCTGGCTCTGGCTTTAGCTATGGCTATGTTGGCCTGTTGTTGTTACTTTGTTGCAAGCACGTTTGCCCCAAGCAAACATATACACAGGCACACAACAAAGTCGTTGCCGAATCAGAAACTGCATAAAGACTCTATGGAGTAAATGTATTCGCAGTGCTTTAAGTTTGTTTTAAATAACGACAAGAAACATGTGTGTGCCTTTTGTAGTCAATCGATGAATGCAGTTCAGATGCCAGAGCATTATACAATATCGTTGTTAGAGCTGTGAGGCTGGGCAAAGGCAAACATAAGTTAAGACTAACAAATATGGCTTAGATGTTGGCTGTTGCCATTTAATTTGAGACAGGTTTAAGCTTTATCTTAAGACGAGCTTCAATTACCTGAAAATAAGCTGACATAGGAACACTTTTCGTACTGCTTGTCCTTTTGAAATGTTTATAAATATTATGCGAACATATTTGAATTTATTTATTTATACATTTTGAGCTAAGGCTATTTGTCAGCTGATTTTAATATTGAAAATGATCTGCAAATATTATAAATATTAATGCAGTAGCATCCTAGATATGTGCCCAATGTATTTTGTAAGTTTAAAACATATTTCCCAATAGTATTTGAGCTATATTCAAGCGGAGACTCTGCTACCTCTAAAATATATTAAATTCATAAATTATTGTTTAAATATAAAATACTTTTATTATTTAACTCTAAAAGCAACTCAGAAGCAGCTTTGCATCCATCCAAAAGCAGCTTTGCATGCAATTGAAATGCGTTAGTTGAAAATGTTTTCTTTTCAGGGCTAATTTGATTTATTTGTCCCACTAGCATACCAAGAATGTAAACAGGTTGTAATCTTGTATGCTCGAGCATCTCTTGAGCATTCTGTCTTCATTGCAATGCCAAGCAATTTGAAATCTGCTGCTGTTCCTGCTCGCTCCGATGATCTGTCCTATCCATAACAATGCTTACACTCCAGCCCAACCTCCATTTCGATGGCTAAACCCCAGCTATTGCTGCTATCCCATGCTGAAGCTTGTGTGATTGACCTAGCTCGACTAACATTCGACTGTTCCAACTAGTATTGTGTGTGCATTTTCTGGTTTAGGAACTACTACTTTAAATGCAGTTAACAGCAGCAGTGGCTCCAAGACGTGCACATGACTTTGAGGCGACTTTGAAAGAAAAGGAAAAAAAAAGCGTAAAAGAAAACGTTGCACAGTGGCTGACAGGACAGGAGACTCTTATGGATACGTGGACCGTGGCAAAAACACATTAATCTTGTCTACGCCTGCAAACTTGGCAGCAGACACTGCAAATTGTTGCCTGCTTAATGAGCTGTGAGCTGTGGAGCTGTGGCCAGGCATTGAAAATTATGAAAAGGAAAGGAAAAGCAACAATAACAAATATAAAACAAATATATATGAAAATGCATTTAAAATGCAATAATAAAAATGATAATGGCATTATAATACTACGCATTCAAAAGAAGAACGAAAAGAATGAGACAAAAAATAATAAGAGAAACTATAGAGTGAATGCTTAGTAACAATGGTGTAGACCGAGAAGGCAACGGAGCGCATTTTATGCCCATTCACAAGGCAAAACGCCAGAAAGTATGCTACATTACTTGCAGCTCGTTAATTTTTATAGTTTTTGTCGCTGCTGGTGACTCAACTTAACATAAATTTTACTGTTTGTTGCTGTTGTTGTTGTTTTTGTCGCCACCTACGTTCATTAATTTTAACCAGAGCAAAAGCACAACACACTTACCCCCTAGTTCGAAGGGTTCTATTGATTTCGCCTAAATTAGCACACACTCCGTGGCAAGAGAGCTGGGGTAGTTGTGCAAAACATATATGAAAAACTTTGGAATCTTATGCTCCTTAGATTTTCATTTACGTTTTGTTCTTGTTGCTGCTGCCGTTGCTGCTGTGACTGCTGTGGTTTGCTGCGCTGCTTGTCCCGCTGTTATTTTTATGACTTTTCATATTATTTTTTGCTTTTTTGGCTTTGCTTCTTTAATGTGCCAGAATTCTACTTCATCTTCTACTGCTCCATCTTCTTCTTCTACATCTTCTTGTTCAGCTCACCCGCTGGCCAAAACATGTCTTTGCTTTTTAGCCCCTCGTCCGTCTTACTCGCTATTAAGCTATCAAGATTTGTAAAGTATATGAGCCAAGCAAGCTGCCCAAGCTTCTCTCATTGTGTTCGCCTGCTCAAGTGTGCAAAGTGTGAGGGGTGCAGGGGTGCGAAACGTTCGCATAAAATGCTATCTGTCTCTTTTACACGTCGCTCAATCTACCAAGCCAAGCCAAGCAGCTGGAGGGGGTGAAGTAGCAAAGATATGGCGGGTTGGCGTGTTGGCAACTCACAAAACACAGTGCAACAACTGGGAAAGCATATATATATTCTCTGTGTGTGTGTGTGTGTATGTGTGTGTGTGTGTGTGGGAAACCAGAGTTTACGAGTATGTTTTGATATACTATATCAAGTATGGCAGCAGATAAGCCACTGCATTTAAAGCTTTAGCAAGAAGGATCTGTTCAGTTAATAGACTTAGGAATTAAATAATTTTGAAGAATAAAATGGAAGAAAAAGGAAAAAATTATAGAATAATTAAGAGAGATTGAATTGTGGAAAAGTTTAGCTGAATGGCAAATGATTTTATTTATAAATAGTAGCTTACAGTTATCAGATTAAGTTAATATTATTATTTATATTTAATATATAATTCAAATTTATTATTATTTTATATTATTTATTATTTATCCATCTATTCACAAATTAACTCACTATTTTATATGCTGTATGCACCTCACCCTCCGCTACTTCTATTTCTATTTCAAACTTTACACTGTGCACTTCGAATTTGGAGTATCCGCAATATTCATTTGTCTAATTGCTGTTGGCACTGCATGCGGCACCTGTACACTGTACTACAACTGCACTAAATAGTATAAACTACACTTTCAAGTGCCACACATTGTTGCAATAGCAAAATACTTCACACACACAGTTAGAGAGTTAGAGTGAGAGAGAGAGAGAGAGAGATGTACAAGTGTAGTAACTATTACCATAACATTTATGATTATTAACCTACAATGCAAGGCACTCTAAATGCAATTAAGATTACAATCTTTTATGGTTGAGCTGTTTGGATGGCAAACAGCAGCAGCAGCCCTGGCAACCCTGGCACGACAAACAATTAAAACATTGCGCCGCCTGCAATAAAATGCTGTTCCAGATGCTTATCATCTCTTCCCCTCCTTCCCAACTTCACCGGCCCCCACATGGAGTTGACCATATTGCATAAGAAATAATTACTTTTTATATTACACATACGCCCCGCTAGCCATCGCCCAGTTGACACTATTGATTGCCGTCTGTGACTGTGTACTGTTACATTGAACCTCTCTTCCTCCTTCTGCTTCTTTCTCCAGCCACTGTCGCGTTTGCGTGTCGCTTATCATTGCCACAGTCCTCGTTCTCATTCCCCATTTGTAATGTAATGAAGACACCGCAAGCAAACAAAAGCAGACGCAAAAGCGTCAGACAATTGCCGAGCTGATAAGATCAGCAAAGTGTTTTTCTCTCCCCCTCCAGCTTTGTTTGTGTGGCCAGCGTGAGGCCAGGTGAGGGGTCAACAGAGCAGAGAGTTAAATCACGGCTAAGTCGCGACGACTCAATTCAATAAAATAGCCAAAATGTCGCGACACAAATGGAAACAACGGCGACGGTTGCGTCCCTAGAAAGCTTTAAGTTTGGAATATTTTAAATATATTCTATAATTTATTAAGCAGAAGAATCGGTTGCCTGCTTGGCTATAATATTTAACAATTTCCATTCATTTTAAGTGTTTTATAAATATTGCTAAATAAATATTGCGCTTGCCGTGTGCTAAGACACTTGCTGGCCAAATTCGTCTTTCTTTATTATGTTTAATTCCAGACAATTTGTTTTTGCAGATTGAGCCGGCTGTAGGGTATTTCAGCTTCGTTTGGCTTCGGTTTTTTTGTGTCCAAAAGCAAACATCAAAGAACGTCAGCCATCAATGTCAACAAACTTGACTTGAATTTTATGCAAATGCTTCAAGTGTCACGGACTAAAATGGCAATTGAAACGCTAATGATGACATTTGGCAGGCCTAAACAACGAGCTTCCCCTCCGTAACCCAAAATGAAAACAATAACAAACTAAAAGCAACACACACACAGACACACACACACACACACACACACACACAGCTGCACAGCGTCTGTTTGTTTGTGTGTGCTTTTCCGTTTCCGGCGTGGCCAAGGAAACATTACAAATCGTTTTTGGCTGCCACTTTCGTGCGCCTGTGACTTTGACTGTGCCTCCGTCTAGGCCTCTGGCATTTTTACGAGGCATTCAGCCAATTGACAGGCTTCAGTCGCTCGTAAAAACAAAAAATCAAGCTACAACATAAGAAAAATGATGCGCAGACAAGCTACGCACAGAGACCAAGAAGAGAAGACAGACGAGAGAAGAAAAACAAAAGCAAAAGCAGAAGCAAAACAAGCAGCTGCCTAAAAGTATGCTTAAATATTTAAGACAGCATTGCCAGACGCAAAAGTTGTCTGTTTCTTTTGCTTTCTTGTGTGATGGAAAACATTAAAACGCATTTAGCAGCCTGTTTTCCACTATGTATACAAAACTGAAAGAAAATGCCAAAGAAAAAAAAAACTCTGCTGGGCACATATAAATACTTATTATCGCTTATTTGAACTTGTGAATGGGGCAGTGGCTGCAGCCGCTACTGCCGCTGCTGCTTGTGATTTACTTTTATTTGGGCTAGCATTTCCTTTACATTTTCTTTTGTGCGTAGTCCTGCTCTCTATCTGTGTGTGGAAAATCGATTTCTTTTGCTTGATTCTTTTTTTTTATTTTTTGCTTGTCAAAATGAAAGAAAAAAAAGGTCAAAAACAATAAAAGCCTAAATACACATACGCGCCTTTGAACTGGCTTTGATAAAAGCACAAAAGGCAAGAGAGTGAGAGAGAGCGAGAGATTAAGGGAGGCAGAGAAATATAAAGATTGTTGGACAGAGCAAGGAGTGGGGGGGTCGGTAAGCCTCCAATCAATGGCTATACGTCGCTTTTGGTACGTGTGAATTTAAGCTGATTAAAGAATTTGCGAGCTGGGGTAACGATGAGAACAAGAACACAACAGAACAGAGAGAGAGAAAGAGAGAGAGAGCGAAAGAACGACAAAGCAAAAGCTGAAGAGAAAGCAAAAATTGATGTCTGCTTTTAGGCGCTGCCGGCTTTACTTATGCCTTTTGTCCGTGTGTGTGTGTGTCTTTGTTATTGGGCTTAGTGGTGAATTTTTTAATTTGCGCTGAAGCCAATCATCATTGAGGCAGACAGCCACAACCACTCACCAAGTGTCTATTACAATATAAATTCAATTCAATTCTGTCGCCCTCTTCTTTATTTTATTGCGTACATCAAAATGTGTAGCATACTTATGAGCGCAACAGAGAATTGAGTACAGAGTCATAAACATTTCGTATTCGAAGTGTTGCACACTAATAAGCCAAGTTTGCTGGGCGATTGCCAGGTGATGTCAGTGTCGATAATGAAATTGGCCAACGTTGCCTACACAAAATTGCCGCCAATACAATTCAAATGCGTAATCATGTGAACAGAATAGAATCGAACAGAAACAGAACAGGCAAACGTTGCTATGAGAGTTGGCAATAGAAGGGAAAAACTCTGCACAAATGAGAAAAGTTTTTGCAGCCAACGCTGCGTTATATTATTATTAGTTTTTCGCCTATATCCCAATTCCCCCCACTAATCCACCTACCCACCCACCCCAACAAACCTCTCGCACTGCCCACACTACGAAGAAAGTTTTGCGCTTTAGGGTTTAGTTTCCCATCGGCTGTTTCATAGTTCATTGCTTTTCAATTTGATGAGGCGTTGTCTATAATAATCAGCCCTGCCTGAGCAGCCAGAAAATGAGACGCTCAAAGTTTTTGTTTTGTTATCGATAAGAAAATCGAATGGCGTATTTTCACATACGCTCTCTCACTCAAGCGTCTGCCGGAGCTGGCCTGACTGAGCAATTGGCCCCAGAAACGTAGCTGGCTTGTCTGCTTTTGTTAATTTACTTTGTAATTTATCAATGCGTCTATGTTTGTGTGTATATACAATATTTTTATGGAGTTGATTTTTAATCTTTTGCAATCATTTTCTTATTTATTTTTTTTTTGAGGCCAACGCGGCAAAAGGAAATGAATATTTATAAGTATGATGAATGAGGCGAGACGGAGAGCAGGCAGCAGGCAGCAGTCAGCTGATTTACTGACGTGTGACACACACACACACACACATATATATATGTATATATATATATATAAACAAGGAAAGAGAGAGACAGCTGCAAAGGCAGGATAAAGGTAAGGAAATTAATGCGCAGTTAGAAACATAAATCTGTGTTGCGTTCAAGGAAATGGAACGGATTTCACAATTTATTCATATACTAGAGGCAGAGGGTAGAGACAAACAGAGACAGAGAGAAAGAGGGAGCGAGAAAGGGAGAGTGATAGCGAGATTGTGTCAGTTCTTTGCCATTACACCCGCACACGTGGCACGGTGCGTATGAGTAATATTAATTCGACTTTAAGTCGCTCGCGCTCTCTCTGCTCAATTTGCTTGGGCTTGTGAACGGTGTGGGGCTGTGCAGTTTAAAAATACGCAACGTAACGTAACGTCAACGTATGCAATTTACGTGACATCATTACGTGTTAGACAAGTACAAATTACGCGTCGAGAACGAGAGACGACTACAACGAAGACAAAGACGAAGCTGCCGACAATATGAGCTTGATAATGATGAAACATGAATGTGTGTGTATGTGTGTATGTGTGTGTGAGAGAATATCAAGATAAATGTATATCTGTATGTGTGTATGTGTATGTGTATGCCATGGCAAATGAAATGAAAGTCATCAGACTTCAGATATGGCACACAGCAAATTGCGTATGCGACACAGACAAAAGGCAACAATTTCTTCTTTTATTTTGTTTATTTTCGCAAAGGAGGCAGCAGAAGATGGTCAGCATTTGAGTTAAAATTGATGAAGTTGCAGAGGTAGTAGCAGATGTAGAAGAAGTAAATGGAAGACATACAAGTAGATTGGCAGAGAGAGTGCTTTGAAGTGCTTAAAAAGTTGATGAGCATATCAACAAGTTCGTCAACCCACATCAAGTTTAGACTTTGATTTGGTTTTAAATAAATTAAAGTTGACGGTCATAGATATGTAAATGTCAGCACAAAAATTGCAATTGGTTTTTGAGCGGAATGATGAGCGGGAAGGGGAGTGGGTAACTCAACCAAGCAATTAAACTTGTCCTTGTATAATTGCATTTTGGCCCAGGCTTTTGGGCCCCCAACAAACAAAAGCCAAAGTCAAAAGTCGGCTGGGCTGTTGAGTTGCCAAGTGCGTTGCTGATAGCGGCCAAAAAAGTTGAGCGCTTTAATTTCTTGGAAATTTGTTCACCAAAGCAGCAGCAGCAGCGACAGAATGGACGGCCAATAAGGGAGTGAAAGAGCTGGCAATACAAACAAAGCAACAAACAAAAATTGTCGACTTGATTGCGTCGTTGATGGGCCTGATGCTAGTGCTACTAGTGCTAGTTGATGCTGTGCTCGCCATGTTGCTGCTGGTTTGCTGGTTAGCTGGCCAGAAATACTAGTGAAGACAGCAGCCAAAATGCTACACAATTGTGCGGACAGATTGCCGACGAGTTGCCGCTGCTGCAACTTGAAGTTTGAATCCCCAGCGGATTAGAAAAGTTTAAATTGTTGCCGCCAAAAGAGCTCAAGCAACGGCCAGTGACTGTGGCAGCAACAGTGGGATGTGGCAAGTCAAGTAAAATCGAAGAAACTGGCAAATGAACGTTGAACGTGGAACGTTGAATGAATGAAGGGAGCAACGTAACGATTAGTGCTTTCATGTCCTTTGGCAAAGTTTAAAGGTCATTCGTTTGTGCGTTTGTTCGTTCGTTCCTGCCCTTCGTTCATACCAATCACATCTCTTAGCTCTGTGCACTGCTCACTGCTCTCGGCTTCTGCTGATTTGACACATCAACTTTGTCAAGTTTTTGCCACAGCCAGCGTCGACGTTGACTATTATGAGCAATGGCTCTACATACCCACACTCTCGCTCTCTCTCTCTCTCTCTCTCGCTCACTCTCCATCTGTTTTTCACTCTTTTTACACTGCTCCTTTGTGTATATGTGTGTGTGTGCACAAGCAATTTGTGCAATGGACATTTTGGGCGCTGCGTTGCTTTGATAAGCGTTGCCAGCTGCAAAATGTCTTAGAAGATTGCGCGAAGTGCACTGACTTTTTGGCTGCCACCTGCCTCCGGGGCCAAAACCAATTCTCACAGCAAAACCAACTTGTGCATTACGTACGTGTGTAGACGGCTCCCTAAATGATTTGGCAACTGGCAAAACAACAAAAATGTGACAAAGATGCAGCAAATTGGCTAGAAATTTTGGGCTTACATAGTCTTACGTTAAGTATTTCAGTTTTTCAGTATTTTTTTGTTGATTGGAATTGTGGCTGCTCCTCAAGTTAAATGCTTACTCACGTCCTGTTATTTCTATACAATCTTTCGTTTATATAAACAGCTGGCATAATGAGCTTGTCAATAGGTTTATCGAAGCAAGAACTACTCAAAACGATGACCCAAAACACAACAGAATGAAGAGAATCAAGTGCTGTGTAAATTATGCAAATCTTTGACCATTTTTATTCCGCCCTGCAAAAGTTTCAATGGAGCCTGAGATGTAGAGGTCTATGCTGTCAGAAACAACCGTGAAACATGACAACTGTGTGGGGCAGAGAGCACAGTAAAAACAATATGGCGCTCCCTGACCAGAATGATGCCCTTGTCCAGCACTCATTGCCTGCCATTGACAGTTCAACGTTGTATGCCAACAACAATTGTTTTTTTTTTTTTTTTTTTTTTTTTTTTGATATTTCTCCCCCAAAATATATTCTACCTATACTGTATTTTCTGTATTTTCTGTATTTTCTGTTATTTTCTATTTTTTGCTGTTTTTCCCTGTTTTCTTTTATTTCTTCATTTTGTTAAATGTCAAATTTTTGCAGACAGTTTTGACAGTTTATCGAAGCGCGCCCGTAATTTTAGCTGACGTGTGTTGGAGAGCTGCTGAAAATGTGAAGAATATGGCGAAATTCAAGTTTTGGGCCACACTTTGGCACATACTTAGCCAAGGTGTGAATAAAAAAAAGTTTCGTTGACGCTGCACTTTTGCTACGGCAAAAACTTACACAGAAGACGGGTCAAGTTTATTTCTGTGTGTTTGGCAGTGCAGAAGTTGCAAAAAGGGAGAAGGGATTGCAGGGGAAATAAAAGAAAATAAAAGAAAAGTAATTATATTTCGCAGTCAGGCACCTACGGTGACCTGATTGGTAAAACATCATTGATTGGCATTGCCAAATGCTAAAATCAAATTATATACATATATGATGGAAACTTTTTTTTGGAAATTTGATTACTTACCGCTGCGACTTTCATTTTCAGCTGGCTTCAGCTGTAAAGCACGGTTCATCTGCAAGAGACAGAAAATGTGATTTGAATTAGGATATTGCTCGGCAAATAATTGTTGTACATAAACATTTGTAATTATTATGTTGAAATGGTAAGCAATTTGGCATGCGAAGTCTCTATTAAAATACTGTCAATTACCTGCTGTTAAGCATACCAAATCCTAAATCCAAATCCAACAAATCCAACAAATTGTCAAATTCAATTTCTCAATCAACATCAAGCTACGATGATGTAGCACTCTTCATAAACACCTTCAGGCATTGGCAGCAGTGGCAAAACGCTTTCAAGCATTTAAATGCCACTCAATATGCAAGCATATCTTTTGTAACCCATCTCTCTCTCTCTCTAACGCTCTCTCTTTCACTCACTCTGTGTGAATGCTCTGCACATTTGCGCTCATTGCCTTTTACCCACGACTGGGCAGCCACATCCTGTGCCGCTTCATGCATCATTAAAGCTTAAATCTCACCCAGGGCGACCCATGTCGACTGGCGGGCAACACTTAATGCCCCATCCACATCACATACAACTTGTGCTGGTAAGCCAACCCCCCGAAAGGATGCCCAGTGACTGGCCTGGCTACGTGTTGTGGTCACCTTTTTGGGTATATGGCAAAATGAGTAATATGGGAGCAATACGAAAAATGCCATTAAAAGACGTTCAAATGAAATACATTAAAATAAAACTTAATTGGAGGCTTTATGCAGCTTTCGAGACCGCAAAACCCAAGCAAATCAATAACGTAAACCAAAGAAGAGCACAACGATGAAGATGATGATGATGATGATGATGATGAAGATGATGAAGCTGAAGCTGAAGCAGAAACTCAACCAACACTCAACTGCACATTTGATGATTGCTTTTTATACACTCACATATATATATATAGAGCAGGTGTATTTTTTTTGGTCAATTGGCCTCATCACCCACACACACACACACACACACAGACAGCTGCTGTTGCTGTCATTAGTGCCCAAAATAGACGACAGAGGGCGCCGCTTGCTTGTCGCATGCATATTTTATAATCAGCCATTAGTTTGCGGCAATTGAAAATGATTGAAGCTTTTAACTGCAAAATTCAATTGGTTGTCCACGTTGAATGTCATGTCGTAAAATATTTAACATGCTCGGCTATATTTCGTGTACTGTAAATAGAGTTGCAGCAGCTAAATTGTTATGGCCCCGTTTACTGCACATTTTTGGGCCAACTAGTTTATTATTCTTTTTTTTTTTTTTTTTTTTTTTTTGTGCTGCTGTGTTGGGCCAGATCGCTGCTACTAACGTAACACACAATCCATTAGGCGAGCAAGTAATTAAAATTGCGATTTATGCATGCGCTTGAACAAGGCACCAATTTGGATGGCCGCTTGTTTGTAATTCAATTATGTTAATGATTGGACAACATTTACCGTATTTACATTAATGCATAATGAATGAATTGAAAGGTCGCAGCAGAGGAGAGTTCTCACTCGTAGCAGACGAAAGCGTTGAGGCTGACGAGGCGCCTACTCCTCAACTGCTCATGGACTCAGGGACTCCTCATGGACTCGGCCACTCCTCTTGGCCTCCTCGCCACCACTATGAGCCTAAATGCATGCTGTGTTTTATTTTGGCTGGATGATTTTTTAATTGTAAACGCCCAGCACAGCGTGCTAAACAGTCAACGATTTGGGCCGGCCGTGATGGCAATTAAGTGCATTTCTCTGTCTGACCAAAGGCATGCCCGGCCACGCCTCATTGCCCGCGCACAAACCATTCGCTTTTGCCTTTACTCAATGCTCAGCTGGATAAATTAAGTGGTCGATGAACTGAAGCCTTGTTGATTTTGTACATACATATATGCATGTATACAGCGATGCCAATGCCAATGCCGCGCCAATGTTGCCAATGTTGCCATGTTGACAGTGTACAGGATGCAGGAGGATTGCCCTGCTCTCTTCTTCTTCGTTTTTGTGGGGGAGGGGGAGGGTGTGAGAACTGGCGATGACGCCGCAAAATTTAAACCAATGTTTAACCAAAAATGTTCATTTAGTCGCACGTTCGGGTTTCGGTGCTGCGGTCGAGAGATCTCCGACAGGGTCGGCATCAGCGTCGCCATCAGAGCCGGAGTCAGAGTCTGAGTTGGCGTTGACGTTGGCGTTGGCGTCTGTGGCTGATGAATGATTGATGTGGCCGGGGTAATAAATTGGAAAACGTTTTGCGGGGCTTAAGCAAGGCGCAGCCACCGGGCGTTGCAAGATGCTCAGTCAGAGAGCCAGAGAACCAGAGCCAGAGCTAAGCAGACTCAGTCTCAGCTGCTCAACTCTCATCATCGTCTCTTTGTCTGCCACATGCATTTTGCGCTGCATTGTATGCTATGCTTTTTGCAACATGCTGACTGCTTCCTGCCGCCTGCCGCCTGCTGCTTTTGAATGCTTTATCAACGTCGGCACCCGCAGCTGCTGCATGCAAAAACATCACTGAATTTCTCACATATCGAACAGGAATGAACATGCACATGAAGCACAGAACGTCCAGCGTTGCCCATAGTCTGCGAGTCTGAGGCTACATAATTGTCTGGCTTCTGTGTGTGTGTGTGTGTGTGTGTGTGTGTGCAGCTCTTTCAGTCATGATATGTACATTTTTGATTGCAATCGTTGGTTAATGAACTTGCTGCACTTGATGTGGCCAGAGCAGGCCAATGCTTTTTATATTAACCTCAATATTTTTTTTTGGATAGATTTATAAACTGTACAAATTGAGTTATGTACTCTTTAAGTAGATGAGCTTTGTCCACGTTCTCAGCTTAACAATGACAGTTAGCAAAAGCATACTGAGGTTGTTATAAAACCATTAACCTTATGCTCAACAAATTGTGCTTTCATTGCCTCTGAATTACAGAGTAATTACTCATTCCAACTTCTGTAGCTTTTGTTGCCTTATGCATTAACCAAATTCAATGCTAATCATATCACATTACAGTTGATTTTTCTATATTTATATACAAATGACATGCCCTGAAATGCGTCATTAAATCGCTAGGTAAATCAATTTTGGGGCGGCATTAAATCAAGTCAAACTAATAATAACTAATAAGTTTATTATTGAGTTGAATTTTATTTGACTCAAATCGTATTTGCCTCGCATGACTTTGATAATATTATTTGAATTCATCAGCCAAATGAATATTGTAATTTTAGCAACATTTCTAAGGCATCTCACAGTGCTCTGCCCTCCCTTGCCTGTGCTTGCAGGACTTTTATACAAAGGCCTTGCTAATTATGTGTAGCAAAAAGGTTTCCCTGTGTGTGTGTGAGTGTGTCTCTGTATCTGTGTGTGAAGCTGCGTAATTAGCGCACATCATTTGAAATTTAAATGTAGCCAAAAGCCAAAATGCACAGCAACCCACATCTCACTGCGAAGCCTTTGAGAGTCAAATTGTTAATTAAATCTTTTGCTGGCAACCAAAAAAAAAAAAAAAAAAAAAAAAATTAAATAAATAATAAAGAAAAAATGTTTTGAGTTGGCCCAAAAGATGCCTCAGCGCACAATTAGCCTTATGACAAAGTGTTAAAACGGATGACAAAGAGCAAAGGCACAAAATACTTATACAAGTCGCTGCAGCGACAGTTGAGAGGGAGAAATGAAGAGCGGAAAGAGGAATGGTGGAAAGGCGGACAGAGAGGGGGGGCAAGCACAGGAAAGTCACAGGCGCCAGTGGCAACGTTAAACCGCAAATTTTAGCGCCTGGACAAGTCGTGCATGACATGGTGGACTAGTCCAAGCGACGCCGCCTACGCGTATGCAATGCCAAAAGTGCCAAGTGCCAAACTGCCAAGTACTTTGCGAGTCTGAATGTCTATGTGTGTGTCTGTGTGTGTGTGTGTACATTGGGTGCATGAACCCACATAAACTGCGCTAGTTTATGATGCCCAAGCGGTCTAAGTGAGAGAGCCAGTCAAGCCATAAGTGCCTACATCTGCATCCCTGGCACTCCCTGTGCAATTAGAATGCGGCGACGTCTATTGAACCAGCTATTTTCTATTCCCTCTCTCTCTCTCCCACCAACAACACTGTTGCTGTCTCGCTTCGTCTGCCTGGTCAGTTGGGCTTTGTTGTTTTTATGCATTCGCCAACTCAACTACATAAAATGGAACAACGAAAATGCAATTAAAACTACGTTTTATGGCTTTGTTATGGCAGCAGCAGCAGCAGCACCAACAGCTCGAAGAGTGAATGGGAGTGAAAGAGAGTGAAAGAGTGTGAGAGAGAGAGAGAGGAAGATTCCGCCACATGAAAAGCGATTTTTATTATGCTTTCCACAATGCCAACGACAACGAACAGAAGAATAGCAAAACTGCCCTGATGATGATCATCATCTATTGACATCATCATATATGTTGTTTCAAAACTGGTTTCGAATTGAGTTTCTTGCTGTTGATAGAAAAGTAATACACATACTTTATAATTTATATATTTTTTTATATATATATTCGTTGCTCTAAGCACTGTTTGCTTATTGAAAAACGCAACTCGACCAGTTTATTATATATATATATATATATTCCTTTCTTTTTTTGTTTCTTTCCTTTTTCTTGTTTATCAAAAATCATCAAAGTTTTCTACAAAAGTTTTTTTTTTCCGTGTGCAGCTGCTTGATAGAGAGACAGAGAGATTGAGAGTCGAGAGTTGCGTTGTAGAAATTTGTCACTGGCAGCAGGCAATGGTTATAGATAGAATGAGGCATCGGGCAGGAGACGTCAGGCAACAGGCACCTAAAAGCAGACAATGTTGCGCCTCAAGCGTGCAACAGCAAAACAAACTAACGAGCTAGCAAGCAAAACAATGGGATGTAGCATGCTTCTAGGGGCATAACCCCCCCCCCCATCGTCCCCTCCCAAACACCCACAACACGACTTATACCTAACAACCTGCCATAACTGTAGCTTAATCAAAAGTTTTTGCACTGCAGCTGTTAGGGCACAGGCAGCTGCAGGGTAACCGCAACTAACAGCCCTATGCTACGACCACTACGACTACTACGTATATCATCTTCATACTCATCATCATCTTCATCATCATCCTTTTACACATCCTCAGCATCCTTTTGATACTAATCAGTGACTGCAGCAGCTACAACTCCAACTGCTCCATATGCGAGGCTGCTTTTTATGTTTGCCTCTGCTGGCCAACCTCCCCTCACTCGTCTCACGTTGTTGCACGTTTGTTGTGGCTGCTGCTGCTGCTGCGCTTCGTTCAATGGCAAATACTTTATTCTTTTTCTTTTCTCTTTCATATATATATATATATCTTTTTGATATATGAAATATGGCAGCTGTATATAATGGTCGCCATGGTCGTGTTTGCAATTAGCAAGTGGCAATTAAACTTGCTCTCTGCCAGCGAAAAGATACATTGAGCCATTGGCATTGTACAGCCACAGGCATTTTACGCGTTTCTTTATTAATGCCATATTTTTTGTAGAGCAGACATTTGCCTCAGCCTTTCAGTTAGTAGTTGCAGACAAAGAAAGTCCCCAATAGATGCTGATATCAGTATTGTATATTTCTATTTTGTATGCTGACTTCTTAAAAATTGATGTTCAATTATAGTTAAGACATTAACTTTAAATTAACAATTGGCATTAATTTTAATATAATTATATAAATGTTACATAAATTTATTATTTTATTATTTATTTATAAATTTGAATTGTTTATTATAAATATTAAAATATTATATAATTTATTTCAATTCATATTAAATTTAATATTAAATTAACTTAATTTAGCTATTTCCAGTTTTTATAATAAATGAGTAGTTTTTTTTTTTAATAATTTCAATTTATGCATTAATTTTAATATTATAATTAGATCAATTTATTATTTTATTATTTATTTATAAATTCAAATTGGTTATTATTAATATTATAGTATTATTATATAATTTAATTCAATTTATATTTAATATTAAATTAACTTTGTGGAGCTATTTCTAAAATTAAATTTAAATTAACATAAAATTTGAATTATAAAGCATTGAACTTCTAGCATATTTATTCTATTTAAATTCTCAGATTAACTTTAAGATTACTTGCTCAATTTGTTAATCAAATCTTGTTCTGGACGATTCACTAAAGGGCAGCCCCAAGAAGCCGTATTAAGTGTGGCTAAACATATTTTTAGACCGCTTCCGCAAGTGTGCTGTGCATATTAATCAGTCTATTTTAAACCAAACACCCACCCACTCACACACACGCACACACACACATACGCACATTAGGCAAGCGAAATCAATATTATTTTGTGTTTTGCCCAAAATGACAGCACACACACACGTCAACTTCTTTAGCTTGCTTTGCTAATTCCCAATTTTCGTTGCCTACTTTTAGGCCATCAACAAAAATATTGATTAGCTTCATATGTACATGTATGTATATATATATTAATGTATATCTATGCGTAATAAATTAGACAAACTAATGTTTTTCTGTCTGACGTCTGCTTTGGCAAAGTAACAGCGTCTAATTAATGGCAAACCTTTCAAAGGGCTACACCTTGTTTTGCTGCCCATGGATAAACAAAAGTATTTACCACATTTCAGTCAAAATATGGGCCAGAACCAACGTCGGTTGGGTCATTAGCATGCGTTAAAATGGCGTTAAATGTGTAACGGAAACACGACGCAAGGACATGCCATATAAATTTCTTTTCCTTTTTTTTTATTTATTTTATTTTATTTTTTTACTTTTTCTGGGTGATTTTTGTGTTTACTTTTTTGTATTTTTTTTTTTTTTTTTTTTTTTTTTGGTTGGTGGTTGGCCGCTTCGTCGCCTCGCATAATAAAAATGTCATAAATATTACGTTGTGCCGCTGCCGCTGCCGTTGCTGTGTTAATTTTTTCTAATTGTCTAAAATTTAGATAATTACATGCCATTAATTATTTACATAATAACAACTTCTTTTTTTTTTTTCCACTCTCATCTTCTTGGACGCTTTACAATTTTTGTGTGGTCGACTTGGCCGCCCAATGCCCCGCCCATATTCTATATAGTGCAATATATTTCTGGTATATGAGGGGCGTAAAATTAAATTTACATAATTTATGACTTACTCAGCTCAAAATTGTGTGTGTGTGTGTGTGTACGAGTGTTTGTGTGTGTGCTTGCGGCATGTGCCGTGTTGCATAATTTTAGGCATTTTTGTTTATTGTGGCGTAAAATTTGAATTATGAATAGGAATACACTCACACTCCCACTCACACTCACTCTCACACTCAAACAGTCAAACACTCAAACACAAGCAGATACACAGACTATGTTTATGTTGTTGTTGCTGTATTTATTTATTTTTATTTTTTTTTTCAACCGTGTTAGGGTTACATTCTAAGGTTATTAGTAATTTATTTGCATATTTTGAGGAGCGGGTTTCTGTGGGCGCAGCAGGAGCAGCAGGAGCAGCTGATGGACAACCATGGGGAGATGGCAACCTGCTGCCGTTGGGCCATTCCGAGTTGTGTCTTCTGTCTTTTGTGTCAACTTGGCCGGGCACAAAAGTCAGTCAAGTGTCGTTTTCGGAAGACATAAATTTTGAGCCGGGTTGGCTTCCAGTGGGTGTAGATGCCTGCGTGTGTGTGTGAGTGTATGCGGAATGGGGGCTCTACACCAGGACAGGTGTCCCACAGTTGAGCTTTGGGTTGAAGGCAAGTATAATTGAATAGCGGAAAAGGTTTCACATGGATTTCAAATGTCGTCTGCGTGTGTGTGTGAGTCACAATTGCGCTCAAGCTGAATTGAAATTAAATGAGCTTAGAATACAGCTGAATAGAATGAGTACTCGTTAAGGCCCATACAATAAAATGATATAAGTATAAGATTTAAAACCCTATACAATATTGATATATATATATATATAAATACATATATTATATATTTATAATGGACAAAAGCCATAAATAATCCATTAAACTGCGTGAGAAGCAATAACTGCTTTAACTTAAGACCAAGAGTATCGCATCTAAGCAGATGCTAAGGCTCAAACTACAATTTAAATTAATATTCGGCTTAGATTTATGGATATAAATTATAAGTAACAACAATAAATTATACATTTTAGTTGCTATTTGGCAAAAATCAAAACAATTCTCGTAGTAGAATTAACTGTCTCAATGCAATATTTAAAGTCTAGTTAAGTTTTATTTGGGTTTTACCAAAGATCGAGCAAATAATTTATAAGAATAACTTTCTTTTCTGAGAATAAAGTGACTTATCTAATATATATATTAACTATAATTTAAATTGCAGTTCAATAACAGATCTTCAAAACTCTAAACTCATTCGCTGATCGATGAATATTATTATTAAATCAATACTTAAAGCTTGCTTGTGTTATGTCGCTTATCAAGTGCCTTTTGGGAGAACAATTTAAAGCATGCTTTTGGCAGCATTGATAAGTGGAAACGCATTGATTGGTTGCCTAAGCAGAAGCAACGTTTAAGGCATACCTTGTTGGCCCACTCAAAAGCGGCTTATGTGATGGTCCAATACAGCATTTTTGTTGCATACCTAAAGGGCGCACGCAAGAAATGCTTATAAATTACATAAGGCAAGAGCTGGCCAAGAGAAAGAGAGTAAGAGGGAGACAGCGAGATACAGAGAGAGACAGAGAGAGAGAGAGAGAGATAGAAAGATAGAAAGATGCTGCTACTTGAACAAAGCACTCAACTGTGAAAATGTCTGTTAAGGCCAACACACACACACACACACGTACACACACACGCATACACCCACACGCATATACGCACACGCATATACGCACACGCATACAGCCACACACATGAGCAGTCTCCACTCATGTGTGTCCTGTATGGGGCTACCTTGCCTGTCAACAGGATGACAGTTCATATAGTATATATACATATATATATACATACATATATACATACATATATATATATATATATATTCACCTATATAGTAGGTATACATGCTGAAGCTATAGCAATGCCTTCAACTGTCAATTGAGTTGGCATGTTGGCAGCCTCTTGACTTATGTTCGATATGAAATACGCATAAGCATGATAAGCATGAAAATACACACAGTTAAAGATAGACACACACAGATACAGATACAGAAACAGATACCTTTGCCCATCATATTGCCTAGTCAGCTATGGGCAGGCGCCTTTCTAATGCCTGGCACGTATTTTAATTGATTTGTGAGCCCAGAAGAAGCAGCTCATTACATGACCAAAGGCGCGCCGTGTCTACAAATTGAAAAAAATAAAAAACAAAAAACGCAACACAAAATATAAATCAGTTTCAAGAGCGTTGCAGGCAATGCAAACAAACAAACAGACAAACAGTCAAACAAGCAGGGAGACAGAGAGCACAGAGTCAGGCTGAGTGCCAAACTGGCAAACAGGCGGCAAAAGCAAAAGGATACTCGGGTATTTGCTCAACGAGTTTGATGTCTGATGTCTGATGTCTGATGATGATGCTCCATTTATTATTAACTTGAAATGATTTCGGGCTGGCCGCGTGTGTAGGTGACGACGCAGCGATTGAATGCACGACTGCATCAAATGGCAACTGTAGCTGTATCTGTAGCTGTATCTGTATCTGTATCTGTATCTATAGATCTGTATCTGTATCTCTCTGTGTGTGTGCACACACGTGTGAGCTCAATTGGAAAATCGTGTGCTGCATACGCTGCTGTCTGTTGTTGTTGTTGTTCTTGTTGTTGTTTTTGTAAATAGCAATGAGCACAAACATTTCTCAGCGCAATTCGAGTCATGCCAGTGTGTACACACTTTAAGATACATCTGCGCTATACGCACAACATGCCAAAATTCCGTATGCAGATTGCGGATTGCAAATGCAAATGAGATATATGTACATATACATTTAATGATATTTAATATTAAATTTATCAATAATCTCTGCTGATTGCAGTGCGCTGAGAGTTCTGACTCTGCTTAACATATATCATACTTAATATATTTAATATATTATTCACTTTACAGTTTATTATATATATTTATGCGCTTCTTGAAGTTCAAGCTCTGCTGAATTTCATATATATTTTCACTGCTTATATTTGTGCATCATTGTCTGCTTTTCTATGTCGTTCACTCTCATAAAATTATCTAATCTTTCGTATCGGTATTTATTTCGATAATAATATTGATTATCACCCAAAACACATGTTTCCCCACGGGGGATATGCATAAATTTTGAATGCATCCATAAAAATACTTTGACTACGGCCGTTTGTCAGCTTTTGCCACTTGACAGTCGCCCAGAGGCTTTTTCGGTATACTTCTTTTGCTTTCCCATGTGCCCTTGCCAATTTATGCACACATCGCCGCTATGCTACCCTGCCACCCCTTTTGGGGCCAACTTCTATGGCCATTTAGCCAACCCTAAGTGCAGTCATGCCGCCTTGCATGTGTAACTCTCTTCGCTCTCGACTCTCATATATCAAAGTCGCGCCAAATGAAAAGCGACAGTCGACAGTTCAGAGTTGAGCGAGAGAGAGAGAGTCAAGAATCGTTTGCTGGGCTGCCATGCAATTTATAAATTGCGAAAAAGTGGAGAACTGGCGCGGTGAAGTGATGGGAAGTGGGGGGAGGAGGCAATGAAACAAAAGGACAACATTTGCTTATATTTTATGCAATATGCCAACCGCGTTTTATTAAGCAAATTACGAGAAATGGGCAAACGGGAAACTTGAAGTGAACAACGATGAGCAAATCTCGACACATTCCCTTCCACTCCCTCCCACAACACCCTTAAGACCTACTTATGACCTTGGCAAACAGCCTAACGCGCATTCTCTTAAGCAATTTAGCAAACAGACTCCACTCGACTCCAGTCGACTCGCACAGAGACTCACAGCTCTTAACGCACATTTTCATATATAAATTATTAATTTTGTATGCCCAACCACACGCATAAGCAGCAGGAGCACGCAGGAGAGAAAGAGAGAGAGAGAGAGCAGGTGAAGGGGCAGAAGCTACAGTGTAGCGGTTGGCGGGTAGAGTAGAGACAGCAATGGCGAGTAAAATGCATTTTGTGCTCCATTAAATAATAAAAGCAAACGTGGCAGATAGCAGCCTTCAGATAGCGGCCATATACGACGAGTATACACAATAAAAATCTTACACGAAGCGCATAAAAATAAAGCAGAGGATGCCCCAAAAAAAAAAAAAAAGAAGAAGAGAAAGAAAAAGATACAAATACCAAAAGAAAGAGAAAGAGAAAGAGAGCAAGAGACTTGGAATCTCAGGTCTCAGACTGGGGCTGCTTATCTAAAGGCCAAAGTCGAAAACCCCATTGTGATTTTTAAGTTGTGTTCGCGTGTGTGTGTGTGCCTGTGTGTGTGTGTGTAAGTGTGTGTAGAGTGTGTGCTTTTAGGCAAGAGTGCATAAATAAGTAAAGAAATGCCTGTCGCTTAAGATTACATGGCAAATAAGCACAGTGCACAGGACATTTGAATGTTTGAATCTTGCCTACACCGACACTCACTTACTTATTCATAGTCAGGTCTGTGTCTTGGTAGCGCATAAAAATCAGCATAAACAGCAATTGTTATGGGCTGTGAATGGAACACGTTACACATTACATAACGTAACACGCTATTCAAGTTACTTGTGCTACTCGCTGCTCGCTGCTCGTTACTCGACTACTCGCTACTCGCTACTAGTCATTCATTTGCTTAGACAGAAACTAACAGACTTTAATTGTATTTCATTTTGTTATGAGTTATCAAAACTTGACTCGATATCTAGGCAGCACTTAACACACATGCCACACACAACGAAAGAGAGAGAGAGAGGGTTGAGTGTTTAGGGTTGGGGAGGTGCGGTTACAGAACACGCACGTGTCCTTGCCAATGACAAGGGAAATTTTACAACTTTCAAGTTTAATTTACCAAGAGTAGCAATCAAGCAGGCAGCAACAAAAAAAAAAAAAAAACAAAAAACAACATAACACAAAGAATATTATAATAAAAAAAACAACAACAAGAGCAGAAGAGGTTAAGGGTAAAAGCAACCCTGTTGTGTTTAGATGTGTGTGGGGGCAACCCTTTCGACCTAATTGCATGGAAGTTGTTACGCTGCCAGTTAAAATGTAAAAATTAAAATGTATAAAATGTATATAATTTATATTAAACTGAAACAGCAAACACACGCAGGAACAGAACAGGAACAGAAAGACAGACAGACAGATTCATTCAGTCTGTCAGTCACTCATGCAGTCATTCAGTCAGTGATTCAACAACGAACGTAGCCTGTTTTATGAGGTGTTAAGTGGGCTTAAATTAAAACTCTGAGAAAGAAGAGAGAGCAAGAGGGAAGCACAGGCAAATGTGTTGAAATGCTTGCGTATTTGTTCAAGTTATGGCAAAATATCTACAAAACACAGAGAGCCAAGTGTAAGCAGCAACAAAACACTTAAACAAAGAGCTCCCCCCTACCTCACTCCCTCGCACCACCCCCGTTTGACAAAACGTAGTCCAATTCTGAACCCGAACTGACACTCAACGTTGTTCTTTCATTAGCGGCAAAAGGGCAAAGATGGTGCAACTTGATTTTTGTTTGCTTTGCGCCCTTTGCCCTTCGTGGAAGGATTCACATGTGCGTTATAAATTCGTATTTAATAAACTTTTGGGTGAGTGACATTTGTAAGTGTTGCTGCTGCTGGTGGGGGGTAGCTTAGCAGTGAGTTGATATGATTGCAACATGCTGAGTAATGTTATATAAATGAGACAGCAAATGTTTCACAAGCAAGCGAATTCCACAGCAAATGTTACAATATAATATAGTATAATATAATATTTTACTATAAGCTTAAATAAAGCAGAACAGTCTATGTATAAATTAATAGCAAAAGCTAAAGCAGTAAAGCTGCATTATTAGGCTGCAGCTTTCAGCATTGTTTTCAGTGATTTCTTATGATTTCATAACTCCATTTGATCTATCAAAATATCCACATACATTTACGTTTATTAAAAACCCATTTCTAACTTCAACATTTAGATAATCTTTCTATCTATAGAGCTAAATAATTGCAGCTGTAGTCGCTTCATATGGCAAGGGACCCCAATTAGCTCATTATCCCGCTTGGTCACTCTTTGCTTGACCACATATGATCACATTCATGCATTTGATGTCTCATTCGACAGCGCTGATATGCTATCTGTGTTAGATGAACTACAATTTGGGTTCACACACCGTTACAGCTTGCATTCCGTTTCCCCCCAGGGGAAAATGCTGATGTGAAGCAATTACAGATCCATAAAGCTAAGCTTGACAGTAAGTTCTATTTGCATTGGGTTGGGTTGCGACACGTGTTCGCATTTTGAGCGAACGACAGGCAATTGCTTATTAAAATAATAATATGGCCAAAAATTAAACATCAGATTGCAACCCTCAGGGGAAAGGGAGCGAATTTGGAGAATTGGAGAAACTAACCCTCAAACATTTACATACATCACAATTACGTTTAGAATGCCACCCTCAGAGACACATGTAGAAACTCTCAGCTGATAATGAAAACATTTGCACAACTTTCCAAGGCATTTAATGAGCGGACCAGAAACGACACAAAGCGGATAGAGCAAAGCTCTAGGCTGAATGACTGGGAAAAATACAGAGCTAGACAAGTGAAATGAAAATCTGGGGACTAGTCAAATGTTACGAGCTCATAAAGGCGACGCGTCTTAAAGTTTTAAGACAAAATAATATCAGAGAGTGGGCAAGGGAAGGAGAGAAGCGCCTAAGCGCAGCGCTTTGATCATAAAATAATGTTTGCTGTCGGCCAGGACCCAACTATCGACCCAAAAGGACATCGCATGGCTAAATGAAATCTAAATTAATACAATTTTTGGGTCTTTTGCTCGCATTTATTGACAGCTCGCATTTTGCCAGATCAAAAGATGTGCGAGAACTTTTGCTGGCAAGGAATTTCACTAGAGATGCGAGAGATATGGTTGCCAGTCGTTCGCTTTGGCAAGAGGAGGAGGAGGAGGAGGAGGAAGTGGAGGCCCGAAGGATGAGATATGCTAGGAAAATGGACATGTACCAATTTTCTGCATATATGAGTGTACACAAAAGTGCGTGTGTGTGTGTGTGTGCGGGTGTGTGTTTTTGCTCAGAGCATGCAATAAAATAAATGGCAATGAATGACTGAGCAAATGAATAAATGAGAGAACATTTTTGCTTTGAAATTCAAATTTCAAAAGTTGTCATGACATTGTGTTTATGACAGAGTCGAACAAACTCTACTAAACGAGGCGTGTAGAGGGGGCAGAGGGGGAGCAGTATGCGTAGAGGTTTTGCTACTACTCTTTTGTTTTTTCCTTTCTTTTTTTTCGGCTGCATATTTAAAATTGAATATTTGCACGCCTTGAGCATTTGAGATTACAAAGATCTACTTCACTTATGCGCACACAAACAACCAGTTTCACATATGTCCGTCTCGCTCTCTCTCTCTCTGTATGTGTGTGTGTGTGTGTGTGTGTGTGTATGCCTTGTTGTCATTTGCATGCATTAGATGCGTTTTGTGCTATTTGCACTGCTCAAAGCCATTTTAAGCGGTTTATTTTTGTGTATGCTCAACGCACACACACACACACACACACACACACACACACACACACAAAATTGCTCGTTATATTGAATTTAAGTAGCTGCTGGGCACAAACATTTCACTTTAAGCCTCAACGCTGTGCACAATTTTGTGTTAAGCCTCTAAGCGTAGCCAAAATTGTGAAGAGAAAAATGTATCTCAGAAGTATCTCAAATTTAAGCAGAATTACATGTGATTGTTGTGCACAAATAACACACAAAAAACATATCAATTCTTTGTACTTAATTTCATATAGTTTACACTTTTAAATGTTTGCAATTTGATAGTTTATTTAGTAAAGAATTGTATTTTAATTTGAGCATAATTAACTGCTTTAAGTAAGTTATCCCTCATACAGGCGCATTTCAATTAAAGTTCACAATTCTCTGGAGCTCTATTTGTGTAATTTGCTCTCCCACTGCCAAAATTGTTCCATCTTCGTCTGCTTCTTCTGCTGATTTTTAATTTCAACTGACGCCGAAAGTCAATTGAAGTTGAAATGAGAATTGAAATGGCTAGCAATTAAAGATGATGACGCCTCGGCTCCAGCAGCCATTGGTTTGACTCCGGATCTATACGGCTGCCTGTTCCTACTCGCCGCAGGCTCAAACACTTTGCATAACATTAAGCAGCAGTGGTTTTTCTCTTGTTGTTCTTGTTGTTTTTGTATTTTATTTTATTTTTATTTTTTTTTTTTTTTTTTGTTTTGGGAAGGGGGGAAACTCTGTCTGTCTCTGTGGTCGACCGCAGCGCTATAAAATATGCACCCGGGCGCTAGGGAAATTTCACAACAAAGTGAAAGCCGACAACGATGAGGACGAGGATGACTCTGAAGCCGACGTTGAAGTATGCAAAATGAGTCGAGGCACAGAGCAAAGCGCCTAAAAGCATATTTCAATTAAGCTATCACCTTGAATTATTCTCACGAGCGTTTGCCTCATCCACCTACACACACACACACACACACACACACCCAAATGTATAGCCTAAAAGCAGGACAGGTTTTTTTTTTCTCTTTTCTCTTACTTTTTTTTTTTAATTTTAATGTTTTCATTCAAGAGCATAAGAAGCGGAATGGTAAAACCGCTCGTCAAAATTTGCATTTAAATGAGGCGCAGCAACGACTGACGAACGGGCCCAGTATTCGGTTATATCTCTATATATATATATGTATATATACATATATAAATTCAGTTTTGTTTTTGTTGGATTTCTTTCTGTGTTTTTTTGGGTTGGGGTAAAATTTTTATGATTGCGGTGACTGCCAAATTGTCAGAGGTTCATTTTTGGGTGTGTGTGTGTGAGTTGATTTTCGCCTGGCTGCATAATATGTAAATATTCATTAATATGTATATATATATAAATATATATATATATATATATATATATATATACATGTATATATGTATATGTATGCGCGTGTTTGAGTGTGTGAGTCTGCACAGGTCAGTGAGCATACAACAATCAGTTGCCAGTTGTTAAGTTTAAGCCAACACATAAAAAAAAAGCAGAAGACAACGAATTTGGCAAGCAGTTTAAGCTTAAATAAACTGACTAATTAAATGTATGCTTAATTAGAGTTGATAAATAAGCACGTAATGAGCATATGAAACAGCAAGCACATGCCTCTAAATAACAAGAGATATTTTTTATTTAGAGGCATCTGCTAAGGCGACTGCTGAAGATCAGCTATTTCATGGGATTTCTATTAGAAATTGCTTATACTACAGGTATTTAATTAAGAGAGCCTTTAAAGTATACTAAAATGCAACTAATATATCCCTAATATATCTATGTTTAACTAGACTATACACCTGTATAAGATCACAGCCAAATAAATACAATTTCAGGCATGTTCTACCAATAATTATGCCAGCATTTTTTTCATTATTGTTGCAAATTTTAATTAACAAAATTTTGAGTTAAACAGCAACGACTTTAAGCCTTGAATGGCATAAGCATGACAGACTTTTGGGCATGCAAAAAATTACAATTAAAAAGCAGGCGAAGTCTGCAGACAGGCAAAACGACAGGCTGCAAGTCTTCTGTCTGTCTGTTGACTATGCAAAAATGCTTACACGCTGCGTTGCCTCATGCATACGCACACACGTACACACAGGCACTGACACACACACACACACACAGGCACACAGGGCACGTAGAGACACACACACACATAGGGCGCACATATACTATGTTATGCATTACACCCACCGTTGTGGCATCAACTAGCAGGCGCCTCATTCATCGTCATTCTTCATCCGGCTTGTGCCTTTGCTTCGCTTGGCTTGGCCAAAAATTTTTGGCATAAATGCCATAAACAGTTTATTTAGCAACGGAAAATTAACTGCAAAATGTAGCAAGCAGCCAGCAACAACAACAACAACAACAACAGTAGCAGAAAAAAAACAAGCTACAACAACAAAGTTGGGGGCAATCGGACGACTGATGATGCTACCCAAGGCAGCAATTGCTTTAGACCCCTCCCCACCACAAAAAAGGGGAAAGAGGCAAGAGAAAGAGGCAGAGAAAAAGACTCAACTCAACTCGACTCAACTCAACTGGAGTCAACTCAACTCGACGCTTTATGACGTTTTACTTCATGTGCAGCTTCATAATTAAGTGGCTCCTGTGGGAGGTGGTTTGACTGCGAAGTGCGGCTAGGGAGGGGGTTACGGGGGGGCCACACAACTAGCTCAAGTTGTTGTAGCTGTTGCTGTTGTTGCTGTTGTTGTTATTGTTACTGTTGTCTCCTGCACTCGAGGGAGCTTTTAGTTTTTGAGCCACGTGAGGAGAAGCATCATCGCTTTTGGGTTTGGCTCTTAGCCATAAAAACGAGCCCCAAACGAGGTCAACTGAGGGCACTAAAATGCACTGGCTACACGTAGCCAAACATTCACACACCTCAATATACGATATATATATGTATAATATGTATATACATGGCTGGGCAGTTTGGTATAGATATATAGATACATTTAAAGACGCACATAAAAGTGTTAGCAGCTCGTTTTCTGTACTTACTAATTTGATGACTGGTGGTATTAATGGATGATGGCAACTTACCTGAAAGATAACATAAAAGAAACAGCAGATGAGATACAGTAAACGAAAGAGATACACAGAGCGAGATAGAGAGAAAGAGAGAGAGCATTAATATTAAATGTCTGCGAAATGGACAGAAATTGAAGTAATTGGCTTATGTTATTAGCCAAGTCATTAGGGGGGAATGCCTAATTATAGCAAAAATGTGCTACAAGGGGGAATTATAATTTTAATTGAAGTTCAAGTAACATTAGCTTCATATATCGTGTATTACAATTATAATTAATTTAATGCAAAAATAATAAAATCATTTTTTTGCAATTAAAGCAGTTTTAATTACATTTACTTTATATAATTTAAAGCAAAATCAAAAAGAATTTAAAGCAGTTAATTGTACTGTCTAAAGTAGCACTAAAACCAATTATTACTTAAGTGAAATTTGTTTTACTTTTTATCAACTCATTCTTGCAATTCTATAGCTCTAAGTCTTTAATATTTATTTAGGTTCTTGTCACCTCAAATATTCGTATAATCCCACTCCATCTAATTTAACTTAAAGTCTTTGCTTTCAGCCACAAAGACTTTAAAATATGTATTAAAAACCCCTTTGAAACTGAGCAATCATTGTTGAGAGCTGAATAGCACAGGCAAGAAAGAGACAGAAACTATAGCAAAAACCAAAAAGAAAAAAAAGGAAAAGCAAAAGCAAAAGAAGAAAATGTCATAAAAATTCTATTTTCGTATAAAATTTCGAAAGTAATCTAATAAATATTGATTTTCATTCGTCATCGACAACGGCAACGTCAACGGTGGCGACGACAACAACAACAACAACAACAACATCATCATCAATAGCTGCGGCAATAGCAACAACACCAGCAGCAACAGCAAACAGGAGCAACAGCAGCAGGAGCAGGAGCTGGAGCTGGAGTAGAAGCAGCAGCAGCAGAAGCAGCAGCTCTGTGAAGGGCGCGTTGTGTAACCCTACACGTGCACACACAGTGATATAAGGAGCCAGGACACGACACGACACGACAGCACAGGGGACAGAGAACAGAGGACATAGGACATTGGACGGCGGACAGTGGACAGAACGGGGGCAGGTCACTGGAGAGACAGGCGTAGTCAATAGTCGTTATTTGATATAGTCGAAACCAACAAGCAACCCAATGATGAAACGTGCCTGGGCGGCTGACCAGTGCGACCACACGCAAAGGGCAATGGGGAGAATGGGTGGAGTAGGGAAAAGGGAAGGGGAGAGCAACCCAAACTGAGGGATCCCAAAACGCTGCAAGGGATGAAATCATGCGCGCAACTCGTTTCTTTTTTTTTTTTTTTTGGACTGCTCAGCCGTAGGGCGGCGAGTGGACGCCACACATACACACACGTCAGTGCACCCACACCACTGTCCGCACACACACACACACACACACACACCCACACACACTCAGTTCATTCAATCATTCAAATGTCCTTTGAACTATAAAAATACATGACACTAATAAAGAAAACGAACAAATGACACGACACTCGCTACGTTCTCCGCACAGATACTGAGACTTGGACCCACAGCCGGACCCGGACACGGACATGGACGCGCACCCGGACTCGGTCACGATAAGCAGAAGCAGAAGACGTTTACGGGACGCAAGCGAAGTAGTTCTACAACCTAAAATATAAAAAAAAAAAAAAAAAAATTGCTATTTAGAGCAATTTATAAGCATACTTTGAGGCGCCTTCACGCCCCCGCTCCTGCCCTCCCTGGCTCTCACTCGACATTTGACATTTACGAGTGCGCGGAGACAACAAACAGCGGCACGGGGTAAAGAAACGAAGGTAGAGAAAGCAACGGAGCAGTTTCGAGTAGAGAGAGAGAGAGAGAGACAGAGAGAAAGAGATAGAGAGAGAGATCCTCGAACCACATAAATTTCTGGTGCGCTTCCAAACGCTTTTCTGTAGCTATTTATTGCATTTTTATGTAAAATGCGCCGTGCGGTATGCTATACTTTTCTTCTGCTTCCCCTTTTTTTTGCATACTTACAAGGGCGACATTCCCGCAAAGTTGTTTACGAGAGCGTAATACCGTCGTACGTAATACATAATACGTAATACGTAAATACGTAAATCGAAAATGCCGCCCACGCAATGTCCAAATTTACGCAATTAAAGACATTTTGGGGGATATATTTTATGGCATACTTTACGGCCTGAATGGCAGTTGCCTCTGTGTGTGTGTGTGTGTGTGTGTTTGCGTATGCAACGGTACAGGTAACTACCGCTATAAGGTAAATAAAGAAAGATTGCTCAAGTAATTGCACATCTTTTGGCCAGTTGTCAAATCAAGTTAACATATTTAAAGCCAAGAAATAAATTACGAAATTGTGTGAGCAAGACAAATGCGGCAGTTGCTTTAACCTTTAACCTCTAATATCTAATTCAATATCTTTTATAAAAATTGCATAGCCAAGACTAAGTGTGTGTGTGTGTGTGTGTGTGTGTGTGTGTGTGTGTGTGTGTGTGTGTGCACACAAAGCTGCTGCCATTTGAAGTAAAGCATTTTTATGCATTCGCATTCATTTTCACATATTGTATTGTATATTGCATAGTTTCTCGGTTTAATATGATTTATCAGCGCATCTGCCGAGTTCTGCACATTTTTATGACCATATGCTGTACTGCTGTGCTGCTCCATTCCGCATGCTCTACACTCCCCATTCGTCCCCGCACAATCGACAAAACCACAACAACTGCAACAACACGAAACACAAATCAAAACAGCGCACAGCGCCTAAAAAGCTGCTAAGGCCAAACAACACGGGGCAATAAACTACATCGAAGGCTGGACTCTATAGGTCTCGACAGTCTAGGGTTCTGGGGTTCTGGGGTTCTGGGGTTCTGGCTTTGCTTATGCTTTCTGCGCCTGGCCCATGTAATCTCTGTTGACCATAAAGATTTATAGACTATTGTGTGTCGTTCTCGGCGTGTGCGCCTCGACGTCGCGGTAGACGCAGCAATGAAAAGGAAACTTTTTGCAACTTAGCGCCAAACTTTATGCAATAATTTATATATATTGGAAGCTCGCGCGCCTTGCTATAAAATAGTACAACAACAACAAAAGAGCATATATATATATATATAAATAAGAAAGAAAAGAAAAGAAATGCAATGCCGACAACCTAAACAAAAGGCAATACACATAATAGACGATACAACCACAACAACAACAATAGCAACAGCAGTCAAACATACATAACTGTAACGCATGTAGGGTAATCAAATTATGCTAGAGCATGGCGAATTGTGTATACTCTTTACATGAAAAAGTCTTTTCGTTTTTCTAATCAAACTTCAACTAATTTTTTTTTATATATAATATTAAATATTTGTTGTTTTTATAAAGCAGTTTTACTAACTTGGTCATCTACTTTGTATGACAATGCCTAGCAATAACAAAAGGCCACATAAAATAGAGAATTATACATCCTTTCCACACACCACTTTATACAAATTTTTATCAATTTTATATATATATTTTTGATTTAATAAAAATTGCAAATTTGTTGGCACTTTAACGCATAAAATGTACATATTCTAATAATGGAAATATGTGTGTAAAAAAGCAGTTAAATGTATATAAATAAATAATATATAAGAAGAAATTAGAGAGATATCTTGAACTATAGCTATAGAGTGTGTATACCCTCATTCCCTTTTAAATAATAACAAAATTAATAAAACAGTAATGAATTAGAAACTCAAACAGAGCTATCATCTAAATAAATTCTTGGTTAATATTATTCATTTGATGGCTGTAGTTATTCACTGTTTTATATCTGTATAAATATTAATTGATAGATGTGCAAAAAACGTTAACTTAATCAGTTAACTAATTGCAGATCAGTAAGCGACAATTTTGCAAGTTGCAATCGGCCCAAAGCATGGCACAAATTTAATGGATCCACTGTAAGTTATAAAACGTAGAATTGCCATGCGGCGATTCCGGAGCGATAAAAAATTAAAAAGTTGCTCCTTCGATACACCTAAGCGGTGCAAATGGTTGATGAAGGGAGTTAGAGTGAGAGCAAGAGAGAGCGAGAGAAACAACAAGAGCGGGACTTGCACGCGAACGCGCCAAGTGTAAAAGAAAAACTTTTCAATGAGTTTTTCCTGTTGGTGGCGGCGACAACAACGGCGACGGCGGAGACGACGACGGCGGCGTCGGTTATGAGCCTTCAACATGCCCACAAGCGCCTTGTGTTATTGTTGTTTGCGTTTTAAATAGACTCAAGTGTTGTTGTTGCTGCTGTTGTTGTTGCAATTATTGTTGTTATTGTTGCTTTTGTTATTGCTGCCGGTTGCAGGCATTGTCTGAAGTGCGTTTCGTTTTGCTACTTTTGCCTCATTGTTGTGGCCCTTATTGCTCCTGGATGCTGGCAGAGGGTCGGCGTTTGCGTTTGCAAAATCAATCGATAGTTAATGGAAAATCGTTATTAATGAAAAGTTTCTCGCCCACACCGACAGTGCCCCCCTTTGCCACGCCAAAGGCCAGCAATCGAGCGTGCACTGAGCCATGGCAAAATGCTTGATAAAGTGCAGAGCGTAATAAAAAACGTAAAAGCTGAGAGGAGGAAAAAAAAAAAATGAAAGCGCTACATTTAAGTAGCAAACTTTCCGGGCATATTTTGGTTTTTTTTATTTTTGTTTTGTTTTGTTTCTTTTTTTTTTTAGCTACGTTTGTTCGTAATTTCATTTGAGTGCGAAAAGTTGCACGCACATAAAAAGCGAGGACAAAGCGAGAGGCGAAAACACTTTTTTGTTGCATATTTCGTGGCGCATAAATATTTTATGCATGCAGGCAACAAAAGCGTCATCAAAACACACAATGGCATAAGAAGACTTTGGCCCAGAAGTTTTTGTCTGTCTGTCTGTCTGTCTGACTGTCAAACAATCTGACTGTTTGTCTGTTTATGTTGCCTGCTTTCAGGCGCATTTGCACCTTCAACAATAAGCAAAAGTTTTGTGTTTTTTTTTTTTTTTTGGCTGGGGGGGTCCCAATTTATAATGCCAGGCTACACTTTTGCATTGTCGCATCGCAACCTGATTGAGGGGTTTTAAAAGTTTTGGTTCAATAAAGACAACAAAAGTTTAATGACAGTTTAAGTTGTTTGATGGCAAGCGACGCCTCAAGTTACGCAGCATTTTAAATGGCAAACAACAGCAAGAAGTTACTGCAAAAACATTTGCAACGTGTTTTCTGCAAAACGTTGAAGTAGATTTCGATTTTCTATATATTATTCATTTTTTAATATTGCTTTATATTTTTGTGTATTTTCTATATATTTCCTTTATATTTTCTCTACATTTTCTATATATTTATTTTCTTTTTATTTTCATTTCCTCTATGTTTCTTTATATTTTCTACATATTTATTTTCCTCATATTTTATGTATATTTTATATACATTTCCTTTATTTTATCTATATATTTTCTATATATTTATTTTCTTTACATTTTCTATTTATTTTCTTTAAATTTCCTCTATGTTTCTTTATATTTATATTTTCTTAATATTTGATGTATATTTTCTATATAATTTCTTTATATTTCCATTATTTTTTCTATATATTTATTTTCTTTATATTTTCTGTACACTTTCTATACAATTTGCTTTTATTCTATTTTATTCTATTCTATATATTTTCTATATATATTTTCTATATATATTCGATATGTTTTCTATATATAAACTTTTCTTTATAATTTTTTTTTTTTTTTTTTTTTTTTTTTTATTACATATTCTTGTTAATTTTTATATATTTTCTATGTGTTTATTTTCTGTATCTTTTCTATACATTTTCTAAACACTTTCTTTATTCAATGTATATATTACTTAAATTAATAAATAAAAAATTACAAAATATTCAAATAAATTCTATGCTATTAGAGTACGACTTCAAAAGAGTTCTATAATACTATTACAAGTTATAACAGCATTTGTTTAGTCCATTTCAAGTTGTCTGTAATTAAACAATAAGATGTGTCCTATTTTTTTCTCATGCTGCATAAACTTTTTAATCAATTTTGCTAACGTTAAGAAATGTGAGTGAAATGTAGCCGAATGGGATTTAAGTGCGCACATGTGATAAATGCATTACTTGCTCGTAAAAATGACTGGGTGTGGGGGGGGGGGGGCTATGCAATTTTAGTTTAGATACGGGATATGTTTATAGTTGGGTCACGCAGCGTTTTATGTTCATTGCCAAATGCCATAAATAAGCACAGGCAGGCAGACAGGCAGGCCAAAAGCATCAAATGTTAAACTTTTAACGGTTTTGTAATCATATCAGTACAAGGAGCTTGGCCCTCCCCTCCCCCACTCCACCCCTTCAAAAATGCGTTGCATACTTTTTTGGCTGATGCGAATGTGGATGCGGATGCTGATTTATTGCAACAACAAAGTTTATCATGCATATTTTATGCGTGTAAATGTTGCCGTCATAAAATGTCTTAAAGACTCAACCGCCTCACATACATATTTGAGAGGATTCAACCTTATATAGCCCCCCTCCCGGCTCTCACACTGCTTCTCAAGGTTTTGAAATACCCTTCGCATTTAGGCATTGCTTGACGCAATGTGCGTGGTCGAAATCGTGGCCGGCTTTTTATGCGTACGAGTTGTAATGATGGCCAATAAAGCTGGCATTCAATGCAGCAAATTGGCATTTTATTAGAGCCCCCAGGAAGTGTGTGTGTCTGTGTGTGTGTGTGTGTGTGTGTTCTTCATGCCGAACTAATTTGCGCGCACATCCCTCTGTTGGATGCTGTGCGTCGTCCTCGCGTATGTCATAATAAAAATAAGCGTTGAAAACTTTTAACAAACGACAAAATACCAGTCAAAGGCACCCACATAACCAAGCACGACACGACACGACTTGGCACGACACGACAGGGCACGACACTCCACATCGATCGATACATTTAGCTAAAAGGATGTCGTCCCAAGTTGAATTCCTCATTGCCGCGACGGGGGTGGGTGGGTGGTAGTAGAGCTTGGGTTGGGCAACGTTTTGAGGTCGTCGCCATGCCGCGTCCCGTATCTCATGTCCGTGTCCGCGTCCGCGTCCGCATCCGCGTCCGCATCCGCGTCCGCATCCGCGTCCGCTTTCGCGTCACATCTAAGGCATAACTCAAAGTTTACTCAAGTTACTTGCGCCCAACGACAAGACACAAAACTTTGTACTTTACATCATTAAAAAGTTTCATTCTTTCTTTGCGTTCTCTCAACGCTTTCCACTCAGCTTCTGGTTGTGCTTGTGCCGGTTCCCTTTCATTCTTTCTAACAACTTTCAATCTAAGTACATCTATAGACTGGGTTAAGCACTGACTGCAACTTTCCTTGGGGTTTTTCGCTTAGCAATTGACAGTTCGCCATCAATCCGGACATGGCTAAAGGGCACAGAATTGCTTAATTTGTCCGTTTTGTACCAATTAAATAATATAAAAAAAAATAATAATAATAATATAAACGAAAGATATCTTTTGCAACTTTTTAACAATACTCGTGTATTCAGTATGCAAAAATTATGTACATTAAGTTTAAGCAGTTTATTAAGTCACAGGTAAATTAATGTCTACTAAATGATTATGATTAATGGAATAATAAATTAAAGAAAGAGTTTTCTTTGTTTAACAAAGAATTGGTATATTGAAGCATTTAAAAATGTAGATAATAGAATTAAAACTAAATAAATTAAGTAAAATTGAGCGATATCTAAATTTGTATATTTAATCTAAAATTAAATTTAAAAAAATATATGAATATTGCAAAATTTAATATAAAAAATTGATCCAATTCAACTTGGGCAAAAACTATTTCCTAATTATATAATTATATTATTATTATTTTTATTATATTTAGATATTTCAATACAATTATATTATACATAAAATATTGCATATATATTATTATAATAATATATAAATATTATATTGAAGATTTAACTAAATTGTTGATGGGAAATATGCTTTAGAAAATGTAAGCATTTTATTAAATTGTTCAATTAATTTTTTTAAATTAAAACACTCAATTCATATATTTATAAATAATTCAGAAACTCTATTCGATAAGCAATGATTAAACTAACAGCTCAGAGGCTCAATTACTTGTCTATTTATATAAATTGCTGTTCATCATCCACATCAGCAGCTTCTCAAATAATGTTCTATACTCGACTTTAGACAGTTACCAAAAATTTTGAATACAATATTTCAAGTATGTGTGAAATCACAACAACAAGGATATGCAACAAAATGAGGCATACACACACACTTAGGTGTTGCTGTCATCGTGTTTTAAAATCGTGTAATAAACGTGCGCATAATAGAAAATCCAACAAGGAGTGAACCAGAGCAAGGGGAAGTATTACAAAGAATAGAATGTGGTGGTGCGGGAGGGTGGATGAGGTGATGAGGGGGGAGAGCAAAGGGTTGTGGATACCAGACACCCGCAACAACTAGCACAAATAAATAGTTGCAATGCTCCAGTTGCTCAGCGCCTCGTTCTGGTTGGTTGTCCTGCCGGCGCCGGCTCCGGCTGCACGTCGCGTCCTGCCACCTCAGCAGCTGCAGCAGCTGCTGCTGGTGGTGGTGGTGCTGCTGCTGCTGCCAGTGCCCATGCGCATGGAAAATAGTTGCACAAACTAGCACAAAAAAAATCAAATAAAATAAGAAAAAGGCGGCTTCAGAATGAAAAATAATATAAAAGCACAAAAAATTGTGTGGGGAGTTGCAAGCCGACTTGTCGGCCGACAACGAGGACTAGGACAACGACGACGACGACGACGATGACAACGACGATGATGATGAGGCTAAGAAGGAGTGTAGAAGGAGGAGCTAGTGAATGAATTGTGCATTGTCCAACTGCAACTGTGAGTGCTACAATTTTGCATGCAACTCACTGCTAGCTGGACATTCACATATGATACCCATTGTTGTCCTCTGCCCACCCCCCCCTCTCTCTCTCTCTCTCTCTCTCTCTCTCTCTGTGCACAGTGGCATTTATTAAGCACTTTTTCTACACATCTTGGTGTGCCCCCAGTGCCACAGTGCCACAGTGCCACACGGCACGCAACGCTGAGCACAAGTCGCCGCATTAGTGACGATTTAGCGTTAGCAGTTGCAAGAGGCGACAGTGCGTGTGCCTGTGCGTGTAGCGTTAAATTAAGGCAGTTGAGCTTTTGCCGTGATTGCAACACACACACGCGGCACACACAATGCAGCGCGTGGTATGTGAGGGGCAAGTGACGTTAGCAAATTGAAAAAAAATGCCATGAAAATGTGCAAATTGTATCTGTGTGTGTGTGTGTGTGTGTGTGTGTGTGTGTGTGTGTGTGTGTGTGTGGCATACATGATGAGAAACAGTTGTAGCAAGAGAAAGAAACTGAATGGAAGCTCAAATGATTTAAATGGTAAGACTTTTATGGCACATCTTTTGTTAAATAGACAAAGTTTGATTTAAATTTGCTAATAGTTGTAAAAGCAATTATTTAAAACATTTTATACAGTTTCCATAATAATTTCAATGCATTCCTTCACTTGCTGCCTTTGTAACAGTAGCATTTTCTTGGCCAACACATACTAATATATTACCAATCCGTCGCCGAGCAACTCTATTAGGTTTCATATAATAGCTCTCTCTCTCTCTCTCTCTTTCTCTCTCTCTCTCTCTCTCTCTCTCTCTCTCTCTCTCTCTCTCTCTCTGTCTCTCTCTCTCTCTCTCTGATCTATCTGCCCATATGCTGAAATCATCGCACAAGTTTTAGGGCCTTACAAAGTGCATATCCGAATAGTTGCCTGCGCTCTAGTCTAATGTAGTCTTACGACTTCAAATAACTCAGAACTGCTGCTAAGCTAAGTTGCCCCCCTTTCCACCCTCCCCCCCCACCTTCTTTCGCAGTTTGCAACAACTTCAGCTACATTAGACGATGCCACTTCAATGCGCATTCGAGTTTTGCTTTTCCTCTTTTTTTTTTGAAGTTGCATTTTTCTATTTTCGGTGCAAAAATACAAAAGCACGATACGGTGCTGCTTCCCTTCCCTTCTCCTTCTCTTCGCTGTGGTAGCTGCTGCCTTTCAGCATTTGCTTTCTATTTTCAATAGACGTCGTCGTCAGTTGCCAGTTGCTGTTGTTGTTGTTGTTGTTGTTGTTGTTGTTGTTGTTGTTATGTTGCTGCTCGCACGCCGACAAACAATAAAAATGATGCGTTGTATTGCGCGCTGTTGCTGTCCACACCCCACACCCCACACTCCATAGCAGACACCACAGACCCTCTCCCTCCCTCTCTCTCACTCTGTTTGGACATATGCTATGCGCTGTGGCACGGCCAGCAGGCAGTTCGCATATGTTGCAAGTTGCAACATTCGCCGTGGTTCTGTGGCATGACGTTGCCCCGGCCTCCCAAATCGTCCATTGATATTGATGAAAACGACGTCCAGTTACAGTTCGTTGGCTTTTCCAGCATTTTTCAAGGGAAAAACTGCCAAAGTGCAACAACAACAACAACAACAGCAGCAGCAGCAGCAGCAGCAGCAAGAACAACATCAGCTGAGACTGGGAATTGAAAACTGGGCGGCGGTGGGGATTTGATACTGGGAACTGATGCTGAAATTTGCCAACTGACGGTGCAGAGTATGTGATGCGGTGTGCAGTGCTGTGCTGTGGTATAGCGCGGGGGCGCGGATTGAAGGGGCAGGTGGTGGCAGTTGCCGTTGGTGCGATATGCAAATGCCATACATTTTGTCAAAGCATAAAGATGATGTCGAAGAGTGTATAAAAAATACATGACGCATGTATCTTACAGATACAGTTCGACATAGACATAGATAACATGCATATGCATCATTTATACATATATATATATATATATATATAAATATACTGTAACGATAGTCGAAAGACCGAATAGTTAAAGATTGAAGATTTAGGCAGATTTGCATATAAATAACAAGGAGAATATTCAATGTGCCATGGCAAGGTAGTAAGAACCTGATGCTACTTAGAAATGGCATTCTGATGACAGCAGACAATATTTATTATATAATTGAAATTGTGCATTGAAATGTACTTTGATATATGCTGGAAAAACAACCCAAAACTATCTATGTAAATCTATCTTTAATTGTTGTTTTGGGCATATTTAAAAATGATAATATTAATGATTTCATTTGGAACTTTCAAATTCGCTTAGTTCAAAATTAAAATATAAATATCGTAACGACTTTGCTCGTTCCCCCATAATTGGCTTGCGTTCAACCTGAATTAATGGAACTTGAAGTAAGTACTTGAAAGGCAAAACAAGCTAACGACACTATCAACAAGCCAACAACACCAATTTGATACAATATTATGCCAAGCATGGCACTTCGGTGCCTAATAAGTCTCAATTAAATGTACATAAAGTATAACACCTTGTAGCATTTGCATGTGACTGAAACACACCCTCATACCTCATACCAAAGAAAAAAAGAAAATAAACTGAACCACCCTAATGGAAAACAATTTTCATGCACTATGCGAACCTCTTTGCTTAAACAACAAGAACAACAGCAACAACAACATCAACACAGGGACAAGAACTATAACAAAGTTTGGCACGCAAGCCTTTAAAAAGGCAATGCCAACACCAACAACAATAACAACGACGACGACTGTCACATCCAACAGCAACAACAACAACAACGCACTTTTCGTCAAGTGCAAGAATAATAACGGCAAAAGCAACAACAATACAAATATTGGCGCCACTCATAAAACACCTGCGTTGCCAGCCAGCGAGAGAGAGAGATAGCGTTAGCAAGCGAAGCAGATTGGCTGCTGGGTGTGAGGAGTGGCGAGGGTTGGGGAGCACTGGAGTGGTTAGAGCGAGAGGTGTGCAATGTCTGTCAGTCTGACATTGTCAATGACATTTGCCTTCGTTTGTTTTGGCGCGTTTTTCTTAGTTTTTTGCGTATCTCCCCTCGCAGTCTCTCGCTGCGGCTGCTCACGCTCCCACTCCGCTGGCTCTGTCAATCGTCTTGCTCTCTTTACTCTTCTGCATTTCAATTAAATGCTTTTCGGGTTTCAGTCAACTTCCCTTGCCTTGTGCCACTACCTCTACCTCATTCTCTTTCTCTTTCCTCTTTTTCTTTGCATGCGTGCGTTTCAAGTGCTTTTTCTGTTGCTTTCTGGCTGCTTCCTGTCGTAAATAAAATGAATTTCGCTTTTGGCAACCCCAACAATAGCAGCAACAACAGCAACAATTTCCCACACACATTACATTGGCAACCTTAATGAATACGACATTATTTTTTATGAGCTGTCAAACACTATTTTCCATACACTTCGTTGTCGTCGTTCTCATCATTCTCTCTTTATTCCTCGCCCTCGTCCTTTGACTTTTACTTGCACTCGTCTGTTCGCTGTTAGCTGTTCAAGTTTCCTTTTACCATTTTATTTATCGTGCCCCTTTACGGAGTTTTTCACGTCGCATTTTTGTGCGTGTGCGGCCGTGTGTGTATGCGTGTGTGTGCCTGTGTGTGTGGTTATTGTTATTATTTATATTATTTTTGATAAATGTTTTTGGGAAATTTGTATTTTATTGGTTGTTTATCGACAATTAGCGGTTTGTTTGGCTTTGCCACACCCCCTACCCCACCGTGTGTTGCATATAAATGTAAATATTTCTTTCTTTTTTTTGGGTTGTTGGCAAAACATAATTTTGTTGATTTATTGGCCATTTGGAAAATACACTTAGAGGTTATTTCATCCGATCTGGCTAATCAATTATGGTATCAGTCAGAAACTGAACTGAATTCCAGTTTATTAGTTAAGTCAATTGAGCAGAATAAGTGACGAAAATTTAAGAAGAAATTGATACGAATTTAAGAATAAATATGTATTATATATAATAGCTATAAATACACATTGAATAAGATTCAATAGCATTTGAGTAAAATAAACAGAAAGTTAATGGAATTTAATTGCAAACTATAAATAGATCAACTATAAAAGATAGATTCTATGAAAATACTTGAGCTGATGATTTTATATCATCATTCAAATTACTTCAATTATTTGAACTGCTATTTGGAACTGAGCTGATGCCTTGCAATAGCTTAACATCACATGCCATTGAGTTGAGTTGCATTTAAAAGGGTATTAAATATCGAATATTCAAATTTGCAGTAAGCATTTTGTAGTGCCACATAAATAAACGATAATTTATTGTTCAGAGAACGTTGGCAGAATAAATGGAAATTGTGGGGAAAAATCCAAAGCAAACCAATCCAAATAAAAAACGCCACTTTATGCGGTTTTGCACTTTGGCAAAGCTATTAAAAATTATGCTTGGCAAATATATAGAATAAATATGAAAGCGGTGGCGGGGGGAGAGAGAGAAAAGAACAACAGCAACCGCTGCCAGATGCAGCAAGAAAATATACAGAGAGGCTGCAATAGGTGAGGAAGTGAGAATCAAAGAGAGCGAGTGTAAGCAATGAGAGTGGGCGCCTATGAGTGCGTGTGTGAGAGAAAGAAAGAGCGTGCGTATGTGTGTGTGGTTAAGTCTACTGATTGAGCATCTGGAAAATTTGTACACATGACGCACGCAGCTGCTGGTCAGAAGATTTTTGCGCTTTTGTTTACATTTGTGCAGCTATTTTTGAAGCGCTGTGGCAATAAACAAACCCAAACAAAACAATAGAACACAAAATCGAGAGGCAAACGGCAAACAGCAAACGATAAATGCAAAAGGTCATAAAAGATATAATATAAGATATATATATATATATATATGTATATACACTTATTTATCTAATGAGCTGTGCAGCTTTTTGAAGTTGCCTCATTAGAGAAACGAATTGGGCAGCAGCCAGCCCAGGCAATAATCGAAATCGAAATCAATCGATAGCCCAAATGGAAGACCCACAATTAACGCAGGCAGCCATAGATAGATACAACTAGACAGCCTATAGCTTTGTTTGGTCAGCGGGGAGGGGGGCGGTCTGCTGAACTGTGGGCAATACACTCGAGGGTGTGTGTTAATCACGCAAGTAATTTTAATGCCGCGTTCCACAGTTCGCTGTTTTGTGCGATAAGAAATGCGACAGCACAACGGGGGGGTGAGTTTTTTCCAGCCTAGCACAAAGCATAATCAACGCTAAACATGACAAGCAAAACAAAAAAGGGAGATGTCTGCTTAGAGGGGCTTAGTGAGTTGTATGAGTTGTCGTTGTGAAGAGCAATGTATGTAAGAGAAGAGAGTGGAACAACCACAACAACAACTATCGCTTGCAACTTGAGCCTGTTAACAAAGCTATAAAAATGTCACCTCCAACAACGAAATGAGTCGCGTGGCAAACGAATTAATATATAAGAAAATGTTACACAAGTCTCCTATTACGTTAGCTGGATTAACTTTTGCTAATAATTAAAATATTTTATTGGAATTCATAAAAAGCAGAATTGAGACTTGCAAGTTTATGAGCAATCTAAAATTTAGATTTATTTTAAGAGAAACAAGCAGAAGAATATATATAATATATATATTTATATGATTATATTATATATGTTTATATTATAAATTTTATAATGATAGTTAACTGAAGTTTACACATAAAGAAACCATTTGATTTGTTAAAACCTCATCTGCATTTCAGTGAAGAAAAGATTACATATGTATAAAAGTAAACTAATTAGTTTACCAACTAAATAAGTTATAAGTAATATATTTTAAATTTTATAAGTAATGTATAATGATAGTTTCATATAATATAATAGAGATTTAGAAAGTAATCAATTAATTTTCTGTTATAATAATACATGTACAAATCTTTGCAACATTTATATATTCAATTAGTATCAATAATTTGTAAGAAATCAAAGCACTTTAAGATAGTAGGCAAAACGAACTGCTCAATAACAATTTTAACTACAATTCTATGCATTTCCGCTCTGTGCACACAGTTAGCCAACTTTGTCCTTTAAGTTATGTAGCAGTTATGGTTCCACAACAATTATGCACACAATTTAGCGTAACCTTTCATAATTGCAGCACTCCAAGGGGAATCGCCCTTCAAGTGGGTTTCCTTAGTTGGCTCAGAAGCTTACACTAATCACTGGCCACCTGGGCAGGTCTAAAAGGCAGTGGCAGTGCCAGAGGCAGGGAGAGGAGCTTTTGAAGCTTCAGACTTCATTGTCTGCGGTCCTAAGGCATAATTTTCCTGTTGACATACCTGGGTGTCCCACCTGAGGCGCGTCAACAGCTCCTGTCACAATTACATACATATCGCATACTCACACACACACACACACACACACACACACACACACATGCAGAATGAAAACGATTTCCTGTTCCATAGCATGAAAAGTGTAGAGTTGCCAGCGTGCTATTAAATTACATGGCCAGCAAATTACTTGAGAAAACAAAACGACAGGCAAAAACGCCTTGGCATATGCAACAATAATAATAACGGGTTTGTGGTCGTTGTTATGCTTTGACTTCTGTTTTGTAAGGCGCCATCGTGCAGCATTTACATATTATTAAAGCTCCATGCTCCATGCAGAGCTCCCGGGGCATAAATATTGAAAAGCGCCAACGCCTTTTGTTGCCTGGGTAATTGCCTAAGTCGGCAAATTGCCTGGCTAATAAACATAAATATTGTAGCATGCCCCTGCACCTCTCTGCGCCACCGTCTTGACTTCACCATGAGAATGAATGAATGTGGCAAGTATGGAACAATGTGGTATGAAATTAAAAACTTTCTTGCAATTCTGCAATGAGAATGTAATAGAAGGGCGCCAGATAGAAGACAAGTTATGGCTGCAGAAACAGAGAAACATTCTTTTCGCTTGCGTAATTAAAATTGTACTTGGTGAATGTGAAAACTAGAATAGGGATTATAATTGTGGCCTTAGTATTATGTAGAATGGAATAAATAAGGTGCAAATTGCATAGATATGTTTAAAATAAAGTTATGTATAAGATTATAAGGAAAGAGCTGGAGATAGGAAAGTTCGGTTTAATCAGTGTTTAATAGTTTAAAGAAATATAATAATATTACTATATGTAAATAATATAAAAGAGAAATTCAGTAATCTATTAAATAAGTACATTGACATTCCAGCACTTCAAGGGGAAATTGGTTTAAAGATCCGTTTGAGCAGTTTGTGCAGAATACAAAACGCGAACTGTTTTAACTTCGATATCTCTATTTGCATTGATAGAAACTTTTATGCAGTTGAGCTGCTATCAACTTTACGGTAATTTCTGTTTCTCTGTCATTTTTTGGGGGTTCCAATTTTGTTTTTATTTTTGTCTTTAAGTATCTAGCATTGCAATGTCCTTATGACAGTTCTCAACACAAGCTTAGCAAACGCATAGAAAGCCCAACAAAGAAAAGTTGCTCGTAAACGAAAATAAAACTTTAAAAGCAGTTCGCATAGTTCTTTCCCCCTCTCTCTCCCTCTCTCTGTCTCTTTCTGTGCCGCTCTATATCACTGAGTCTCTTTTAACTCCCCTTCTTTGGTTTTGAGTCTGTTTGTGAGTGCTGTGAGTCATAGAAATGCAATGGGCAAGAGAAAACTGTGTCAACGACTCTGCTCCACTTAAGCATTTAACGAGCAACTTAGCGCGCACGTAATAGCAACAACAACAGCAACAAAAACCCAACTAAGGACAGCAAGACAACAATAACAACAGATACGACAATGACAGCATAAAAAGGATGCGCAGAATGTAGAAAAATTCAAAACAAGTGGAACAAAAATATTGAACAACAATGTGCGGAATACTACAAGAGAAGAGCGGAGAGTAGAGAGAGAGAATGAGCGGACAACAGGAACAGAAACAAGGACAACGACAACGACAACAGCAATGGCAATAACAACAACAACAATAACAACAAAATAACCCAATAAGCAAGCGAAGTGCAGAAGAAGAAGAGAATAACGCATGTGTCATCATTAGAATAAGCAAACGCAAAGGAACTTCGAACATCCCCATGGCAAGAATAAAAGTAAAACAGAGAAGACACTAGGACAGACGGAAGGACAAGAAGAGACAGACAGAGGCAACGCACGCACAAAGCACAACAAAGAACAGCAGCAACATCGACGCACGCACGTCGCACGCATCCTCGGCCCCTTCGCCTCCTTCTCTATTCGGCTGGTGCTCGCACACAAACTAAGACCAGCTCAACTCCCCCGAACACTACCCACCCACCCAAGCAACCACCATAAAAGTGAAATACACAATGAAATTTACGCAATAGTCCCCAAGACCGACAACTAAACAGACTGCCGCGTTGGCGGTGTAATAAAATCAAGAAGAGGGTGACAAGCAGAGAACAACAACAACTACACTAACAACAACAGTAACAAGAGGAACAGCAGACACACACACACATAGACATAGACGCAGACTGATAGAGCAGTCAGCTGAAAGTGAAATAGAGAGAACGAGCGATTGAGAGAGCGAAATGAAAAGAAATAAATGTATGTAAATCCGATTAGAATTTAAGTTTCTAAATTTTGTGTTAGCTTTAAAAGAGACTGCATAAAGCCAGAGAGATAGCAAGCGAGAGAAAGAGAGAGAAAATGCACGCGTAGCGGCATAAAATATAAAGAGAAGAGCCAAAAAAATTCGAAAACATGACAAGCAAAATACAGATGGATCAATAGATAAGAATTGCCATATGGTTGAGTTCAATGCGATGCAAAAACAACGACGTTAAAGACTTATAATATTATCAATATTTAAGAAATGTACATAGATTGCTTCTACAATTCCTAACAAAGATTAAAGCAAAAAATATGAAATAAACTATATTTTTGAAAAAGAAAAACGGGATTATTACCAATATTACATTTTTCTTTATGTGCAAAATATTTGAAAACACTTTACACGTATTTGCCATCGGCAAAGTTTGAAGGTTGAAAGATGAAGCAAAGTTTTCCAGTTAGCAGTAAACTTTTATAAACTTTAATTTAATATAAAGAAAAGTCTTTAAATTACACTCAATATAATTTAAGTGGAATTGAAAGTGGAATTCGAATCAGCGCTGAATTTTTGAATTTAAATACTTGCAGTACAAATATTTTAAGGCTCTGCCACTTTAGCTCGTTTAATTTAAATAGATGATGTTTTTAAATTTAATATCAACTATTTGTAAGCACTTTGGATTTATACTAAAATAGTAGTAAAGTACCTACGCTGATAATTTTGTATTATTAAATAATAAATGTACTTTTAATTACTTTCAATTTTATAAATTATATAATATTGTTTAGTATTAAATATTAAATTATTATACTTATGAAAACTGTATTTAAAATGAAATAATTCTGGCATTATTTTTAAATTAATTTAGCAATTTATATTTATTTCATAAGAGATCTTCATATAAATTCTAACTAGATTTTCTTTACGAGCAAACTGCCCATGAATTTCCAATCAGACAACTGTATCCATCTGCAAGCCTTAAAGCGACTTTATGCAAAGTCATAGCATACTTTTAAGCAAGAATTTAAATGGAAATTTGTAGCAGGACAATGCCAGAGTCAATGCACTTGCCAAACGGCAACAATAGCAATTACAACAAGTAACACAGCTGTTTGCCACTGACGCTTCAAAATTGCGAGGCATTAATGGCCAAGGTTCAGTGAGATTGATACGCACACAGATAGAGAGAAACGCACGAATTCACACACACACACACATAAAAGTCACATTGACCTACACAAAGAACAGACAGCAAGACATGGCGCTGATTTTTGGAGAGCTTCCCTGCCCCGCGATTCCCTTAACTTCAGCCCGCTGGCGGCACTCGACAAAGTCCCGAATGATTAATTGTCAAAATATGTTGGGCAAAACCAAAAAAAAAAGGAAAAAAAGAGAATAAAGGAGGAGCAGGAAGAGGAAACGAAAACGACACCCAAACAACATAATAAAAAGTGCGACTGACTCTCTGAGTGTGTCTGTGTGTGAGTGAGTATGTGTGCAAATGAATTTTTTTGCGTTACACTCACACACATATACACTCACAGCAAGCGACACATGTATTTGTATTAAGTTGTCATTACGTGACTACAGACACAAGATTTATTATCATTTGTCGCCCAGTCTGTGTCCTACTATATGCATGTGAATGTGTGTGTGTGTGTGTGTGTGTGAATGTCTCTCTCTCTCACTCTCTTTCTCTTACTTTTGGTTTTGTATTTTGTATAAAAATTCATTTGCTCTCAATTTATACGTGGAAGGGAAACACACACTCGAGCTATAGGGGCACTATATAGTAGACGTAGAGATACTCACAGTAACTTGTTGAGCAAACTCAACCTTCGGCTGGCCGACCAATTCAATAATATGAACCATATGGAACGATTTGCTTTTGAACGTTGCGCCTTTGCGAGAAAACAACAATTTGAGAAATCTCTTTTTGCTACTTGTATTTGTATTTGTATTGGTATTTTCTTATTTTTTCTTTATTCTGTTTTCTGATTTGCTTTTTCTTTAAGTTTCTCTCTCTTCTTTCTCGTTTAGCTCAATTGTTTTGTTGTTTGGTTTTCAGCTTTAATTTAGCTTGTAACACTTTTTGATTTACGTTTGTTTTTTCTTTCTTTTTCTTTTGCTTATTTTTTTTTTTTTTTTTTTGCACTTGAGTTGCTCTCAGTTGAATATAGAATTTATACTAATTTTTGGATGTTTCTATATAATTTGTTTTACTTGTTGTTGTTGTTGTTGTAATATTGATTGGCTTTATCAATGTATATAATTTGTTTTTGTTTTTATTTTTCGTTTTATGTTTTGCAATTGTGTGCGTGTTGTTGTATATAATTTATCTTATCTGTGTTTTCCAGTATTTAAACACACGCGTTTTTATTCTGCTTTCGTTTTCTAAAAATAAATATATATTGATGATTGTAATTATTATTATTATTATTGTAATTATTATATTTCTTTTTTCTTTTTTGTATAAGCATGGGTAATTTATTTAGGTACTTGATATGTCGATAGAGACGAATCGCACTTGAGTTTGGGGGAGGAGCAATTGCTTTGAAATATTTGATTTTCAAATAAAAAGCTTCAGTGTTTAATTGCATGGAAAGCGTGGCAATGATGAGTGCTCATTTAAATGGAAACACATGAGTATATTAGCATGGAAATGCAAAGCAGCTATCAATTTCTGATCAATTTAATTTATGTGGTTGTTAGAAAAATAGAAGCTTAACAAATATTTCAAGTATCTATAAGATAAACACTTAATAATATATTTAAATTCAATTTGAAAAGTGTATCTAAATTTTTATTTGAATTTTTTAATACTATTATTTAATATTTAAAAATTGCTTCATTTTTTTAAATTTCTTTCAGAATTTCTAGAATTAAACACACATATTTCAAAGCACTTTAAAAATATAAATCACTTAATTGCAGATTTATTAAAGCTTTTGAAAACTACTTCAATCAGTTCAAAAATATTTGCATAATATTAAAATTACTATATAAATTGTTTTTTAAATTGAAAGACTTTTCAAATTAGTGAAAGTTTTTAAACTCCAAGTATTTATTGCCACTTGAATGCTTGCTTAAAATTAGGGAATTTGTAATATTCTAATTATAGAAGAAACTAATGCCTGGCAAGCTCAATTGTAACTTAAGTTAAAGTAGTTGAAGTTTAAATAGACTCAAACATTGTTTGCACTCGGCACAATTCCATAAAAATGTTGTCTTTTACTTTTTTTTATTTGCATTTGTTGCTATTTAAACTAATTACCAATTTGTGCCAATCGACAGGCAGCACATCAAAGTGGCCAACTAGAAATAAATAATTTGTTCAAAACAAACAAAAAAAAAAAGAAAGAAAAAAGAAATTTGAAAAACTGAGCAACAGCCCGAGGCAAAGAGCAAAAATTGTTATTTGGTCAAAAATCATGAAATGACCAATGCATTCATTCAATTAACGTGGCCAAAATGCTCTACTGGCGGTGTGCACACACACACACACACGCAAGCACACAAACACACAAAAATATTGAAATATTTCAATGAAACTGATTGTCGAGTGCTGGAAATGAAATTATGGAATGCTCAAAATATTCAAATTCAATGAGAAAACGTTTTCAATTCCGTTCCGTTTCGGTTCAGATTTATTTGGTTTTTCTCATTTTTGGGTTTTTTTTGCCTTTTTGTCCAAAATTTAAATTGAAAATATTTTCGTGTGCTGCAAGCGTGAAACAATTTTCATGTTTGTTTACGTAGAACAAATTAAACACACAACAAAAGAAAAAAAAAAGAAAATAGAAAATTGAAAATAGAAACTGGAAGCTGCAAATAGAAAATCTAACTGCGTTTCTCAATTTAGTTTTTGTTTACAAATTGTTTCTAATTATTCTCAGTTTGTTTATCGTATCGCCCGTCTATTTTGAGAACTAACGAATGAAAATGTTGTTGAAACATTTACAGAAACTGTGCGTTAAGTGTTTCGAAAATCTTTTGAGTCTATCTTGGAAAATTTGTCTAAAAATAGTAATTATAAAACATATATGCCAAGGCGCTTAAGCTAGTGTTGTGTTTTGATCATTTTGCCCATGCTTACAATTTTAACAATAATAAACTTTAAGTATTTTCGTTTGTGTTGATTTTGTTTTGTTTAAACGAATTTTATAAACTTCTTTTGGTTTGTTTTGTTTGGTTTTTGCGAATTTGATTATTAAGTAGATTTTGATAAATATATATATATATATATATATTTATATATATATATTTTTTTGTTTAAATATTTAAGCGAATTTTATAATTATATTTAGTTATTTATGTTAATTATAATTTTTATATATATATTTTTTTTGCGTTTATTAGTTTGAATATTTGAATATATTTATATTTATATTTGAAGAACAAATGTCACACGACAGTCGACGAGAATTATACGAAATATTCCGACTTAACTACACAAAACTCAATATCATACTGAAAAAGGACGGCGCTTACAATGGCGAGAAGTGCCCAAAAGACGAGCCAACAACCAACAACGGCCCACACGAGCGGCCGAACGTTAACGCGAACGAACTTACAACAAACGAACTCGAATTTGTACGACCAATTCGAACCAGCGAACGCAACAGCCGGCAACGAACGAGTAGCGGTAAACAAAATACACGTTGCTACCAAATATGTGACTGTGTGTGTTTGTGTGTGGGTGGGTTGGTCGCCTCGGCACCCGATGCGATTACGGACCGAACGCAACGCGTTGGCTATTGGTGAGAGCATCGAACATGTGTGTGTCTGCTTGTGTATGGTTCGATGTCAAACCAAAACAAGCAAAAACATCCAACCGAACACGAAAGACGAACGAGGACACGTATGCTCTACGAATCAAATAAGCTCTGATCTATATATCATAATATAATTATTCTAATATAGAAAGCAACTATGAAAATAATTATTACTATAAAATTGATTTTCAATGGGAACTAGTTGGTTGACAAATTTGAAAATAATAATTATAAATGTTGTAATTTAGTCTGATTTACTAATAAATTTATAAATAGTTTCCAAACTGATTATGTTTCAGAAATAGAATCAATTGTACTCATCGCAGTTAACAGCGTAATTTAGATATTTTCTAATCTAAATTGGATCATATCTAGCAGAGAACGGACATATTAAAGTAGATCAAACAGTCCATCAATCACATATTGCTGACGAAAGCAATCGTAATATAGCCGTCGTACCTTCTATAGAGCATCAACAATAACAGAACCGAAGAGCACTGAAACGGTAAAACGACGAGACGAATAGCGGCACATTGCACATGGGCTGGCCGAAACCAAAAACGGCGGACGGCTGGAAAATACAACAAGAGGCCTAAAGGGAAAATCAAATATACGACGGACACGACTCGAGCGCACGATTCGAGCAGGCCGAAGCCGAAGCACGCGCATCTTACTCTCTGCCGCGCGCTGTCCGCTCTTCCAAAAGCCGTAGCTCTCACCATAAGTGCGAGCGAGTCGGCCAGAGTTTAGTTTCGCCTTAGCTATGTAAGGTGTTTTGTATAGTTGAGCGTAGTGCATCTGAGTGGGAGAGTGCGAGAGCGAACGCGTGATTGCCATGTGCCGGGCTTACTGGCTGGCTGTCTATATGATGCCAAACGAGAGACAGAGAGCGATAAAGACAGAGAGAGCGAGCAAGACTGCGAACAGCATGTTTGAGGGAATGGTGGTGTTATGATGAAGCTGAAGCCTGAAAATGTTGCGCTAGCGGGTTGCAAGAAAATGGCAAACATGTGCTACGCCTGATTTTGCACTTTTGCTTTGTTTTTGCTTTACATTTTGTGTTGTGTTGTGACTGGAAAATGCCTTCAAATTTGCGTCTAAAGTTTCCACAGACAAAATATTTATTAAACACATGACTCAAAATTGTGTGTGATTAATGCAAAATGCACAAACACACACACACACTAACATACATTCACTCATACAGATACCAGCACTATGGTTTTGCTTTTTAATTTTTTGTTGTTGTTGCTGTTGCTGTTGAGTTGGGGCAAACACGCGGCTGGAAGGTTGCGCCAATAAGAGCGCCTAAGAGAGCACTTTAAGAGAGCGCCAAAAGAGTTTTGTGCTTGCCACAACGTACTACTAGTAACAGCTCATCATGATGACGGCGACTCAATGATGATGATGATGATGATGACGAAGACAGGAAGAAATTAATATGCGAAACGCAACAATTTTGCCAACTACAGCAACAACAACAACTGCAGGCAACGACGGCAAAAAGTGCGTCGACAACGTCGCTTAAAGCCGGCAAAAAAGCGCAAAGAAATGGCAAAAAAAAGTGTTACAACAACAACAATAATAACAACAACAACAACATATGCGTAGCTATTGAATAATGTGCACAATGTTAAGGGGCGCGGTTAGAGCATTGGGTTGGCATTTCTTTTGCTTTCTTTTTTTTCCCCCGCTTACTTTCATATTCTGCTTATAGTTGAGACATTGCCACAGTTTTGCTAGAGAGTTGTTGTTGCTGTTTTTTTTTTTTGTATTTTTAAAGTTCCTAGACTGAGACTGCAGCGTGACAACAACAGGGCTTTAATAAGATTGGCGGAAAACGTTTAAAGCTAAAATTGAGCAAGTTAAGAGAGCGAGAAGTCAGTAGAGAAAGGAAAACCTTAAAAAGAAAACATGCAAGTTTTATAAGTAGTAAATAATATTATATGCTTAGATTTATATTGATTTATGTAGAAGCTTAGCAATTTGTCTAGACTCTTATTGATTGTTAATTTGTGACTTGTCGGATAACAAGTTAACATGTTATGGCCAAAATAAAAAAAAAAAACACTTGAATATGTTTAGAATTAAGCTCAATATTATGTTGCCAGGCGCTTAAGCCCTCAGTTAATATGCCCAATCCATCAGCTGACAATTGAATGACACAGGGACGGTCAGCTCGTCAGTTTGTCAGCTCGTCAGTTTGTCAGTTTGTCAGTGCGTCATTGCGACAGCTCGTCAATTGAACAGTTGAGTGCAGTCCTTCATTGAGGGTTCAGTTGTGCCCCTTCACGTAGACGACAGTAACCTAACAACCTGCCAGCGCAGCAATCAATGTCGACTCTGAAGTCTCCAGTTCCCTTGAATTCTGTCGCGTATCTTGCCCTGCTCGCCGTGTTATTACTGTTGCCTGTTATTCTATGTATTTGTTGTTGTTGTTGTTGTTGTTGTTGTTGCTGTTATTGTTGCTGTTGTCTGTGTCGCTTTAGCTGTGTTTGTGTGTCACTAGGATACGCAAAAAGCGTCACGCGCCACAATCGCATCAGCAGCAAGACTCACAACTCAGACCTCGACACGATGCTATGCTGGTAAGTACCACCCCCGTTCCCACACACCCACACCTCCACACCCCCCGCACCACTCCTCTCCATCCCTCTCCAGCCATACGTTGTCTTGGAGTTTTTCAATTTGATATGCTCGACCGATTTTCGCTCATTTAAAACGCGCCTTGCCCTCGTCTTGTGTTTTCTTATTGTTTTATTCTCAGTATTTATGTTGCTGTTGTTGTTGTTGTTGTTGTTGTTGTTGTTGTTGTTATTCTTACTGTTATTGTTGGTTTTGTTGTGTTTGCGCTTGTCGACGCCAATTTATCGCATTTTTACTTTGATTTCGCGTTAATTTTTCGGACACACAAACTTGTTGTGTTAATGTTGTTGTTGCAACAGCTAGCAAAAAAGTGTGTGTGTGTGTGTGTGTGTGTGTGTTAAGACACACAATCAATGCGGAGCTGTTGACGAGGATATGTTATCAATTTGATTGACCCATTTGACGGCAACGGACGGCAATAATGCAGTGCTGTGGGTATTTCTGTGTGTTCTGAGAGCATATTTTGAAACGGTTATGAAACGGTTATGAAACGGTTATGAAACGGTTATGAAACGGTTATGAATCGGTTATGAAACGGTTATGAATCGGTTATGAAACGGTTATGAAATGGTTATGAAACGGTTATGAAACGGTTGTGAAACGGTTATGAAACGGTTATGAAACGGTTATGAATCGGGTTTGTATATTTATAACATATCAGTCATTAAACATGCTAGTCTTTGATATTTGTTACATTTCTACAAATGTAAAATGATTTTGAAACGGTTATTAACCGTTTGCAAGCATAAATCTTTATAAAGCACAGCAAAACCACCTAAACTCGGCAATCAATAACAATATTTATCATTATGCCTGGCCTGACACAGTTCTACATTATCTGACGTTCAATTTCTTTACAGATGCGGCACACACACGCATACACACACACACACAGAGAGAGAGAGAGAGAGAGAGAGTGAAGAGAATGCGAGCTAAATGTGCCATTCAGGATTTTACATGTTATATATACTTACTTAGCCAGAGCATGGAGTCGTACCTACATACACGTCGTTAGGCCGCACAGGACACTCAATGCCAATGCTTTTATGCATCAGCGAGCAGACAAAAGTACGAGAGAGTAATAGGTCCTGACCCCCGCCCTCCCCTTGGCCACAACTGAGAGATGACATGGTCGATATTTATGGGAGAATCAAGCGATAAATCTAAATTATATTCGAGTGCTAAAGCCAATGCGTTTTAGCCTTGATGGCATAAACAGCTACTGTATGGGCAAAATGAGCTGTGAATGTGTTAGGGTCAGGCTATTGTTATGATGATTACACATAACCAACTGCTATAGCTCAATAACTATAGCCTACTTAAGTGGGCGGCAGCTTCAGCGTCGGCGTTAGCTAATTAAAATCCAAATGACAGCCGTCATTTAATACACAAAATATATATATATATATTTATGTATATATGTATAAACAGTTGATTAACATATAATTAGCTGCAACTTTTTTTTTTGTATTCCCAACTAACAGACAACATTTGTCATCATCCATCAAGACTTGAGGCCGAAAGATTGAAAGTTCAGTTGAAGCGGGGCGGAGAGGCAATAACTAATGTGCGACAAATCATAGCATACTTTCTGGCGTTGTCAGAAGTTGCCACATTTGATGGCTTGGCATTTTGTTGTGCTGTGGGGGTTAAGGGGGTTGAGGGGCTTGAGTTCGGTTCTTGGGCAGCTCTATGGCCTGTCATATATGTCGCAAAATTTCATTACAACTGCTGTGTCGTCAAGTTTTCGTGCCGCTGTCAGCCCGAAGCGCCCATCAGCAGGAGCAACAGCAGCAGCAGCAGCAGCAGCAGCAGCGGCAGCCAACTCTCTTGTGGTCGAAAATTAATGAAAATTTCATAAACTGACGAGCCGCCTAAGATGGCCAAGCTGAGCTATAGCCAAGCTATGTGTGTAGTCGAGAAATGCCAACGCTATATGTTTTGTGGTTTGCCATCATAACTTAATTAACAGCCACAAGCCAAGGCAAGGCAAGCCAAGCCACGCTCACTGAAAAGCAAGTCAATGCTTTGATAGGCACACACACACACACACACACACACACACACACACACACACTGTGCGTGTGTGTATCTTTTGCTGTTCCCAGTTTATAAATAGCATTTCATATTTCATATTTCAATGCTTGAGCCCCAAAAAACTATGCCAAAATCGCATATGTTTAAGCCTTTAGGCCAAGCAGCAACCCTTTCAACCTTTTCTGCCTATTGCCATGTTAGCCCACGCCCCCTTTTTAGGCTGGTTTTTGGCCCACACACAACTTGTCAGGCGGCTGCCCAACACGTACTCATAATAATATTTCACTTTGCCAGCTCGAAGCGCTGTCTCTAAACCTCTCTCTCCCGCTTGCTCTCTCTCTCTCTCGCGCTCTCTCTATTCTTCAGAGCAACTGTTCTGTTAGAAACTGCTGCTGCTGTTGTGTGTGTGTATGTTGATAAATTGGCGACAGCGTATAAATTAAGAAATTGTACACTAATTGCGTAAAAAACTTGCTGCATACTTTCGGGCGGTTTTTCAATGCCATCACAGAGTCTTCAAGTTTAAGCAAGGCGTGTTGGTTGGTGGGTGGCGAGGGGTGAAGGCGCGGCATCAAAGGGGGCGTGAAAGTGTTGCCGCATTGTAAAAAGTTTTATTTATCGATTTTGTTGCTGTTATTGCTGTTGTTGTCTGACGCTGCGACCCGCAGCCATTTCAATTTCAATTTCAATTTGATGTTGTATCACAAAACAAATTTTTAAAGCATACATTTTGGCGTTTGGCAGCCTGGTTTGCTGTTGCTGTTGCTTTTGAAGTTTTGCACAACACACAAAAACCGCAAAATCTAATTAACGTGGCGCTTGGTCTTGGTCTTGGTCTTGGTCTTGGTCTTGGTCTTGGCGTTTGCTAGTTTGCCACGAAAGCGTGGGGCGGAGGAGGGGGTGTTGGGTTCGGCAGGGGGCAAGAGGGAAGAGAGAAATGGCAAGTGGAACTTTCGGCTGGTTTGTTGCACGCGGTTTCCGTTCCAACTTCTACTCAGATTCCGGTTTCTGTTCTTGGCGTTTTTAGTGTTTTTTTTTTTTTTTTTTAAATTTTTTTATTTTTTATTTTCTATTTTTTTATATTTTATATTTGGCATTTTAGTGGCAAAGCTAAGAAAACTGAAAGTGTTGGGTGGCTGGCCATGGCCAGGTGTGGCCAATTTAAGCAGCTGCCAAAGCCAAAAGCACAAAAACCAATAAGAAGAAGAAAAATTAAGAAAAAAAAAAAAACAAAGTAAAGCAAAGAAAAACTCAAACAAATTTCACTTGAGCGCGCTGTTTCAATATAATAATATTCCTTGTGCCAGAAACTTCTTTTTGACAATTTCCCCAGTCGCCTAAGATTTGCATAACTTATGAAATGCATATTATTCATGATTTAATAATGATTATAATAATCTTTAGTTGTTTTGACTCACAATATCGCGTTTGCATATTGCATAATATTTCGAAACTCATTTAAGTGTTCTTAAACTGCGCTTGATATGTTTCTTAGTTTCATTTAGTGCTTCAGATTGTTTAGTGAACTGTAAAATGAAATTATTTATTGTAGAAATTGCATTTCCATTGTGTGAAGGATTTCTTAGTTACATAGTTTGTTTAAGTTGGTATAATTAAATAATGTTTAATTTCATAAGTCAATAGTTACTATTTCCCTATAGTTTATATGACATAAACAATTTAAATAGTGTTCAGAGCGCTTTAAACTTTATAAACTATATTCTAAAAATATTCTATATATGTGACAAACTTAAATTATTAAATTTTGCATTTATTGCATGTTTTCTTTTTATATATTATTATTATATTATTTATTATATATTATATTTATTATGTATATATTTATATTTATAATTATATTATTTTTAAACAATTATTATTATTATTTTTAATTTTTATTTAATTGTATTTATATTTATTATTATTATTATATTATTTATTACATATTATATTTATTACGTATATATTTATATTTATAATTATATAATTTTTAAACAATTATGACTATTATTTTTAATTTTTTTTAATTGTATTTGTATTTATTTGTATATAATATTATTATTATATTATGTATTATATATTATATATTATATTTATTATGTATATATTTATATTTTTTATTATATTATTTTCAAACAATTGTTATTATTATTTTGAATTTTTATTTTTTTTTTATTTATTATTCAATTTACTTGTTATTATTTATACAGAAATGCTTGAATATTTTTGTTGACATTTTATGCGTTATTTTAAACAATATTTATTAATGATTCATGTTAAAAATTTGCTTTTTTCTATTTAAATGTTAATATTTAATTTAATGCGCATTTATTGATTTATTTATTTTTAAAGCACAGGTTATAAATTTATCATTTTGATTAATTATTTATTTGTGCTAAGAAAGCTTTGAATATATTTGAAATATTTGAAATATATTTTTTCAATAATAATTAATTATTTTTTTTAGTCTTTAATCATTAAAAAGTAAGTTTTAAAAGTAGTAAAATATATAAAGCTTTTCATGCTAAATGATTTAGTTATAAATGAGTAAAGAATATCTAATAAAATATTGATACTCAGTTAAACCTCTTTAATGTTAATTATTATTAAATTCTTATATTAATATGCTATTGAGTTGAACTCAGTATTTTGTTTATATTGCATTTATTTAGCAATTTAATTGTTAGCTTTAAATTAATTATGAATTACAAGTTTTCTTACTCATAAATAAGCTAAAGCTGCAGTTGCATTTTAGTTAAAATTACTATGTTTATTATTGTTGTTAATATCAATTCGTTTAGACCATTTGAATAGCTACTTTCAGTTATTGCTTTAAGCCACATTTAAAGCTTTTTCCCGTGTTTTACATATTGTATGCATAGACTGTAACTCTTCATGCCCTCCCCCTACTTCCCCTCTCCATTCTATGCCTTTTATAGTCAGTTAGTGTCATCATAATCATTTTGTCATTAATATGTCTGACTGGCCACACAATGTCCCAATCTTTCGAGCAATTCTCCCGCTCACTCACTCACACCCCCCTCTGTCCACACTCTCCCCTCACTCCCCTCTGTCTCTCTCTTACAATTGTCGCATAATCTGCGGTTGCCTGCTGTTGTGTTCATTTTGTGTGTGTTGTTGGCTCTGAGAGAGCCTCAGAGCCAATCCATTGAATTATATGGATTTTTGTGTGAATAAAATGCACACACACACATATACATATATATCTATATATATATATATATATACATATATATTTGTATGTGTGTGTATTTTGTGCCACCCAAGCTCAACATTTCCGTATTTTTTATTTGTCTTCTCTGTGTTTTGTTTTGCTCTTCTCACACACACACACACACACACACGCACACAGTGAATGGCAGAAATTGTTGTTTTCCACTTTTGCGACTCGACGCTGTGATTGACGTTGCCGTGGCTACATCAGGCAAAAGGCTCCATAAGGCTCCAAAAAGGCTCCCCTTAAGAATTGTTGCTGCTGCTGCTGCTGCTGCTGCTGCTGTTGTTGTTGTTGTTGTTGTTGGGGCACCTACACTGGCGCAAATCATCTGGGCGGCACCCAGCATCAGCAGCAGACCAAACATCCAAACATTTCACATTTCATTTTCCTTCTTCTGTCGTCTGCTTTATGTGCGTCACAAATACAAAGTACTTGTGTGTGTGTGTGTGTGTGTCTGTGTGTGTGTGTGTAGGGGGCCTATACACACATACATATACGTATATATGTATGTTATACATACTCTACTCTAGGCCCTTTTATATAAGTACGTGCCCTCGTCTCTCAATTGCTGCCTCTGTGTGTATATGTGTGTGTGTGTGTGTGTGTCTGTATGCTGCTATCTCTCCATGCATTTTTACATACTTATGTCGTTTCATGTTTTCGCTGATTTTGCACAAAAACTTTGTGCCACGTTTTTCCCTTTTTTCGGCTCGCTTTGAAAATATTTCTCGTTTTGGCTGTCTTCCCGCGACTCCCCTCTCTCTCACACACACACACACACATACACATATATATGTATAAAGCAACAACAACAAACGCAGGAGGAATTGTCGCGGCTTCTGAGGCGCCGCTCTTAATACGCCTGGAATGCCTCACTGGAAAGTGCGCATGTGTTGAAGTCGGGCTGGCCATGAATTCGCCGTTTACTGCGGCGAATTCGCTTGCAGGGGTTTTGCTTAGCATGGGGATTTTTGCTTGGGATATTTTTAATTTTGATATTAATTTGTTAAATCTTTAAGTTTTTAATAATATTTTGTTAATATGCTATTAGTAAATGGTATTTAGTTAATATTTTAAGCTATTTACATTTATTGAAACTAATAATCAATTAAACTAAAAAGCATTGAATTTAATATTTATTTTATTATTTAAAAAAAATATTAAATTAGTATTTATTTTTTATTTATTAATTTATTATTATTATTTTTATTTACTATTAATATTATTTAATATTTATGTGTCGTTTTATTCAAACATATTTAATTTATTTTACTCAATATTTAAGTGTAATTAATTTTAAAAATGTTCCCCACATTTAATTAAATTAAATAATTTATATAATTATAATAATAAAGTCAAAGAGTGTTTAAAGTACTTTTTATTATCATTTAATGATTGCAGTTTTGGGGAAATATAAATTCATTCATTGGCAAACTCCCCAGATTTATTTTCCTTACTGGGGTTTTCCTTCCATTAAGTTTCCCCGCTGCAAACGTCTTTCTAACGACTTCAAACCGACACCGTTGCCCCAGCAGTTGTTTTTCCCACATTCCGAAATGTTTTCCCCCGTTTTGTTAGTATGTTTTGACTGCCATTCAAGCAGTTACCCCTATTGGAAAATGTATTAAGTTCGTAGTGTTTGGTTTATTTACCCCTTCGCTTGTTGGCGGCAATTTCCCCACAGTTAGCTGTGTTAAGAAGAAGAAACAAATAGAACCTGCTTGCTGTGGCAAGTAGATGTAAGGCTGCTGCCATTTGAGGCATCATTCATAAATATTTCGAGGCATACAAATTGCACATGAGTGAGAATCTGAATCTGAGTCCGAATCCGGTTGCTGGATGGGTGTCTATTAATAGACGCACGTTGTTTACGGCAAACGATGGCTAATGATTGGCATTGACTGCCGCAGCGCTGTCGAAAACGGGAGCTGGGAACGTGCCGCAGTGCGTGGCAGATAGAAAACAGAGGCAGGCAGCTAATTATTCTAATCATCAAGCAAAAGGCAGGCAGCGAGGCAGCGAGGCAGCGAGGCAATGAGGCAGCAATTGAACTGCTGTTGAACTCACTCTCACTCACTCGGTCTCTTTTAGTTGGGGTAGCAACACAGCCAACACATGTGGCACTGACTCTGCGGTTGTTGCAGCATGCCAACTGCAACAACAACAACAACAACAACAACAAAATAGAGTATCTGCCAGATACTTATTGCTCGCAGCACTCACAAATCACAGAAACACAACAACAATTGCCACTATTTTGTATTTGGTATTTTGTATAACAAAGTTGTGGCTTTTGATTTTTGTTTTTGATGTTCATACAATGTACATTCTCTTGTAACCAATCCCCGCCCCCTTCGCACTACCTTTCTCTGACTGCGCAGGTAACCCAGCAGCGATGCGTGAAATTTGACTGGACAATTCATGCAATGAGGCATGTCATGTGCTGGACTTGTTTGTTTTTGCATTTGTTCGCATTGTTTGGTATTTAGTTTAATTACTGAATCCGTAATTTATCAACCATACCTGTATACCTCACTTCAATTCGCTTTGGTGGCTCACTGCAACATTCACATTGTGTTTATACACCTCGATTCACTGCTAATGATGAGGTACAAATAAACAATTTAAAAGCAATCATTCACGCAAATTCTTGGTTAGTCATGTAGGTCAATTATAATATTTAGAATATATATATTTATAAATATATATATATATATTGGTATTTTATGTATATATATTCTTCATAAATTAATTTGATATTTAAATGAAAAGTTTTAAATCAATTGCAGCAAAAGTGTGGGAAAAGAAAGTGGAGTTAACAACTTTCTTAATTTAAATTCAGGCATATAAATATTTAATAAAATACTTTTAACTAATTTCGTTAGACTTCAGAGAAGTTTTGGATGTTAGACAGTTAATATTTTATATAACTGAAGAGAACCTAATATAATTGTAATCTTTCCGTTAGTTATTTTATATAAAATATTAATATTTGCAATTTCTAAATAAGCAAGGAAAAAAAAATAAATATAAATTAATAATAATAAATTTATCATATAAATAAATATAAATTTTATAGAAAATTCTATTAATAAAACAATAGTATTTACGGCAACTTAAGTATCAATATGTGGAAAATAAATAAAATTAAAATAAAAAAAATAAATAAATAAATAAATAAATAAATAAATAAATAAATAAATAAATAAATAAATAAATAAATAAATAAATAAATAAATAAAAAATAAATAAATAAACAAATAAATAAATAAATAAAAAAATAAATAAATAAATCAATAAATAAATAAATAAATAAATAAATAAATAAATAAATAAATAAATAAATAAATAAATAAATAAATAAATAAATAAATAAATGCATATATAAATAAATTAATTAATAAATAAAATTACATAATTTATTATGTCGAAATTTAAAAGCATTTTCCATACTCCTTAAGTTTTCCTTACTATATTATCTTATTTAAAAACATACATAATTAAATAGATATAAATATATATTCCATTTAGCATTTGTAATCCTTCTGCTACTTTTTATAATTTTATCAATATTTGCAATTTCTAAAAAAAAAACAAAGAAAAAAGCAAATATAAATTATTAATATACATTTTATAGAAAATTATATTTAAAACACAATAGTATTTACAGCAACTAAAGTATTAATTTGTAAAAAATTACATGATTAATTAAGTGCAAATTGAAAAGCATTTTAAATATTCTTTAAGCTAGCCTTACTATAATTGCTTATTTAAAATCATATTGACTAAAGTTTAAGCGGAAATATATATTTATATTTATATATATATATATATATATATTCCATTTATCAACATTATTATAATACTGTTCTCTGTATTTCTGCAGAAATGCAATCGTGCGCATTTGTATGAGTAAATTGAGTGCATAAACCAAACATGGAACGTACAAATTAACTTTCCCCCAAAAATTGCAGCTCAATATTTGATTATAAAAAGCGATATGCGATATATACCTGAGCGAGTATGAAGAAGCACACTGAAATAAGCAGCGAGTGAGAGAAGGGCTTGGTGGGCGAAAGGGGCGCTGGGGTAGGATGTGCTCATGAAAAATCAACGCAAATAACAAATGACCAAACAGAAGCCACACAGAGCCCAAACACGCACAAACAAGTACGAAAGGGTTGAGCAAAGAAGGTGTAGAAAGGGATGGGGGGGGGGAGATGGTTGGGCGTAGGTGCAGTCCATGTCCAGCAGCAGCGGCGGTGGCAGCAACAAATCACCAGTCGATGCGTCAGTCACGTCAATAACACAGTTGAAAAATTGTTAAAATTGAATTACAGTTGCAAAACGCGACGGCGATTGCAGCTGCGACGTTGGCGTCGACGTCAATGCTAGCAGAGAGCAAATACGCCACGCCTATAACAGTATGCCCACTCACACTCACACACACACACATACAAATATGTCAGTCAGATAGTCTGAACAAAAAAAATATACATATATATGTACGTGTCGATGCATATGAAAAACGACAGAAGAAAAAGTGAGTGATAGAGAGTGAGAGAGCGCGAGAGAGGGAGCGTAAGTGCGCGTGGTAGAGTGGGCAAGAGGCATAGAGAAGTGGGGAATGGGCATTGAGGCGCAGGCAAATCTGCATATCCTTCAGCAAATAGACAACAAATTGCAATGTGATATACAGTTGAGTTGAGTGAGTGAGGCGAGTTTGTTGCGAGAGGGGGCCTTGGGGGGGTGCTGGGCAATGTGTCCTTGTTGGACAGCGGTGAAAATTGATAAAATGATATTGATGAATTGCACATGGCAACGGAATGGAAAACCGTTCCCGCTCCCGCTCCCGCTCGCGCACTTGCAAAGCTATAGCAGGCGACTCAGTGTTATACACACATGCCCACAGGAGCTGTTGCAATACAACATAGCAGTTGTCCCTGGCCGTCCCTGTACACAGATCCTGTGCAACATCGTCAACATGGCCATTGTCACCGCTCGACTCTCGACGCTTGACGCTCGACGCTGATGATGAAAAATTAGCGTGCGTGTGTTGCCAGGCGATGCGTGTGAAACTGTTGAGAACTGTGTGAGTATTTTGGATAGGCGAACGGACAGAACCTCAGAATTGTGAGCAAGATTAATGAAAATGTCCTTCAGGCCAGCACCAGCATCAGGTGTGTGTGCGCATATGTGTGTGTGTGTGTGTGTGGCAACGCCTCAAGTGCAGCAAAGTGGTCTGAGGTGCAAGGCTTGACTGAGATAAGGGCCAAGACGATGCAATATGTTTGCGTAGTGGTAAGTGCAGTGAAAGTTGCGAAAGCAGAAATATGACACAAAGGTGCGAATATATACAACTGTCAATTATTTAATTTAATTATAAAATATAGGCAATTTAAATATCATTTAAAATATAATGAAATATAAAATAATATGCATTTATTATTTTAATATATAAAATAATATGCATTTATTATTTTATATTAATTTATATTTAAAATTGTAATTTTAGTCAAAATATATTTACATACAATTTTAGCATTATTGCTTAGCAAGTATTGCTTAACAATATTTATAGCAGGCTGATTAGCTATGCTTAAGTCCATCACTACATTGTATATACTCCCCTACCTGTGTAGCTATCTCGCTTTGCCTATATAGAATAAGGAGAGCGATCGTGATAGTGCTCTCGCTCTCTCGCACGCAAATTGGCGTGAGTCTGACAACTAGCGAAGAGAAACTGCCGGCAGATGGCAAACAAATAAATAGAAAGTGTTGAGAGCGAGAGTAACGAAGTATTTAATGAAATCATCAATTACATATTGAATTTATAGAGAAAATAAGTTGTCTTATTAATAAAATCTTTTCTTCAAACTGATATAAATAAATGAATATAAATATATTTATTAAATTTAAATTATATATTTTCTTAAGTTATACTTAATCATGTTAAAATATTTTAAGCAATTTTAAAATTACTAAATTTAATTATTAATTTATAAATTAATTAAAATTCAATTTAATTATTAATTTATAAATTAATTGAATTATTATTAATTAATTTTATGTGTAAAACTAGGGCAACTTCAGCTATGCAACTGCACTCTGTAGTGTAGTGTAAGTTGTAAATTGCATGTCGAATTGCATCTTGGCCAATACCGCAAAACACTAAATACACACGCAAACAGATCGCAAACAGAACAGAACAGCGACTAAGTAGAGGCCCAAAGTAAAGCAGCTACACAGAGAGAATGGCTAAGTCAAGGCATTTGAGTTAAGTTGTATTTATACGCGCGTGTTTAGCTGCTATGCAACGTGTTTTGGCTTAATAAAGTCAAAATAAGCAACGCTAAGTAGATATACGCAAACATAAATATACACATACACATGTATACATATATAGACAAAAGCAAACACACACACACACAGAGATAGAGAGAGAGAGAGAGAAGCAGGCACAGACAAACAGTTATAAATTCTAGCGCTGTTGATGTGATTTAGTTGCACACCTCGCATCGCCTGTAAGATGGCAACTAATATTACAACAGTCTCTCTATCTGTGTGTCTGTGTGTGTGTGTGTGTGTCTGTATGTGTAAATGACTTTATCTACGTCTGTGTCTGTGTCTATGTTATTGGGAGGGTTTAGGTGTAGTCGACTGTGCGTGCAACATGTGCGCTGAATGTTGACGTTAATATTAAGAAAAATAAATAACCAAGCTGTTTGTTATCTAAGTTTATATAAAGTGCGCCACACTCACACACACAGCCACACCGCCACACACACGCACACACACACCCACACCTTTCACAGTGTGTAACTTGTTTTATTTATAGCAACTACAACAATTGCTTTGGGGTTCCGTATTAAATAACAACAGCAACAAAAACTGACGCAAGGCGCTTATAAATTTTGGCCACAGTGCCAAATGGTTAGAGTCCACCCCCCGCCCTCCCCCACCCTTTCCAACTCCTTTACTTGCCACGACCTTCCTGTGGTTGGTCCCATAGTTTTATGGGCTTAAACGCCTTTAGTGCTAGCCAGGTAAAGAAATAGCCACAGCCATGTGATGAAGTGGCAACACGGCTCTATGAATTGCTGCCGTTTGCCTTCAAAGTCGACCAAATGAAATGGAAATTGCAATAAATTCAATTGGAATTACAATTTATATATCAGAGAACACAGAAACAGACTGTGAACTACTTTAAGCAAATATCTAAAAATAAAAATACAAATTTTACTCTGAACTAAAACGTTTAACAGTTCAATGCGAGATTGAAGCAGCTTAAATTTCCATTGATTTGATTTTAAAAACTAATAGACCTAGAAAGATTATGAATAATAAATTGCAATTTAAAAATAACTTAGAACTTACTTTTTATTTAACAATTGAGCAGACTTTTTTTTTGTATAAACTTTTATTTTGGCAAACTTAGAAAAAGGCAATCGACAACTTTATTCAAGCGGTACACGGCATTTAAGGCAATGGAAAAGCAGTTTATTGAACGCTTAACTAAAGCTGCTGAATATTAATTTCCATTATATTTAATATTTGAAAGCATTTTGTAACAAAGACAACAGTGATTTATAATTCTTAGGCAATTGGCTTTGCTGTAAATGGCCAGAACTGTTTGCCAGCTGGTTGCATAGATAAACACAGCACAAATACAATAGGCTAAAAGTAAACACCACAAAATTGAAGACTTAAAGCCAACTTGCCAAAGTTTTAGTTAAATGAAAAAAATAAAATAAAATAAAATTGTAGGATTTTCAGCAAGTTGTGCAAATTGTGCAGCAAATAACTGAGAAGTTGCGTGTGAAAATAGTAAGATAAATACGAGTGACTAAGGAAAATACTTCTACTACATTATTCAACAACTCCTCCACACCACCACCCCGCTATTCCACCTGCTCTCAGCAGTTTGACGAACTGCCTAGTTCAATGACTTTGATAAACGTCGTCACATTTGCAGCTGGTCTGCACTGACTGTCTGACTGTCAGACTGTCAGCAATATTTGATTAGCTTCCGAGTTCGAGAAATGCATTTGAAAATGTTGGATAAATGACTTTGTCAACACTTCAAAATTGCAGAAATTTTGACAAAAAATGCATATGGAGCTCTTTGACAAGTGCTAATCAATCAAAACGTGCTCAGAAATATGTATGCGCTGTCATACCCCACCAAAACCTTTTTAATAATATTTTCGTCTCATCCCCATCCCTCCCATCAGATGTCCACCCTCGACCCTCAGTCACTCAATCACTCAGTCAAAGCTAAAGCTACAAAATAATGTAGCCAACAAGATATATAATTCAAATGCAATACAACGAAGTTGAAGTACTCTACAAAAACTTTGAACCAACAGTGTCATTTGACAAAGGAATAAATTGTTAACTTTTAATTATACAAATTAATTACAAATTAATTTTTCTATTTAAGAACAAAATTAATAAACACATGTAGTGTGAGAATATTTAGTTACACTTATATAGATAACAAAATGGGTTTATTAAATTTACGCGAATGAATTAAATATTCCAAGTTAATAATATTTATTAATATATATTTTTTAATTATATAAATAAATACACTAAGTTAATATTAATTGTTCATAAATAATTAAATTATTTTTATTTATTATATACAAATGCGTAATTGCACAATTGTTTAACTGCTCTTAAAAAATTATTCACATATTTATTTTAATTTAATTATTATAATTTAATTAACAATATTTAATAGTCATTGTATTATTATAAACTACTCTACAATTAAAAAGAATTTATACCCTTGCTATTTAAATTTGCATTTACAATTAAATATTAAATTATAGAATTGTTTATACCTTTTAAATTATGCCTACTTAATGAATTAGCAATAAAAAAATTAAAATTTATTTATTAGTAGTTACAAGCTGCACCTTAAAACCGACATGCCCATTTCGACGGCTACACAAAAAGCATAACAAAAAAAAAGGCATAAAAAAAATAAAAATGAAAACGTTAGGAAAAACTTGAGCAGGAGTATTAGGTACGCACTCGCTGGGGATTTGAGTGGACAGCCGAAGATGCTCTGGACAGCTGACCTAAGGAGTTTGTAGGCAGGTCTAAGAAATTGCCAAATTTAATAAACTTAAAAGGGTGTGCGTGAGTGTGTGCGTGAGTGCGTGTGTTATCTGTCAGATACACACACACACACACACACACAAGTAATCAACGAGAACTTGAGTTGTCAATAAAATTGTGATTTCTAAAGGCAGCAAGATTATTACATATATTGTTCACTGTGGCAAAACAAGGGGGGGGCGGGCAATGTAGCACATACAATTTTGGTATAGCTCGTCGCTGCTTTAAAGAGACTTTGGCACACCTGTAGGCCAGCTTACCTGCCCGCTACTGCCACCTTGGTACACGTTGTTGTAAAATGTTAACAAAAAAATTTATAGTAATGCGCGCCTATGGGCTAGGCAACACATTTTTGTAAGCTACTGCAGCATCTGGCAGCTGTAACACGTAGCAGACACACACACACACAGACGCACACACTCACGTGTGGGGAGTGAAAATACTTGTAATAAAGGAAATTGTTGGCAATTTGGTGGCTGTGTGGTTGTCTAATAAAACTAAGTGGGCACAGGAAGAGGCGCACAGATAAACGAAATTGATATTTAATGCGAGACCCGCTGCTGGCCCCTGCCCCAGCCGCTGCCCCAGCCCCTGCCACTGCCACTGCCTTCATTATGCGCCTCAGTGGCAGCAACAGCAATTCGATATACATTCAGCTTTAAAACCCAGAGCCTGTCCAATGCCATTCCATGTCAATGCGAATGTCGTGCTACTCGCGCGTGGCAAAGCATGTAAATCAATCAGTTCAGCCTGCCTGGCTGACTGACTGACTGGCTGACTGACTGGCTGACTGCCTGGCTCGCTGACTGCCTGGAATCGCATTCTTATGAAAAGGAGTTTACAAAATGCCAGCCTAAATGTATGCAACATATCCTATCCTATATACAGCCCCAACTCAGCTGTATGGCTATGAATGACGTATTGATGTACGTCATGCATCATTGATGTAGAAAATGTTTTAATGTTATTATTGACGACGAGCCAAGTGCAAAGTATGGCAAGAGGGGAGGGCTTGCCTGCTGCCTGCTGCTTGCTGCTGGTGACAGTTCAGTTTTATTGAATTTTATTTATAAGCCCTCAGCATGGGGCGTATGTGAAAGGGTTGCGCAACAGGCAAAAAAAAGGGGGCTGGTTGGAATCGCAACAGTGAGTGCATAAACATGTGAACATATTGGAAATTTGTAAGCCATTCAAAGTCTATTATTGAGACAGTTGCGAGAGCTAAAATGAGAAATTTGTAAACAACTTTTGAATATCCGATTTGAAAGGAATTTATGAATTGCTTGCAAATTATGCAACTTCCTTTTTTTTGAGAAGAATTAAATGGAGCTTAAATTGAATATATATAAGAATGAAATGTTAAGACTGAAGACTTTCTTTTTGTAGTATTTCATCATTTTTATTTAAGGCAACTATTTAAGTTGATTGCTGTAAATGAAACTAATTTAATTAAATAAATATTTATATTCTGTATTTTATTTATAAAACTGAAACTATTTGCAATTGATTTGAGATGTTTGTAAACATATTTAATCAATTAAATATTTATATTATATTCAATATTATATTTCTTAAATGATACTAATTTAATTAAATATATATTTATATTATATATTTATTTTAATATTATTTATAGTATATATTCGATTTTATTTATAAAAGAGAAACTATTTGCAATTGATTTAAGATGTTTGTAAATTAAATTTTTATATTAAACATATTTAATTAATTAAATATTTATATTATACATTATATTTCTAAAATGTTGCTAAGTTAATTAAATATATATTTATTTTTATTTTATTTATATTATGTATTCTATATTATTTATAATAGGGAAACTATTTGCAATTGATTTAAGATTTTTATGAATTTAAATCTCTATTTTTAAATGAAACAAATTTAATCAAATAAATATTTGTATTATATATTATATTTCTAAAATGAAACAAATTTAATTAAATAAATATATACAGTAAATATTTGATTTATAAAGAGAAACTATTTGCATTTGATTTGAAATTTCTTTAAATTATTATATTTTATAATTACAACTACATTTATTTAAAGTTGAGAACTAGTTGAGAACTACGCTTCATTTATAAATGAATATTCGGTTTAAAACATATAAAAGAATATCTATTAAATGTGGCAACTGCACAATTTAGTTAACAATTTGCCACCCGCATTTATTAGCCAAATTTCAATAAAACGTTTTGGGTTTTGGGTTTTTGTGTTTCTTGCGCTTTGATTCCCGAAACCCCATCAATTTTGATCATGAAATCAAACAGGCTTATATTCAAATTAACTTTACATGCTCCCCAAATCGAATAGCTTCCCATTTCCATTTCCATTTCCAATTTCCATGCCCAGCCTCAGTCTTAGCAACCCTCTAAGTCAAAGTTTGAAAGACTTGTGTCCCGCGCCTCGAACATATAAGAAACAGCGCAGCAGCGCCTGAGTGGCAGGAGAGGCTTAAGTGTGCTCAGCAGCCCCATTTTAAGGATGCATCGAGGGTGCTTAACTTGCCATACCCAAACAACAACAGAAACAACAACAAAGACCTACAAAACTTTATTTATGCGTAAAAAAAGTTTTTTTTTGGGGCTCAAAACAAGGCAGCCAACAAGATACAGGTTACAAGATACAATACGTAATATTGATACTAAATATAAAATGCCCCTATATCAAAATTGTCGACTGATGTAAGGTGCAAGACAAAGTAACAAATATGAAAATCTAGAAAGAGACAAAGACACACACACACACACACACACACACACCTATAGACAGACACTTTGACACAGAAATTTACAACTTTGTTGTTACTTTTTGGGGAAGTTGCGTCCCTTAGCCAAGTATTTGTTGCTGGCCTCTGTTTGTCGACCAAAAGTATTGATGAACAGTTGTTTGTTGTTCGGTTGTTGTCAATACGAATGGCGGCAACTTATTAGAAAGTCCACACACACACACACACATAGTCACAACTAAGTCAATAAAATAAACGTTATATGTTTGCGGGCTATAAGAGTGCCAGCAACCTGGGGGCGCAGGATGAGTCAGAACTGCTGAAAGTACAGAGTGTACAGCATAGAGTATAGAGTGTAGGTAGCCAATAAAAGTAGCAGAAAAATCGAAGCATCTACCTAAAAGGGAAAACTCCAAAGCAGCAGCAGTAGCTGCTTTCAATGGCTACAGCGAGTAAAAGTAGGCAACACATTATGCATACATATCAAAGTTTTTGTGGTATGCTCTTAGGCAGGGTATATCAAGGCATGCACTGTTGTATAAAGCCATTTGTTGCATATGTAAAAATTTTAATTAATAACGAAAAGGATTTTTATTGAATGCTAGCAATTTTTGGCGAAATAATTACTGCATTTGTAGGCAAAATTGTTAGTTAGTTCTTAGCCTAACAATACTTTTAAGTACTTTACTAATCCAAACTTAATTTTAATTTAATTTTTAGACAATTTGTTAAAGAAAAATGTCTGAACAGTGTAAATTGAGAACAAACGGTGTGAATACGACGATGTGAGTGAATTTTGTGGCTGCAGAATACAATGATAATTAGTGATGGAACTCTTCAAACTTAGAGATAACAGCATATATCGAATAAGTACGTTATTTAACTTGCATAAATTCAACACAATTTTACTGATATTGAACTCAGTCAGCAGAATCTGAGTTTGTTTAATAATAAAGTTAAAACTAAAGCACAACTTAAAATACTTTACAAAACACAATTTGCTTTAACAAATTATCAAAGTTATTAACTAAAATATTTATATACAGTTGTCTTTGTTTATTTTTTAAATATATTTTCCATTGCATTTGTTGACTGTATAATTCTGAGTAAATAAATATTTTCTATAAACGTGAAAAAGGTGTAAAAAACGCGGAAAAATGTGCCTAAACTTTAAAGTAGAAAGCGAGAGTATTGCACTATAAATGAAAGGGTATTTGAGTAGCTGACTCCAATTACAAGTTGAGTTCAACAAGATCCACTCATTTTTATGAAAGCTGCGTCCTGTGCGTATGTTTGTCTGTCTGTCTGTCCGTCTGTTGTTGCTGTGTTTGGCAACTTTCTGCAGTAAATGGTATTTATGTTGGTTTAGTAAAGTTTGACGATAACGTCGAGTAATATCGAAAAAGGGATGGACTGAGGTGTGAGGGCGGATGTGGTGGCAAGAGGGCTGCAATGAGAGTTCAGTTGCGTTGCGTTGACGACCTCAACAACATCATGTAGAATTACGAGTATTTGAAAAGTTTTACAAGTAATTTATTTAGGCGCAAGTTTTTGAAGCGCGGTCAGAGCGTGAACAAAACCAAAAAAAAAAAAAGAAAGAAACGGCGCCAGCAAACGAGAATCGACATGCTCAGCTCGTTCTGGGTGAGTTTGAGTTGAGTTGCATTGAGTTGAATTGAGTTGAGTTGAGTTGCCTTCAGTTGAGATGAGTTGAGTTGCTGGGCATGTGTTGCTGCGGTTATGTGCAAACAAATATAAAAGTATCCCACCGAAATGGCTTACAAGTACATCAAATTTTCATAAATTAGGCATGCATAAATAAAACGAAGCTCTCCTTCTTTGGCCAGGCCAAAAAGGCAAAAACTTTTTCATTTTTCTTTCTTTTTTTTTTTTTTTATTTTTGACGGCCAGCCCAACACATGGACCTAACACCATAAGGCCGCACACAAAAGAGCGGTATATATATATATATATAGCCCCTGCATCCCCCCCTAAGACCCAACACAGCATTGAGTGTCATGAGCTGGCGAAAATTATGTAACGCATAATAATTCATCAACAAAAAAAAAAAAAGAAGAAAAACAACAACAACAACAAATTGAGTAGCAGCTTTCCTTTTGCTTTCCTTGGCTGTGTACGGTGCAAATTGCAACAAATTTTCTGACTAAGGCACAAAAATTAAATCAAGTGAAATATTGTTGATGATGTAGCACACAGTTTTGCTCTCTTTAACTGATTTTCGTTTTTCCCTCTCCCTCTCCCTTTGCCTTTGCCGCACACATGGCAAACTATAATGGAGAAAATGGACTGTGCAGCTGCCAATGATGATGAAAGCTTCTACAAAATGTTTCAAGGCTCTTGCACAACGAAAATCTTTGCCAAGTTGTTGGTCTAATAAAATGCCAGAACATTAGTTTGACTGGCATATCGTGTATGAATTAAGTTGCTTTAGAGTACAGTGATATAGACTTGCGAATAATTGACGATGTGATGAAATGAAAGCATTTGAATTATTAGAAAACTTTCAAACGTAGACAAAAGAATTAGTGCATTAAACAGGACATATTTGAAGTCCTAAGAATTCTTATTAATTACTAATGCGTTACACATTGCTCTATAAACTTATAATACCCACTGTAAGGGTATAAGAGAAGCAGTTGGGCAGCCCATCAAGCTTCAATCTATGTTTCATGCCATTTGTGTGCTGTCAATTACTTTTGCACATCCACAGTCCAAGTCCAATTCCAAGTTGTTGTGTTTATACACAACTATAGCATTCCAGGCGAAATTTAATGAAACGAAACCAGAACCCTTTTACGTGCAGTAAGTAAATAAACAGCTTTCGCCATCAATCCAAGAGACACGCACAGACAGACGAAGGAATCATATATATATATATATATATATATTTATATATATAGTTATGTGTGTGTGAGTGTGTATCTATGCACGTCAGCTGTCTCGTGCCTGGGTCCCATATTAATTACAGTCTTGGCAGGCAGTTTCCGCCGCAGGCGACACACACAGGATGGACATCAACACAAGATGGCAGCTCAACGGAGCTCAGCTGACAACTGAATGTAATTAAAATTAAATCTCAAACTAATTATTATTGAACTTGGATGTGATCTATAATATGTGTGTGCGTGTGTGTGCGAGTGTTTGTTTTGGCCAACGGTTATTTTTGGGCCAATACGTTAATGAGTTTTGTCAAGGTTGGGCAAAGTTTAAAGCGAGTTGCCTGCAAAGTTACCAACATTTTGGGCATGTAAATCATATTTACAAATGTCTGTGCCCAATTGCCATGTAAATATGAGAGCGCGACATATGTAATTACACCCAATAAACCAACAATAATAACAACAACAACAACAACAACAATTAAATATGTGTGTATATAGATTTATGTGTGAGTCGGCACAAAATGGCGTCGTCGTTGTCGTCGACGGCAGTCAACGAATCATTAGGCGACATTTGTTTGTGCTTCACTAATTACAACAACAGCAACAACAGCAACAACAACAATTAGAAAGTCCAAAACAACAGCAACAGCAGCAACAACAACAATAATAACAATGCAAACAATAATAACAACAACAACAGCTGGCAGACCAACAAGCAAGCAGCAAGCAACAAACAATGGCAACTGCAATCGCACCAAAACAATAAAATCTAATTGGGAACATACACACACACACACACACACACACACACACACACACACACACACACACATACACAAATACACCCACATATATGAATAGACAAAAACATGAACCTGGCCCAGTCAAGAGACCCCCAACAGTGCAATATGAAAGAGCAGCACACAAAAGCATAAAAGAGATGGGGATACATAGATAGTTGTAAGCAAAAAGTCGGGTCCACTTCTGGTCTGTCTCCATATGTGTATAAAAGAGGGCAAATAAATTAAGTTCTTTATTTATTGTATTTATTAAGAAATATTAATTATTTTTTGGCTTTCAGTATGTTGGTAAGTGTCACGAAAGAGTTAAAAGAAACTAGTAGAACAAAACAGAGAAGTCTTTTGTTTAAATAATTGAAATTTCTATGCCTGTGTATATTTCTATAAATAATTTCTTGTATAAACTGAATTACTTAACAAAGTACATTTAATTTTATTTTATATTATTATTATATTATTAATTAAATATTATTTAAATATAGCCAAATATTTTATATAGCAAATGATATAAAATTGTCCTGGGTATAAGTAGATTTAAATATTATTTAAATATAGCCAAATTTTGTTTATATAGCAAATGATATAAAATTGTCCTGGGTATAAGTAGATTTAATTTCAGAGAGTAATGTATCTATTAAGTGGAAAATAAAGTGAAAGACAGCATGAAATTCCTTTTGAGAACACCCCCCATTCATATGTTAATGCAAATGTCAATAATTAAACAAAGCTCGGAACCAAAGTAAACATTCCATGCTAATTGTGTTGTCCATGCTGTTGTCTAGTGTTTATTAATAATCACATATTTTTATTATTAAAATATTAAACGTATGTATGTAGATATTGATATTTATCTTTTGCATTTGTTGTACTATATATTTTTTTTATTGTTGTTCTTAATTCACTAACTGCATATTTGAGTTTATCTAGCGCACAAAATGTATTAAGCAAACACATAAATTTGTATTATGAGCGCTGACTAAATAAACAACAACAAATAGACGAATGTTCCGGTCGAGGAACTATCAGTAGGGAAAACCTGGTATTACTTTCATAAAGGACTGTGGTAATTAGTTAATATGCGTGGCTAACATTAATACAGCAGTTTTGTTTGCCTTGCATAAATATTAACCGACGGTTGAGTAATTGGACTACATTTATGGGGACTATCACAAATACAACAAACAACAAAATAAAAAAAAAACTAAATAACTTTGTAATTTTATGCAGTTTTTACTTAATTGAAATTGTATTAGGAGTAAGCGTAAATAAACAATTACATAAGATGAAGAAGAGATAAAAAATATTCATAAAAATGTACAAATTAGGATAAACTTTTGAATGAGAGATTTAGACTGCTAAATGAAGTGATTAGTTAACGATAAATAATTAATGTTTGTCTGATTCTTAAAAATTAATAAATATTATAACTTAAAGTGAAAAACAATATACTAAATGTATATAATTCAACTGATATACAACTATTTTCAGCCAGCTTTCAATTTAAGCAAATTAACAACAATTTTAGCCACATTGCTAACGCAATGTTGCTGTATTTGTTTTAGCTGTAGCAAAAGCGACCTTCTTTAATTAAACCAGCAATACTTCAATTGGATTTTCGTGTCAAAGGGGAGAAGAAGTGTGGGGGAGGGGAGGGGGGTGTCAGGGGTTGACTGTCGCGTTAACCGCGCAAGTTTCGTCAAACTTCATTTTCGATACGCAGCCACATTTATTGTGTTGACAGTTTGCGGACCCGTTGGCCGCTTTTGATGCCAACGGCAAGTTTTTGATCCACTCTGGGTAAGCCTATCTCCCTCCCCCTACCACTCACTACCTATCCCACCTCTCTCTCTCTCTCTCTCTCTCTCTCTCTCTCTCTCTCTATCTGTATCTCTCTCTCTCTTGCACAGTGCTTAATTTGACATATTAACGCCGCAACGCGTTTGGCATTTTAAAAAAGGATTTCTGCTGCCTGCCTACACCTAGCACTGCCACGCCCCCCCTTTCGCTTGCCCTTTTCCAAGTCGTTTGCTCATCAAAGACGCAGGCAGTCAGGCAGCTCAGGCAGCAGTGGGGTATGGGAAGGGAAAAACCAGTTGAAAGCTTTGCGTTTCTCTTATTTTTCATTATATTCTTCGTTTTTTTTTTCTCTTTTTTTTTTTTTTGTTTTTCACCATCAGCAACATTAATTGGATTTCAATCTGCATGGGCTGGAGCCATTAGGGGGGTGGTGGTGGGGGGGATCTGTTAGGGTTGTCGCCGCGCATAATGAGTAAAGGAAATTTCAACGACTCGGCAAATGTTTCAATTTCATTGGGCGTTGCCATCTTTTCCTCTCCCCTCGTAGGTTCAAGTTAACTCACGTTTTTCTTCCCCCCCTCAGCATTTGACACATACGCCGCCATACTTTTTTTTTGTTATTGCTTCTTCTTTCTTTGTGTTTCAACAGTTTCGCTTCGTTTGCGCATTAATTTCGCTAATTTTGACAGGTTTTTGTATGAGGGTGTGTGTGTGCTTTGCCGCTTTGCCGACAAGGGCGGTAAGACGGCAGCGGTGCGTTGCCTTCGATTTGTCGCGCGGATTTCCTTGTAATTTATTTTTAATTTCATCTTAAGATCCCCAGGATTGCAGCATTGAGCGGCGTAATTATGCGTCTAATGAGACAACAAAGCAAGGTCAGGTCACATGCCCATTAAAAGGGTTGTTGCGTAACCAATACTCAAGTAAATGCGTTAAAGTTTAGTGTGTGCAAAGAGTAGATACCCTGTAGAAAAGCGAGTAACTGTTACAAAAATAAATAACTACTAATTATTATTGATTCTTTAGTTATTTGTTGGCTTATTTAAAAGAATAAATACAGTGCTCATTATACGTTAATATTATTAACTTGTTATTGGTACAACTTTAAATGTTATCGCTGCTTTCGATAGTTTATTTTGTGTAATTTGAACACAACCAAGATTCTGCTGATATAATTGATTGTTTAATAAGCTAAACGTTTGTTCACTTTATATTAGGTAATTAAATAATAATAAATATTAATAGAATTTATACTTTATAGACTAATTCAATTTATAATATATTTAAATATTACAAAATTATTAAATACTATTTTTAATAATGTAGAATAATAATTTGTTAACTGTTATTAGTTTATTTAAATTAAGTAGCTCAGAAATATTAACAGAATTTATATTTAAATTAAAATTTTTGAGAAACTAAATTTATAATCTATTTAAATATTAAAAAATAATTAAATACCATTTTTAATAATTTATAATAGTAATTTTTTAATTGTTATTAGTTTATTCGATTTGATTTATTTGATTTTATTTATTTTTTAGACTTAACAGCTATTCAATATACCCCCTTCCAGCCACTTTAAATATACAGGGTATAAGCTATATAAATTAGATATAAAAAAGTTTACAATTTGCATAATTGCACTGATGCCAAATTTATCTTTGTTATTTATTCTCTTTTTTTTTTGTATTTTATTCTAAATTTTTGTTTTTTTTTTGTTTCGACGCCTTGACAAAATTGTTGATTAATTGCTTTGACCGCATACCAAGTTCAATTAACTGAACAACGGAAGAAGAAGAAGAAATAACCGAAAAAACTTCGGGTGGTTCATTAACAGACAAAACTATGAAGCGACTTCAAGCAATTTTATTCAGTTTTCTAGCGCTTTTAATAGCTGACATTTATTGCCAACATTTGAGCGGCAACTTCAGAGAGAAAGAGAGAGAGAGAGAGAGAGAGAGAGAGAGTGAAAAAGACAGAGAGAGTGAAAAAGACAGAGAGTAACAATAACAAGCGAGCGACAGTTTTTGACCAATTTACTTAATGGCCATAATATTTGTTTAGTCAAAGCAAATAACAACAACAAGAACAACAACCCTGCGTAATGACTCCTGGCCCATAAAAAAAAATAAAAACGGCGTCCATAAAAATAATGCATAAATAAAAGCAAATAAATGACAGCATGTAAAAGCAGCACAACAAAAAAAAAAAAAAAAAAGAAAATAGAAAAGAAAAGAAAGAAGTGAATATAATGCAGAGAACGTAAAGAAACAATGAATGTCAAATTTTTGGTGTGCCTTATTAATTGTCCTTAGCATTTGGAGTCCTCGTATATTGGCCCAAAACACTAATTAAGACTAAATGTTGTGGGCGGCATTTTTGGGGGGGGCTACAACTACAACGTGCCGGCCATGAAAACACATGAAAACCAATTAGCGCTACTGACAAACCATAGCAAATTATTGAGAACTTGCCATAGAGTTTGAGAGCATTAGCAACTGTTTGATGTCGCTTGAAGTGCTTCAATTAGCAAATCGATGATGTGGCATAAACTGTAAGACTAGGCGCCATACTTGTAATTATAGTTTATGTTGTCTGCGAATTCGTATTTGAATATATATTTATAATTTAGCTATTTTAAGGGAGAAAATACTTTTTACAACTGTAAACAATGCAAATTTATTCAGCATATTTATACTCAAAATATATTCTTAGTATTTGTCTGCTTTGTCGGCGATTTTCATCTTCTAATTGCTTAAAACAAAACCCCACCTGGCCAATCAATCCCACTTTAATGAGGCTCTTTCGCTTGTCAACTGGTCACCCTAAGCGCTGTCACATTGCTCTCTCATTTATACCAAATCCCCCCCCCATAAAATAACAACAACAACAACAAAACATTGTGGATTGCTAGCTTCCCCTTCTGCCTCCCCTTCCGCTGACCAACGAAGCGTAACAACCAACGCTCACGTTGTGCAATTGTAAATGTGCATCTAAAACAAGGCTCAGCGAATCGTGTTGGCATTATAATCAGTGCCAATGAGGAGTCTGTAATTACGCCTTATTTAAATTACAACATTTTGGCAACAAGGATGCAGCTGAAGCAGCATAAGTGCTGTCCACATGCCGCAGCCAGGAAAAATTTAAACTCTAAACAGGCACAAACAGGCAGCGGACAGTGTAACCACACAAAATCGGGTCATCTCGGATGACAAATGTGCATGAGTGCGAGTGCGACTCTCTGTTGCTGCATGGTAAATGTGCAATTTTTGTTGAATGGAATGTTTGTTGTTGACTGTTGTTGGCGCATAGAGAAAATACAGATACATAGATTCGTGCTATTTCGATCGTGCTATGCACAAACCATATGTTTAGTTGCTGTGCTCTGTTTGGTTTGACTTTCAAAATGTCAAATACATTAAACGTTCAGATTGCGCGGTGTGGGGAAGTTTAGTTGGCGATTTGTGTTGGCCAACCAGCCACAAAAGAGATACAGCGCACAGAAAGGCGGAAAGGGTTCGACCCGGCCAGGATGGAGCGCACAGAGTCGTTTAGCGTGCGACAGTTGAAATTTACCTTTTTTGGCCATAATGACATCACGTACACAGAAGGTGTGCTGTTCTGGGTTCCTCTTCCTCTTCTGCTCCACTAATACATATGCTATTTGTTGCATACTTTTGTGCGGCATCAGTTGAGTGTGTGTGTGTGTGTGTGTGTGGTGTGCGTGTATACTCTGCTGTGGTTGCAGCACTCGCATTCGGCTAATGTGAATCCAAAATGAAGCCAATGGACAATCACATAAAACAAATTACACAAGAACTTCAAACCAAAGCCCAGAAAAGTATGCTACAAAATGCAAGTGCAGGCTACAAATGGCGTTGTGGCCTTGCCTTCAACTGCCATCCGAATACTAAATACTCTCGCACTTAATTGAAGCAAATATGTAATTACTTTAATTTACATTTAACTCGAATTGTTCATCATTAAAAAAAAACATTTAATAGTAGTCCAATGGGTTATTAACACCCTGCAAACGAGGTGTATTTAAATATCTACAATTTATTGTGTAAAATTGTTAACTAACATTTAATATAAGGACTGCTTAAATATTCATTAAGATCTGTATAATATGTATAAAATTTAGCTAAATATTGTTAGTGAAGCAAATGCAATAATCTTATTGAAAATGATTATTTAAAACAGAATATAAATTCTATTTCCTATAAAAAGTAAAACATTTGAATAAAATTGAATAAATTTAATGAAAACGATCAAACTTATGAATATAAAAAAGTATATTAAATATATATTCTGTATGAAGTAAACGAAATAAATATACACTAATCTAGAAGTGATGGAATGAATTTAATATTAGAGTAAACTACAATGAAGTAAAATTAATCAATAATATGAACTGTAATAAATTGAAAAATAATTATGGATGACAATTGTTGGACATAGAAAATGTGGCATATATATATATATATATAGAGTATAGTTGATCCTTAGACTGCAAAGTTGACTATTAAAATATTGAAAATAATTCAGATAAAGAGGAAATATATTACTTAAGTTAAGGAAATGAATATACTACAGTAAACATATTTAAAATGATCAATAATATTAATATAAAACAAGCTTATATATAATTAATTTACTGCAAATAATAATAACAATAAAACAGAATAAATGTCATATTAATTAAACTCTGTTAGATACGAACAATTTAAAATTTGAATTGCTGAAGACAGTATAGTTAGAGTTATAATTAGAAAGAGTAATATAGATACACATATGTATGCATAGGGAACTGATAATATTTAGACAGCCAAGTTGCCCATTAATAGCAAATCTCTTCTCTCGCATTTAGAGCTGCCATCGCAAAGTGTACGCTCAAATGCGGATACCCTATCAAAGATAATAAAAAGTGTAAGTGCAAGGTTGCAATGACAAGGTAAGTCGCAAGCGTTTTGGATATTTTCATTGAAAGCGTTGCAAATCTTGACAATCAACGGTTTTTTGTTTGTTTTTTGTTTGTTTTTTCTTTTATTTTATTTTATTTTTTTTTTTTTGGAGTGTCGAGTCGAATAGAGTGGGGGGCGTTTGTGTTATTCGTGGGCGTGGTCGTTGTGCGGCCCCGTTACCAAACTGACTGTGAGATAATCAAATGAAAAAACGTAAATGTCTCGTTAAATTGCACAGAAATTAGATTTTTTTCTCTGTTCAACGCCCAAGTGCGAGCGCCATGAAAATCAGAGCATGACCACTGCTTGTATTATATATACTATACGAGTGTGTGTGCGTGTGTGTGTGTGTGTGCTGTGTGTGTTATATGTGGAGGTTCAGCTTGGTATGTTATTTGCGGGGGGACAAAGTGGGGGGCTGGCTGTGTGAAAAATCAAATTAAGTATACGTAAAACGCGAACAGCAGACAGAGTGGACCAAACCAGGACAACATAGCTGGAAGCCACGCAGTTTTGCACTGATGCTGAAAATCAAGGCGAGTTGTCGATTGGTAAAAGCTTTTAAGGTGACCAGCTCATGGCAATGGCCAAGCATGGACATGAGGAGAGTGGGGAGTGGGGAGTGAAAGATGTACAGGCAGGGGGAACAGCCGGACGGACACCGCACGCTAAAAGCCAACTACAGTGCTACCTTTAATTGGATTACAAGTGTATATGTGTGTGTGTGTGTGTATGAAAGAGACAGAGACAGAGAGAACGAGAGAGAGAGAGAGAGAGGGAGCTCATAGAGTGGACATCATGCACAAGGACCATGGACTGTTGCCAATGCCAAAAGTTGGTAAAAGCATAAGTTTGCATTTTTATGAAGCGCCAAGCGAGTGTGCCATATGCCAGCCAAGCACATTAGATACAACAACAAGCGTAGAAAGAGAAAAGTAGAATGGGAACGAGAACGAGAACGAGAACGAGAAAGAAGCCAACGGTAAGCAAATAGTTTGGAAAGTGTTCAGATTGAGATAGTGAGTGGAGCAACAACAACAGCACAAGGTGTTTACTAAGTGTCCTGCTGAAGGGTAGCTGAAGGTTGAGGTGCGATTGTGCTTAGAGAGAGGGAAGCAAAAGTAGATGCAGCTGATACCTATGTTAAGATAAGAATAAGATAAGAATTGATAGAGGTTTGGACACAGAGTACAAACTCTGGAAATGGCCAGAGTTAATAAGATGGCATAGATTAGGACCAGTAAGTTTGTTTTATGCATAATAAGAACTATAATAATTTCTTAATTATTAGCATTATTAATGTAGAAGAAGATAAATACAGTTGAGCTGTTAAATAAAGCAACTATACATAGCTGCAGCGAATGACAAGGCAAATTTATTAATTGAAAACTATTAAACATCTATTAAACAACTATTAAATATATAAATATATAATAATATATAATGAATATTTTAAATATATACAAATTGACTTGCCAGCAAAAAGCTTTGACTGCAAATTTATAAATTTAATAAATATTTATTGATTTAAATTCAAGTTTAACTTCATTTATTTCTACTTATAATATATGTTTGTCTCTTGTTAATCAGTGTTATATTTTTATTTTAATATTTTAATAAATTATATTATAACAATATGACAATAAAGTTGAAAGATTAAATTATTTATAATAAAGAATACAATTATTAATTTAGAATAAAATTAGATTTAAATTAAATTTGAGTTTAAGCTTAAGACATATTTAATTTGTTTTAATATTACAATATTAATTAATATATATATATATATAAATTTGTTTTTTGTTTTTTTTTTTTTTTTTTTTGGGTCTGAGGGGGGAAATGCCTTCTGCATCTTACATTACCGTCGCAATGTGGTATGTGGGACTCGCAGAATATTAATATATATAAATAATATATAAATAAAATATATTAATTATGATTGCAACAGCCATCTGAGAATAATGTTAATAAAACTGATAAACATTGTCTTAGCTCCATTTTGTTGTAACTTATTAATTTAAAATCATATTTACGTAGTTTTAGTTATAAATACAATTAAATTATATATACATAATTTACAATAATATATAAATAAAATATATATAATTTATGATTGAAACTCCCATTTCTACAAATCATGTAAATAAAACTAATAACAAATAATATTGAAATTACCAAGACAACTCAAATGTAACCTTAAGACCTATATACCCACTGAATGCTGTCAAGATACTGTATCTCTGTGTCTTATCAACATTTATCCACTCATCTGTAGGTCATATCTGCTGTAGTTCATATCCCTCGATAGCTGTGCTGTGGAATATCTGATCAATTGCCACAGCACGTTTAACTTAATTATCGTTAAATGCAAAAGGCGATCCTTTGCTTAAATATTTATAAATATAAATGTGAAACGCTGGACAATTTCGCCTACAAAGCGAATTGGTTATTAAGTTTTTGGGTGGAGCGGGGAGCGGAAGTGAGGGGGGGATGGGCTGCATGGCACAGGTTGCGATGCTGCACAGTAGTAGTAGGTAGGTCGTTGCTGTACACGTTGAATTTGGCTGTGCATTTTAATTTAATTAAAAGTTATGGCCAAATGTATCCAAAAAGTGGGGTTCTTGGGTTGTGATGGGAGAGGGGGGTAGCTGAATGTAGTTGGGTTTGTTTTTGGGGCCACCGACGCTACCAATAATAAACCAAATTATTGCATGTATAAATGAATTTGTGAGAGTTGCGTTTACGTTGCCTGCAATTAGGCGCAGCTGTGCGCTCGTTTCAGTTTGCCCAAGCAAAGGGAAATACTACTACTCTCAAGGGGTGAGGGACAGGGAACTGTAGCGAGTTGCCCAAAACAGGCAGCGGGAGAGACCTGCGAGCTGCGTTGGGTTGCTGTTGCTGTTGCTGTTGCTGTGGCTTTTGAGCTTTTTGTGCCACACACATTTAGCCTGACATAATTGAGTTAGGCATTTAGCACACACAACATATACACAACAGAGACACACACACACCCAGAGAGAGAGTGAGCCTCTGCCAGTGTGTGCTGCCTTAGCATAGTTATATAACCTATAGCAATAACTTACACAAAAGTTGACTCAGAGTCTTTTGTTTCTGAGTTGTCGTGACACTTCAACTCAGTTGGAATTATGCATTAATTTTATAGTCAAAGTATTTGATAGATATCAAATAATTGTGCATAAGATTCAAACATAATTGCATTACTTATGTAACAAAACTGTTGTTGTTATTGATTGATTGCAATACGCGGAAATTGCTTGTTGTTTTTCCTCAAAACTTTAAGCAATTCATAAGCTTTACTTGCAGCAGGTGCAACTTGTGTAAGCGGCTTTTCTAAAGTCTGGCATTAAAAGTTTATTAATAAGCTATTTATACCCTGCACAGGCATATGTAACAGGGTATGTAACAGGCAGTAAGAGGCATGGCAGACCCTATAATGTATATATATTCTTGTTGAGTAGCAATCTCAGCAACTATAAGTGCTAGAGACACTAAATGAAGGTACAGGAACCTATCATAACCCCCCTTCCCACGCAAATCGAAAAAAACATATTATGGCCTTAACGTAGACACTTCTTAGTTAACAGGTGCCTTTTCTATATTTTATAGAAGAAATGCTGAAAGTTTCATCAAGATCGGTTTGTAAATAAGAAAGATAATCAGAAAAGAAGTAAGAGTAATTTTCCATTGGCGGGCAGAACATGTGTGCGAGCGAGTTAGCGAAAGACTGCGTTTCGTGCAGATGTAAATGAAGTGACGTAGCACTCAGCTTTCGATGGAGTATGCATACATATGCAAAAGCTTGCTGCTATAGGCAATTCATATGTTTCTGTTATAATCCAAGTACACTCTTTTAATATAGAAACCTGTACAGGGTATTAAGCCGACGTGTAGCCTTTTCGACTGGTTTTATAGCTGCATTCAGTAAGATTTTTGGTTGTGTTTTGTCTCAGTGCTGTACAAAATATTCATTGGCAGTTGTACGTGTTCATTGTCTACCTTTTGCCAGTCTTGATTAATGCTGCCATATGCCTCAGCTAATTAAGCTATTGAATGCCAATCACAATACAGACAATAGGCAATGTCTGTCAGCCAAGGCAAGGACAACAATAAGCAGCAAGGACAACAAAATTTTGAGCTGAGTGAAAGACAAGCCATGCCAAACAATTGCCTTTTACAATTTGGCATTCTGATCATATCGCATCATCATAACTTTGCATTGGACTTTTGTCATTGTACAATGTCTATTATACAACAAAGGGAATTGCATTTGATTTGTAAGCTTTGTATGCTGTTTGAAGGACATTCAAAAATCAATTAGCTCCATATGCGCAGTTAGGCCAACTCTGCACTCGTAATGCAAACAACAAATTTGGGAATTTTAATTGATATTGCAAATAGAAGAAGGCATTTTGCAATTTAAGTGCATATTAATAAAGATTCTTTACAGTTCTCTGAGTGTTCACTTGAATTTTAGTGCAAAAAAGTGAGTTAATATAAGTGAGCAAAATAAGAGAAAGCTGAGCTTAAACTTACTTGCATAATAAAAAGAAATTAGTTTAAATTTATTTTGAATTTATTTAAATTTCAATTTATTTATATTTGACTTGCTGAAATCGTTGAAATTCTTATGGTTAAATATTTAAGAATATATAAAAATATAATATGCATATATATGTATATATAATATAAATAATATAGTTCTAGTAGTATTAAGTAGTATTAATTATAGATGCTTGAATAAATGTTGAAAATAATTTAAATAAATATATGTAAATATAAAATATATAAATAATATATACATATAGGATATAAAGCAACATTGCATAGCCTTTATAAACCTTGAATCTAACATATTGGTTAGGAAACATTAAACAACATAAAGCTATTAAAATGGAATTGCAAGCTGTCATTTCCGGTTTGCAGAGCTCAGTTGATTAGCCCAGCAACATCATATCTGCTGCTGTCTACATTCATAAACTGCACTTAATTAGATTATTATTGAAAACCCAAACGTTCACATACAGAGAGATAGAGATAGAGGGAGAGACAGGGAGACAGAGAGAGAGACAGGCACAAACAAAAGTAACAAACAAACCTGAGCTAGACACAATAGGATACACCAAAAGCCAAACAGTTATCCAGTAGCTGGGTCACCGCAACAGCAGCAACAGCAACAGGAGTAGGAACAGGAACAGCAACAGCAACAGCAACAGCAGGAGATGCATTGCTGGACCACAACAAAATGTGTCTGGTGCAAACACAATGCCTGAAAATGTCTCAGACCACAGAGCATGTCCAGTAGATCGAATGAGAGGGCGGAATAAGGGGGATTTGGTGTAGGGGGGAGTTGGTGGGGCTGTGTAAGGTAGGCCAACAACTGTCTGCATAAGTTGAAGATAAACGTAAACCGCATGCACGGCACAATAAACAGACATCCGTGTGCATTTCCCTGACTATTTGTCAAAAACATAGCAATAACAACGAAGGCCAGCGACGGCAACCAAAAACCAACAACAGATAAACCAACCAAACAGCCAAGGGACAGGGAGAGGGACTGGGAGAGGTACAGGGAGTGGGACAGGGACAGGGAGAGGGACAGGGACAGGCACAAGGCACAGGGACATTCCAGGATGCAGGATGCTCAATGTTGGATTGGGCAGCGGTGTTTGCACTGGCAATGCCAGCGATAATAAACCAACAACAGCAGCAGCAGCAGCAGCAGCAACAACAACAACAACAACAAACCACGCGAAATGAGAAATGCAGCATAATATTAACCACAAACTGAGATTGCAAGTTCAGGCCCAGACTCAGTGCCAGGCCCAGGCCCAGAGGCTGGCGACCACCGCATTGCATTGCATACAAACAGTTCATCGGCCATGCATGCGGATGCAGTGAGTCCACCGCCAAGTTGCTTTAGCCCATCCCAACACTTCAGCTAGTATCACTATTTCCTTCTAGTTGTATTGCTGTGCTTGGCATGGCCTTCACACGGCCATGGTGACTTTGTGTGCGGTTTTGCTTGTTGTTGTGGCAGGAGGGGAAGAGTAGCTGCTCGTCTGTATACGGAAATGAGCTGCTGTGGCTGTTGCTGCTGCCACGCCCACAACGTAATAACAAACCAAACACTGCATAAATTCAAAATCGAGAATCGCCGTTGCATTTTGGTCTAAGCCCACTTGGTATTTGGTTAGAGCTCAGTTGCTGAAAACTTCGTTTAACTGTCTATTTGTCTCTCTGTTTCACTGCCTCTCTCTCTTGCTCTCCTTTTCCCTCTCTCTCTCTCTCTCTCTCTCTCTCTATAACTCTCCGTTCGTCTGTCTGTTTGCATTGCTTTGGTCATGTTTCGCCTATTGCCAGTTCGCCTATTGTTAGGCTACAGCTTTTGTTCTGTTAATTTGCACTGCGCACCAGTCGACTGCTTGATAAACTTGCTAGCTGAATTGCCTATTGCCCATTGCCCATTGCCCATTGCCCATTGCCTGTTTGCCAGAGCTTTACTTGGCTCATTCTCCATTCTGGCCCATAACTAAGCTACTTTGAAGCTATCGAAAAATAGATTATATTTCTGTCGTTGCCTGGCAAGATTTTGGCTGGCTGCGCAGTTGACCAAACTTAAAGCTGAGAATGGTAACAGCAGATAGCTTCAATTAGCGTATGGTAAGTGATGCCACGCGGGTTGTTCAAGGAGTTCTTCAAATTTGTTAGTCAGTTTGATTAGTCTTAATCAATATTTTATATGTTGTTTACCATTACTTAATAAGTTAGCATATGACTTATAAATAGTGCTTATGATCAGCAATAAGGGAAACAAATTAACTAAAATAAATCGATAGTAAATAGCTTAGAGTTTAATGTGAAAAGAAAAGTATGATTAATTTAATATTCTTAATATATTAACACTCTTGTTTTATTCTATTTGAAGCCACCAATCATTATTTATTTAGTAGTTAATAAATAATATCGATTAATTTATCGATAGCAAACAGTTTGCAGAATATATTGAAAGACATTAATAGTATTAACTAAATCGAATATATAATTAATCATTCATATCTTTCTCTCCATTTGAAAATTTACAAGTTTGTAATTTTGTGAATTTTTATCTATAATTAACATATTTAAAAATAAATTATCGATAACACACTAACTGAATAAAGTGAAGTTTATTTAATAATTAATCATCCATACTTTCCTCCACATTTAAAACTTTACAAGGTACCCTCCCAAGCAATTTGTAGTTTTCTACAATTATTCCCTATAATTAGCATATTTAAATGTTATATTTATCGATAACACACTAACTGAATTAATCAAAATGAATTTAATTTTATAATTAAGCAACCTTTCCATTTAAAACATTACATTTTGTAAAAAAAACTGTGCATTTTGTAGTATATACAATTCCCAATTATTAACATATTTTTATATAATTTATCGATAACACTCTACCCAGTTTGCAGTAAGTAGTTAATAGTTAATCTCTAATTGATTAACTCCATTTGAGAACTTTAGAAACCAACCTCGACTGCATTTTATAGCTGAACAATTGATGCATTTGGCATTAGGGCAATGGCAGAGCCCAAACAGCTCTAAGCCCAATCTGAGCGCACTCAACGAGCCGGAGGGAGCCGTGGGAGTCGGGAGAGCCTTTGGGGCATACTTAAACCAATTTTAATTACATGCATGGCTATTGCTGTGAATGCATTCAATACTTCAGACAGAATGGGGCCAAGGCATTAGCAGTGGCATGAGGAATGCAGCAACAGCAGCAACAGCAGCAACAACAACAACACACATATATCGCAAAAAGAATGTAAAGCTAATTGAATATTAGAGACAGAGTGAGAGAGAATGGAACTAGACAGCTCTCTGCCTAAGCCTCTTGAGGCCACAGCGAGAACAATGACAATATTCTGAGAGAGATGTGAGCAATGCGAAGTGAGATGAGAGATGAGAATGAGCATGAGATTAAGGCTGAGGATTGCAAATGAAGACAAGGCTAAGAGTGAGTAGGAGAATGGGAATGGGAATGAGACACTAATGGAAAAAGCATCAATAGCTTATAAATGAAAAGCGAATGGCGACAAAAAATTTATGGATTCTTATACAGTAGAACGGCACCTGTCGATGTTCGTATTGAGGATTGCGGTCTGTGTATTTGCAGATTCAGTTAATGCCAAGTGCCGTTGAGCCACAATGGGAAATGGCTAAGAGCAGCTCGAGCATTTGTAGTAATAGTAGTAGTAGTTGGGGCTGCTTATGGCCTATAAAGGTAGCAAGCAGTGATTTTAAAATGACGCTTATGACGCAAACAACGAACCTTATAAACTGTAAGGCCGCTTTTGCCCCACCTCTCTGTCTCACGCTCACTCTGTGGCTCACTCTACCGCCTCTGCTTGCTGTGTGTATGCGCGTGCGTGTGTGTGTGTGTGTATGTGTGTGTGTGTGTGTGCTATATACACAAATAAACATTCAAGTGGAATTATTGCAACGAAATTCAAAGGATTACGACAAAAGCACGTTCACAGGATTCAGCAGTTGCTGCTGCTGTTGTTGCTGCACTGCAAGGCACGGCCATGGATCGAGCAGGGCCCAACTACGGCTCTGACTGAGTACGGGTGCGGGTTCGTGTCCGGGCTCTGGTTCGGGTTCGCGTCCGTGTTGCCAATGACAACAATGCGGGTGGAATGGCAAACGGCAGATGATGAAGTTGGTGGGCGGCAAAGTTCAATGAAGGAAAATTATGAAGACTTATTTATTGTTTATGCGTGAGCATAGCTCATGCAGCGAATATATAATATATGTATATATATATATATATATACACATAAATATATATATATATATTTATATTTATATAGCACATATATATGCCTAACGCAAAGTCCCATCATTTCGTTGTAAAACTTGCCACACACTTAAGTGGGGATCAATAGTGGCATATGGTATTTGCAAATGATTCAAGTGGGGCTCATAAGTACGTTATGTAAGTGGTTTTACTATAATTTAAAGTATTTTACACGCCATGCAATTAAAATTCCCAACAGCTATGAGCGAAAACTTAAGGGATTATAAATGTTTTTTCTGGTATTTGACAATGATCAATGAGATTTCAATTGAAGCTCTTGATTTATATAAAATATTAACAAGAAATAAATAAAATATAAATATAAATATAAATATTGTAATATTGCAAAAATTTATATTTGAAATGCTGCATACATAATATCGTTTTATATTTATCGATTATTTTATAACGTTAATAGTTTGCATTATATATATATTATAATTTCTTTTTGCTAAGAGAATTTTCCCTTATTTTCCATTTATTATCTTGGCCGCAACTCAATAATAATTAACTATCAAAATAGCTAACAAATCTCAAATAATTTACAGTAGAATATTAATTATTATTATTAATATGTTAGCCCCAAGAAACCAAAGTTATATTAATAAAATCTCCATCAACTATTAAAACATTTTTAACATTTTAAAATAATTTAAAAAATTTGTAATTTAGTTAGGTATAAATATATATTTTTCCCATAACTTCTAATAAAATTTATCTATATAAAAGCTCAATTAAATGTTGAATTATTCATCAAATAATTTGCAATTTATTATAAATAAATTAGAATTAAATATATTTAACATCAGCTGCCAGTGTATTTCGTTGTCGATGAGCCTCGCTTAGTTCCTGTCCATTGTCTGTGGCGGGTTGGAGGAGCAAAGGAATGCGGCAAGTGTAAAGAGGAGAAGGGGTGGACAGTGAGCGAGGAGGGGGAGAACACAACGAATGTGAAAAATTTGCACAAATAAATATGAATTGCACTTTAATGCATATTAAGCGAATTGGGGGACGCGCGTTGTATTTCGGATGAATGTAGGGACGGTGAATTGTATGTGTGTGTGTGTGTGTATGTGTGTGTGTGTGTAGCGGGGGTAGGGGACCTGTGGCAGTTTATTATTAAATAAAGTGCCTGCCCACTGTGCGTGCGTCATGTTTGTTTGTATTCAATATTTATTGTTGTGTATAATTGAGTGAAAAGTATATGTTTGTGTGATTACACGAATGCTGGGATAAATTCAATATTATGCTTACGCAAATAAAAATGATATTGAATTGTTGAAAATTTTTATTAAGTGTATCGCCCAATCAGAACTTCAGCCCGGATACCAGAGTAAACACTGGTAATTGGGGCCGAGAGTGAATTTATGTACATACATATACATATTTACACATCTACATACATATGTATGTATGTATATGGTATGCAATGCTATGATATATGGCAATCGGCTCACCCTGATGTCCAGCTGTCCAGCTGTCCATCTGTCCGACCAGACCAACGTGAAACTTACCGTCGCGAAGTGTAAAAAGGTATTTAAAGTATGGGCTGGATCCATTTATTTGAAGTAAATTGCAAACTTACCTGTAACGAGAGAATAACGTGTAAAACAATTAGTGAACTGCATGTTAAGGGAAATCAATTCTTAAACGTGTTTCATAAGAATGTAAAGCAGAAAAGAGAATTTCAATAATTTATATTAATAATAACAATTCTGTTTAAAATTTAAGAGCTTCTTATTGCTAATTTAATAACATGTTCAAAGTTATCGCTGGCTTTGCTTTGCTTACGCTGCTTTCCTTTCCTTTCTACTACTATTTCTACTACTATTTCTACTACTATTCGTACTACTATTTCTACTACTATATCAACTACTATTGCTACTACTATTTTTACTACTATTTCTACTACTATTTCTACTACTATTTCTGCTACTATTTCAATTACTATTTCTACTACTATTTCTACTACTATTTCTATCTACTATTTCTACTACTATTTCTACTACTATTTCTACTACTATTTCTACTACTATTCCTATTACTATTGCTACTACTATTTCTACTACTATTTCTACTACTATTTCTATCTATTATTTCTATCTATTATTTCTACTACTATTTCTACTACTATTTCTACTACTATTTCTATCTACTACTATTTCTACTACTATTTCCAGTACTATTTCTACTACTATTTCTTTCAACTATTATTTCTACTACTATTTCCACTACTATTTCTACTACTATTTCTTTCTACTATTATTTCTACTACTATTTCCACTACTATTTCTACTACTATTTCTACTACTATTTCTACTACTATTTCTACCACTATTTCTACTACTATTTCTACTACTAATTCTACTACTATTTCTTTCTACTACTATTTCTTCTACTATTTCTACTACTATTTCTACTACTATTTCTACTACTATTTCTACTACTATTTCTACTACAATTTCTACTATAATTTCTACTACTATTTCTACTACTATTTCTACTACTATTTCTATCTATTATTTCTATCTATTATTTCTACTACTATTTCTACTACTATTTCTACTACTATTTCTATCTACTACTATTTCTACTACTATTTCCAGTACTATTTCTACTACTATTTCTTTCAACTATTATTTCTACTACTATTTCCACTACTATTTCTACTACTATTTCTTTCTACTATTATTTCTACTACTATTTCCACTACTATTTCTACTACTATTTCTACTACTATTTCTACTACTATTTCTACCACTATTTCTACTACTATTTCTACTACTAATTCTACTACTATTACTTTCTACTACTATTTCTACTACTATTTCTACTACTATTTCTACTACTATTTCTACTACTATTTCTACTACTATTTCTACTACAATTTCTACTATAATTTCTCCTACTAATTCTACTACTATTTCTACTACTATTTCTACTACTATTTCTACTGCAATTTGTACTACTATTTCTACTACTATTTCTTTCTACTACTATTTCTACTACTATTTCTACTACTATTTCTACTACTATTTCTACTACTATTTCTACTACTATTTCTACTACTATTTCTACTACTATTTCTACTGCAATTTGTACTACTATTTCTACTACTATTTCTTTCTACTACTATTTCTACTACTATTTCTACTACTATTTCTACTACAATTTCTACTATAATTTCTACTACTAATTCTACTACTATTTCTACTACTACTTCTACTACTATTTCTACTACTATTTCTACTACTATTTCTACTGCAATTTGTACTACTATTTCTACTACTATTTCTTTCTACTACTATTTCTACTACTATTTCTACTACTATTTCTACCACTATTTCTACTACTATTTCTACTACTATTTCTACTACTATTTCTTTCTACTACTATTTCTACTACTATTTCTACTACTATTTCTACTACTATTTCTACTACTATTTCTACTACAATTTCTACTATAATTTCTACTACTAATTCTACTACTATTTCTACTACTACTTCTACTACTATTTCTACTACTATTTCTACTACTATTTCTACTGCAATTTGTACTACTATTTCTACTACTATTTCTTTCTACTACTATTTCTACTACTATTTCTACTACTATTTCTTTCTACTACTATTTCTACTACTATTTCTACTACTATTTCTACTACAATTTCTACTATAATTTCTACTACTAATTCTACTACTATTTCTACTACTACTTCTACTACTATTTCTACTACTATTTCTACTACTATTTCTACTGCAATTTGTACTACTATTTCTACTACTATTTCTTTCTACTACTATTTCTACTACTATTTCTACTACTATTTCTACCACTATTTCTACTACTATTTCTACTACTATTTCTACTACTATTTCTTTCTACTACTATTTCTACTACTATTTCTACTACTATTTCTACTACTATTTCTACTGCAATTTCTACTACTATTTCTACTACTATTTCTACTACTATTTCTGCTAGTAGAAAACTATTTCTAAATTAATAAACAATGAAAATTCGGAATAACTAATTAGTAAGTAATTAAAAGTGAATGTGTATATTTGCACAGTAATCTAATATTAAAGTAATAACTTTTCTCTAACAATTTAATGGGCATTTTTGTTGTTTACTAGAAACGCTTGTTTGTTATTTTCAGCGCAGTGGAAAAACAATTCCTGGAACTGAACCAAATTGGCAAATGCTCAGGAGCTTACTTAACTAGAAATTCAGTGTGTCTAGTTATTGAGTTTTTCCCCATTCCATAATGAAGAGAGTTGTTGTCTATGTTGGTGTTGTTATTTTTTGTTATTGTGTCTACAGAGCGGGACGAGAGACAAATCAGCGGCGCTGTGTTTTGAATTATTTTGAATTATGCATTCCGAAATTTCGTTTCGCGTTGCAAACTAAATTTATTATTAGCGTAGCTGCCGCATTACGTGGAACGGCAAACGATGAAACTTTTCGTGTTGCTGTTGCCTGAGTGTCTGATACTGCAGGTGCTGCAGGTTGTAGTTCCACAGGCTGCTGCTGCTGCTGCTACTGCTGGTTTGCAGTGATTCATCAGAATTTATGCGGCAGGAACAGCAGGCAGCCAGGCAAAGGATCTCGCGATGCTCTCTTCGCTCCTGTTGCTGCTGCTGCCGTCGCTTCTCTCTCTGCCATGATGTTATTTCTTTTTGTGGCCGCCATATAATTTGATATGCTGCCTGGCAGTTGCATTTGCTGCTGCTCATAAATTCCCACATAGATGGTGATGCGGTGATGGGGCGGTGCGGAGAGATGAGGCAGCCATCCGCATGGGAACATTTGTCTGCTACTCTGACATGCATGGCATTAACTGGAGCTGTGGATTAATGAAGTGCCCTCGAGATTAGCCAGGCAACAGGCATGTGAACGGGAGAGGGAATGCAAGCGGTAGCGAGCGGAGCTGAGCTGCGAGATGGGATATGGTAGAGAAAAGTTATTGACAAAACTGTTGTTGGTCATAAATTTTGTTATGGCCTCGCGAGCAGCAGTTAAATTAATTGCGCGACTCGTAAACACCTTCTCTCCAAGTAGAAAGCAGCAGCACTCACATCACCCCACACACACACACACACACACAACAGCTGCATATCGCGTGCATATTACCCACTCGACTCGCCATGTTTTTATGCCGTTTTAACACTTTTGGCTAAACAGCTCACGTGCAAATGTCGCCAGAGCGAAGCGAAGCACGCGAACATAAAAATAATAATAATTATAATAAGCGAACCGAGCCTGAGCCTGAGCCAGAGCCTGAGTCGACTTTAATCATGAAACCACATCAAAAAGTAGAACATGAACATGGAGTGGGATGTAGAACAGGTTGGGTAGCGTGCAGAATGAGAGAGGGGGAAGAGGTGACTTGGACTTCCGCTGTCGACTTGTTTTATGCTTCCGGCCAGCGGAAGTGTTTGCCTAGTTGCGCGCTAGTTTTGTCGCCTGAAAGATGTTGATGTCGTTGACTTTGATTTGCATATTGGCTCTAGCTGTCGCTCTGGCTCAGTCTCAGTCTCCTTCTCAGTCTCAGGAAGCACTCTTAGTCTCTAGCCGGTTGGTTGATGTCCTTGCTGCATGCACAACACGTGACAACAATGCAAAACTTGCCGAGTCAATTACCCAAGACACATTTGCAGCTGCGCGTCTGCATTCACCTCGTCCGTTGCCTGGTGACACGACAAATCTCAGTGCAATTGCCTAGGCACAGTGGAGCAATTGTACACAGCAAGTAGGCAAAATGCAGATAAGGTATTAAGTAAAGCAATGGCAATCAACTAGATGATATACGCTGATAATACTTAAATATATAATATATTAAACTGATTAAAATTCATTTCGTTAACAGGGCATTAACAGGGCATTAGCGGGGCATTAGCAGGGCATTAACAGGGCTTTTGCAAAGCATTAACAGGGCATTAACAGGGCTTGTATGACTTGTGCCCAATAAGTATTAATATATGTATTCAAAGTTAATTCATATTTGTATTCTCTGTTCTGTTATATTATATATAAACTATAGAATCTAAAATATCTAAAAATATATAATATAAAGTATTAATTGCCAAATAAAGTTTATGACTTTTGCCTTGCCTATCTACCAGATTATTATTATTTATATTTTAGCTACATATTAAAATTAAAGTTTTCAATTGATTATCACACAAAAAGTTTATCAGAATTATTTTATTTAATTCCAATTTATTATTAGAATATTTAGCGATTGGTACTACAGTGCGAGGCAGATGTCTGGAAGATATCATCCGCTTCTAAGCTGACAACATGAGTGAGAAAACTTGTTGCAAGCGGCAAGTGGCAAGCGGCAAGCGGCAAGCTGCAAGTAAGCCTTATCAGGAGCGAAGCAAACTCCTAAAAGCATGCTGCACATTATGTACAACTCATTTAAAGCCGCTGACTCCGAAAAGTTGACGATTTAAGCAAAACAACTGCGACGACAACTTTGTGTAAGTTTCTTTTAGCGTTTCGTGCAAAATGGCTTGGAAAAAAATTGAAAAAAAGTGATATGGGAAGGAGGAGGGGGTAGGGCAAAAAAAAAAAATTGAAAAATTATTTATGCTGCATTTGCCCGGTTGCTGTTGAAGCTGTCAATAGTCTTTGCCAAGATGCATGCCCCCTCCATCGCCAGCCGGGCATATAGTACAAAGTTGTCCGGGCAGCATGCGCTTGCATGCAAAAGTCTACTTTGTTGCCTTAAGTACTTATGCCGACGCAAGCAGGACGAAGCAGCAGCAGGACCAATGCCAAGATGAAGACGCTGATAACAAGGACGAGAACGAGAACGAGAAAGAGAAAGACGACGAGAATTTTACGCATTCGCCATTGGAGTATACTTTGTCTGGCTGCGATATTCTTAGCGGTGCTGGCAAAGCTTAGCATAATTTTAGGCAAACGCACGTTGCTTAGTTTATAGGCAGCGACGTCGACGCTAACGCTAACGTCGATGTCGCCGTCAACAACTCTGTCGCCAACGTTCGTTCGCTTGCTGCTTTGTCACTGTTTGCAAAATGTCAACTGTTTTTAATTGCCTGACAGGACAGGACAGCACAACGCGCAGGCAAAAAGATGCCCCAACATTGTTTAGTTTCGCAGTTCGACTTCAACCAAGGAGCCGAGCCAAAGCATCATCCTCTTTTTGCCTTGGCACGTCCGAGGCAGCCGGCGAAATTAGCACAGGCAACTTAAAATAACTGTAAAATTGTGTAACAAAAGGATTTTCATAAGCTTCGCTCATAAACTATTGTGCTGAGGCGCTGCTCAGTCCGCTGACTGAGTTTGTGCAACTCGTTCCACGCTCCTCGTCAGCCGCTGTTCAATTTAATGGCATCGTCGTCGAACTTTTCGCAAAATGCGCAAAATGTGGCGCTGATTTTACACAGCAGCTGGGCTAAACAATTTTTGCATAAAACTGCTTAAAATGTATAAATATTTAAAGGCAATGCTAATGCGTTTACTCTCGCTCTCTCTCTCTCTTTCACTCTCTTTCTCACGCTCTCTGTACGCCATAAACATTTACCGTTTCAGCGTAGGCAACAAGTTTTCTTATTAGCTAAGCACGCAAAAGTATTTCATTTCAAGGTTATGTCAAACCAGTCTAAGCTGTGTATTAGCTTGTTATGATATGATTAAATACAGAAGCAGCTGTAGATCAAGGCTTGACATTAATTTGATTATGAAAGAGAAGAGCATACATACCATCCAAAAGGCATTAGCTCTTAACAAATCTGAGATATGCGCAGATATAGAGACAGTTATTACTGATCAATAATAAATTAAATGAAAATGATATAAATATAATGCAATAGTTTCGTTTTAGTTTAAAATATATATGCAAACTAGTATCTCCTTGGAAAAGCTGTGTTTTTGCAAAGTAATTGATACTTAAAGTAGCTAACTAAGAGATTCTATGTGAATCACTAAATACACTTTATCTGAGATTCTTTATCTATAGAAATGCTCGAAACGCAATGCAAAATACAATAACAATTTTGAACAGTCAATTATCTTGTCTGCTGTCTTGTTGTTGCTTTGCTGGGAGAACGCGTGCAGCTGTGAGCGAGCATTAATAGTGCATTGGTTTGCTCCCAAACTACGAAGAAGGGATAAGCAAAATGCGTAAAATAAACAGAGTGTAATTGTGATCTACTCATTGCTGCTTTAGAATCCGTTTCGATTTTTGCTTAAAGCGAGAGAGCAAGAAATATAGAGAGGGCGACGGAGCAATAGGCAGAAGAGAGAGTTTTGCTGTTGCTTAAAATAATCATTTGTGCATATCTAAGAAATAAATCAAATAATTTGTTTGTTGCGAATCTAAACTCAATTACGAACTTCTGACATTTAATTTAATATTTTCCATTTCACTTGCAAGCGAATAAAATTACGCTTAATAAGTATTTTCTGTAAATACATAACATATTAATTTCCATTATATTCTGCGTACAGAATAAATAGAAAAAGAAATGTAATTTGTTCTGCCTCTGTCTCTGTCAACAGGATCGAAATTCGAGCAATTACCGAATATCTATGCATATGGAAAGCTCTTTTGGCAAAATTTACGCCTCCGCATTCAGCTAATTAATTTAAATGCGTGAAATTTGAAGCAATCCGCAGTACGAAAACATACAAATAGCAAAGGGTTTGCTGCCTGTGAGAGAGACGGCGAGGAGAGGAGGCGGGTCAAGTGTAGCACTCGACAGCGACGGCGGTTGCTGCTGTTGGCTCCTGTGCGTGGGTTAAGCTGCTTATCAAGTTGAGCATTGAAATTATAGCCGCCAGCTAGACACAAGCACAGAAGAGAGAAACAGAACGCAGCACTTTGTTATGGTGGGGATGTTGTTGTTGTTGTTGTCGTTGTCTTCTTCTTGTTGTTGTTGTGTGAAAAGCAGCAGTAGTCGCAGCAGCAGCAGCAGCACGACGACTACAAAGGCATCCTTTTAAATTTCCTGTCATTTGCCACACAATACGCTGGAGAGCGGCGGCAACGCGTTGCTGCAATTGTTGGCCACCGTAGTAGCTGGTAGCTGCAGAGCACAGAGCACAGAGCGTCGTCTTCTTCTCTATTCTGTTGCTCGTAAAGAGTAACGGGAGTGCGGAACGGGCAGTGCTGCTGAGTCGAAAGAAAGGGGCAAGGGAGAGTCAAGTCAGTGCCGAGTCTATTTGTCTACTCATACAAAACGCGCACAGCACTCAGCGCGTCGCTTTGCTTGTTTGCTAGAATTTAGCCGCTGGGAATTTGCATTTTTCATTACGCAGCCAGGCAGTGGCAGGCGGACACTGCTGTAGAGGGGGTGCTGGTGGGTGAGGGGTATAGCGGTTGTGTGCGAGATAGCAACTGCAAGCGCCATATTAACGCCTAGCACCCGTTCATGGGGTTAAAAGCTAGTTTCCGGCGGAAGTGGCTGCTGCCGCTGCGTTTCCCCGCATCCTTTGTCATTCCCCGCACTCCCCATGCCCTTTAAATCGTACTGTGCGCCATGTAAATAAATTTCTGTGTGAAATGAAATGAATGTGATTGCCACACGCCCTGGCACCCGACTTCAAACTCTTTCCCTACCTCTCTCTCTCTCTATCTCTCTCGCTCACGCTGTCGGAAGCAGTTATTATAGCAGCAGTAGCATATTTTGGCAGCAGCTCTTGGGTTTTTGGCTTTTTTTGGTATTTTTTTGGTATTTTGTTGGTATTTTGGCGCTTTGCTGCTCTACAAAAACGTTGCTAATTCTAATTGACTTGGGATTTTGCAGCTCGACGCCTTGCACTTATGTTTTATTATGGCAGTTGATATTGTATTTGGATTTAGGTTTTCAATGGTCTTATATATGTATGTGTGTGTGTGTGTGTGTTTGTTTGTGTGAAATACTTTTGCTGTTTATATAAGCTTATTATCATTAGATACTTTACCATATTATAAACAATTGTTAAGCTAATCATTTTCATCTTTAGGCTACATTTTAAAATATTTATCAATTTCGAAATAAGTAAAATAAGCTACAATTTATAAATACTTTTTAACAATTTATACATAAAGCCTATGATACAATTATAAAATAATATATTTAGTTTAGTAAAGTAAAAGGTCGTCAAAAGTAATTCAACTTAAATATATAATTCCAATAAATTAATATAATTCCAAAATAGAACCACAATGTCATTTCGTTTATGCAGCACATTAGCACATGGCTAAATCAAACACTTTTCCGACCCCCCGCCCCACCTTCACTACTCCCCACCATTCACATTGGTAGAACTAATAACTTGTACCTGACTAAAGGGCACATTATTAATCAAAGTCAATGTAATAACACCCCAATGCGCTGTACATTCTACAACGTGCTTACGTTCTACCCTCTGCCCCTCTACTCACCCTGCCCCCTTTCCAGACCATCAGCACGTTGATTACAAGAGCGATTTTTGCGCCTAATCAATTTGGCAAACGTCACAGGACGAAACCGAGCACCCAAAAAATACCAAAAGGAAAAAAAAGGAAGCCGTCCAAGCGATTCAACGACTGCTCGACAACAACAAATTTATTTCATTTGTGTTAGCATTTTGCATTTCATTAGGTTTTCATTAAATAAAATGTTGAATTACACGCATAATTTATTCGCTGGCAGGCAACGGTTCTCTTGTTTTGCTGCGCGCTCTCTCTCTCTCTCTCTTTATCTGTTTCTTCAAGTTCCACTTGTTCGTGCATTTGCCGTAGATTTCTCTCACACTCACACTACCGCTCTCACACTCTCAAGCACCCGCTCTCACTCACACACACATACGCTTAGGCAATCGAAACAAATTACAATAAAAATGCCAAAGATGCGTGCTAAAAGATTAAAGCTTGGCACGAGAAATGAAGCGAAGCACGAAGAAACAGGACTAGAAATAGAAAGAGAAAACGAAAAGGAAAAGGAAAAAGAAAGTATAAGGAATGAGAACATGATGATGGGCCCAGTAGTATGTATTACATTTCCATATGGTAGTTTTAGTCAAGTCAAGAAGGCAAAATATTTATACAGCTTCGTTGCCGAATCAAAGGTTGCCACAAGCACTCAGTAAGCAGTTCGCAGTAAGCAGTTGGCAGCAAGCAAGCAGGACTCAGTGTTGCTGTTGGCTTCATTTTGACCCTAATGATAAATTACTTTAATTAATGCCGCCATATTGCCGCAGCGACGAAACATTTTGGCCCTGGCCATTATGCAAGTTCATTGGGTTTAATTTGTGCGTGTAGCCGTCTGCTGATTTATTTAGTTCCGCATTTTGTCTTCTGCCTTTTGTGCTAATTTTATTTTTGCCCATTGCCAAAAACAAATGCAACAGGCGCAACGTCGCTTGACATATTTGGACCTTAACCAAAGGCGGCTTAATTAATTGGCTTAGCTGAACTCAAAGGACACAACGCACTGGGGCAATGCGAATTGGAATGGAAGAGCTTTAAGTTTTCTTTCCTTTTTTTTTTTGGTTTTCTTGGCTGTCTGCCAATGAACTTAACTTCTTAAGATCTCTGCAAACTATCAAATGACACTTTTACCTATAAAAGCAAACCCAACCACTCACACACACACATACACACGTGACCAAAATATACAAAACTCTGACGTTGATTGCGTGTGGTTTTTGGCTTACACGCAACATGAGAAAAAAGAACGGGCAAGAAAAACAACTTCAAGCAGACAGTGGGAGACAGCAAAATACTGTGCCAGTTACAGGTAGACTGAGGGAATTGATGAGTTACATGTGGCAAAGGAATAGTATTAGAATTTACAGGGTGTTCTTATCTAATATGATGGGCATGTTTCATTTGCGTAGATAAAGATTTAGTTGCTGCAATTTGTTATAGAGTTAATAGGTAGATGGGTGTAAATAAAGAAATGATTAAGTTAAGTGTAATTGGGAAGTTAGTTAGAAGAAGACTATAGAAATAGCAGAATTATTGAATTAGAAAATAGATATAAAATATATAAATAAATATATATATATATATGTATATATGTATATATATATAAGACATATGCAATTTAATATTGTCATTTTCTCATTCTAATTTATAAGTTTATGAGAAACTTATTAAATGCACATATTAATTTAATAAAATGTTTAATGTTCATAAAATAAAGGTTTCAGTTAAACAATTTTTATATTAAAGTGTTTATCATATGCTTTTATTTAAATTTGATTTTTTTATTAATATTTTCTATTATTGTTTTATTGTTTTTGTATTATTATAAACTATTACATTTTATGTATTTAATTTTTTAATCGGCCTTTTTGCAATTTTATATCCAAAATCATATTTTTATTATTTTTATAATTATTTATTATTATCATTTTCATTTTTACATACGTACCTATTATTATTATTTTACTATACAGTTTTTTACCATTTTTATTACTAATATATCATTTAATTTTTAATATTAGATAAAACATATTAATTAAAACTTTTATATTTATATATTTGTTATTATTATTATAATATATATTAATTAAAATTTTTTATTTATATATATTTGTTATTATTATTATTATTATTATTATTATTATTATTATATATATTAATTCTAATTTTAATTTTTATATATATGTTTATACTCTTATTATTTTGTATACTCCTATTTTGTATTTTCATGTTTATATTTTATTTATATTATTTTCTATTAAAATACCCTGTAAGTGCTGGCACTATTGAGCATTTTACAAGAACACCCGCTGCACTTAAGTCGTCGTAGCTTTCCCCCCAAAAACTACATTTAATTCGAAATTATGCCCTGCTAATATAATTTAAAATTCCATTGGTGTCCATAGCGTCGTTGCGTTCAGTTCGCAGTTGCTGCTGTGTTGGCCAAAATCGGACAACGTATAAAGCTTACCGTACCGGAAGGAAGCGGAAAAAATCTTAAAATGAGTGCTCAAGTGGCAGCGTACAAACACAAGTTTTGGGGCGCTTACAATGGAGGCGGTGGCAAAGAGGGCTGAGCAGGAGACGGGGGAAATGAAAAGAGCAGCAATGGAAAAAGGGAAAAAATGTTGCACACACACACACACAACATACGAAATGTTAGATATATATATATAAAAATAAAATTAATATTAAATTAATTCTGAACATGAAGTGTGTGAAGAAAATTGCAAAAGTCGCAGCAGCAGCTTTTCCAATTCCATAAGCGAACTTCAATTTCAATTCAACTTACGTGCAACAGCAGCAGAAGCAACAACAGCAACAGCAACAGCAAAGATGCAACAACTGTGAAGCCAATTTCATACAAATGGTCAGTATGCTGACCATGAAGGCCAGACCACTGTTGGCAAAGGACATGCATGCGTGTGTGCGTTATCCTTAAGACGATTTATGGACAATACTTTTGTCTTGGCGCTGGCCTCCATTGCATGACAAATGCGACTCCCCGACTTGCAGTCCAACTGTCCAACTCCAAGACGTAGAAAAGTCGCCGCTGCACTTTATTATGCTTACAGAAAATTAGCAACTAAAATACATCTAAGGACATAACATACACATAAAAGCAAACAAATGTCAGTTGCAGTTGCAAGAAACCAACTAAGCTGCCTACTCACTTACACACATAAATACACTCTCTCTCTCTCTTTCTGTCTCTCTGTTTCCCCTCTTGCCATTTGGAGCGTCCAGTACAGAGGATTCGCGTGCGCGTGTACCAAAAGTCGCATTGAGCCACAATTCAAAAGGTTGAAGCCAAAATCTACAAGGTAAAGTATCTACGAGTATTTGCAGCTGCTGTTGTTACTACTGCTGGTTGCCCCTGGCAATCTTTTGCCATGTTCAAAAGGCCTCGCCCACTGCATTAAAATCACAAGACAAGTGGATAAGCGTTACCAAAAGCGTTACCCTCTCTCTCTCTCTCTGCTCGCTCCACTCCATCTTACACCGCACCCAACTAGCGTCAGCTACAAACGTAAAAACCACAGCAGCAGCAGCAGCAGCAGGCAGACAACAGCTTAAGAGTTACCTGATGCTGCAGTCCCCCATTTTACCATCTCCCACCCTTTGCTCCTCCGTCTCCTTCCACTTACAACTCGACTTGGCATTCTTTGCTTTCGTTGCTGCTGTTGGTAGCCATGGTAAATTATCTTCAGTTGGCATAAGTTAACAACAACAACAACAACAACGACAACAACAACAACAATTACCAGTTGTCTGCTGTCGTCTTTTTACTTATTTTTTGGAGCTGAATAAGTGAGGCAAGTATTACAGTTAAGGGGTTCAGAGCACAGCAAGGAAATGTTGACAAATAAAAGTTAAAACCCAACCAATACATAACAGCTTGGCCATCCCAAAAGTCACAAGATATATTAATTATTGTAGACTTTATACAGATCAAATGAAATATATATAAATATTTATATAACAACGCTTAATTATATATTCAAGCAGATATTTTGATCTATGGGCATTATTCATTAAGTTAAAGAATTTTAAAACAGTTGAGGCAACTGTTGAATTTGCACAAATCAAAACAGATTTAAGAGCAAGCTCTAAAGAGCTCTTTGAAAGAGCGAAGGCGACAAAGCATTAGAAAGAGCATATTCTATTACTCACAAGCCTTCGCTATGAATGTGAGCGAGCACGCTGCATTAAGCATATAGCATTGCTATTTCTGCGTGTATGTATGTGTGATCAGTTAGGCAAGCTGACTGACGCGAGGATGCAAAGAATGCGTTCAGCAAGCCGAACTCAGCATCCACAGAGAGAGCTGTAATCCAAACAGGGTCCACAACGCAAATCATATTGTTTTGATATAATCAGTAAGTAATATTTATTGTTTTATAGTTTATTGAATAATAAGTCGAATTTTAATATTAAATTTATTAGAATATATTAATATATGTATTGTATCTGCATAGTATTTGTATAATTCATTCATTCATTTTACGATTGCAATGCATTTAAGCTTTGTTTAAATTTGCACTCAACTTAATCGCTTAATCACAGCCTGTCTGTTTGTCAGGTCACTGGGGCATGTCTTCAAAACAGTAAAAAGTCATTTACAAAATAAAATACAAAGCACAAAACACAAAGTACAAAGTGCAGAAGAAACTTATCATTTCTCGTGATACCCACAAGGGGCATCCAGAGAAAATGTAACAAAATTAAGAAAAATACAACGAGGTGTCAACAATTTGCTGCTCATGCGACGCTTCCCACTTCCCCCTTCCACACGAGGACTTTTTATAAAGTGTATTAAAAGAAATATAAAAACAGAGCGAGAGAGAGAGAGAGTGAGACAGAAAAAAGAAACAAAATAAAATAAATAAAGGCAGCACATTCAGCAAAGTGTAGCATTATATAAGTTATTTATGTTGATATGAACAAAAAGCAAACATAATGCACATGAGCGGGGGACAGAAGAAAAACAAGAAGAACACTGAGCACATAATAAAGCGAAAGTCATGTCCCTTAGGGGTATCCAGTTTGGGACTGGCAAAATAAAAAAAAAACAAAGAAAATAACACACAAAAAAAAAAAAACAGCCAAAGCTATTCAATAACACGTAAAAATCTTTAAAAATTGAAATTTATTATTTAAGCAGGTCTTTCGAAGATTGAGCTTGGGAGTTGGGGGTTGATTGTGGGGGCGGCAGGAAATGCATTGCAAGTTGCTTAACATGTCTGACAGTTCGATGAGGCGGGGTAAAACTCACAGATACAGGAAGCGTGTGCCCCGAATGAAAAAAAAAAATATATTGTATAGATAATAATAAGATATTAACAACTTTTCAACGGAAGTTTTTTGCTTTGTTTGCCTTTCTTTAAGTTAATGTTAATGTTATGTTGTGAATAAATTTATAATTTATGATGGATATTAAGCAATACAAATGTGGGGCGAATTTTAACAAGAAAAGTACGGAAGGGAAAAATTTGTAATATTCGACATACTTATAAACTAAAGAAATACGATTAAATCTTCATTAGATAAATAAGTCGAGAAGCGCAAAAGTTTAGCGTAAATCAGTCAATATATAATATGTAATAAAATGAACTAATAAGGAACATTGTATTAGTATCTGGTTAAGATCAGAATACAACGTTAGTCAAAGAGTCAACAATAGCTTTATTTGCGACTGCAGAATAGAAAAATAGCAAAAACAAATGCAAACAACATACTCTATTAAATAATTAAAAATCGTTTCTGTTATACCTTTTATTATTGTTTCAAATCGCCATCACACATTTATTACTTATTAAATTAAGCTATACGCATTTCCTATTATAAATCATATCAGTTATATTATATAACGTTGACTTCTAAATACTCTTTCCTTGCATTTTCACAAGTAAAGTAAGATTACAGTTAGAATATTAGATATTGTATAAGAGCAGCAGATATTGTATAAGCGTGCATACCTTGCGAAAGACAATGCAGTAAGCAGTTCTAGATTGAGAGGTTAAGTATCTGATTACGCTTGCATGTAAGAACCGAGATGCGCTCTCTTGCCTTCCTCTCTCGTCTTTGCGACTTCTTATTCTCGTGTATTTCCGATCGTTTTCGTTACTATGATGCCATTTGAATCGTACTCGCTCCTACACGAACAGCTGTTCTACACTAACGTCGAATATATTGATCCAATCTACGCAACTAAAGCAAATGTTAAATGGATTGCAATTAGTTGTAATATCTATAGCTAATTCGTATATATCTTTATAATTATTTGGCAAAAAAATTAAAATTAAAATTAATTAATCCGTAGTTTTCACATTATTAATTTGGTAAATTGAAATACACTCTAAGCCAACCAATTTATATCAAAAACAGTAAGGCTCTTACACACTCAAAACTTAATATACAATGATTTTGCTTGAGCAAATATTTTAAGGAAAACACCATGGAATTGCAGACCTTTCAGGTTATTATTATATTTATTGTTTTTTGTGCATTATTACAATGGCACTTGTTATTGTTCCTGCTCTGTGCTGAAATGCTTTTTGTCTTTGGAATTTTATTGTATTATCATTGCGCATTGTTTTATGTGCAATATTCTCTCTGTCCCTGACTCTCTCTCGCTCTCGTTCTCTGTTTGTGTGTGTGTGTGTGTGTATTTATGTGTACTTGTATTTGTATCTGTGTAGTTGCCTAGTTGTTTGGCTCCGTTGTACGTACGTTGTGCCTGCTGGCAAGTTATTTCAAGCAAAAGGTAATAAATTTTAAGCAGCTTAACACTGTTGCTCGCTGGCTTGTAAATGCTCTGACGGTCACACAATGCCTTCCATAAGTATACCAACATCTGGGCAAAGTAAACAATAACTTTGCAAGTGTTTATAGTTTGATGGCCAGCACAGTACGCACTGTTGAGCTGCACCTGTTTAAGACTTCACTAAAAGCATTTGATGCTATTTAATCCAGTTATTTGCGAGTTTACACAATAAAAAGCATGAGTCGTCGTTAGTTAGTTAGTTGTTGTTAGTTGAATGTAGCCAAAGTCTAGTTAATTAATTATCTTTGGTACATACATAGCTGACATGCCAAATGGATAAGCTATAACAACCAGCGAGCTTGGAATGCTATTGTGCATTAAGATTAAACTGGACAGAGGACACAGGGCAAACAGGCAGTTAGGCAGTCAGCCAAATAGGCAGAACAGAGCCCACAAATTATTGGGATAAAGCTGAAGAATTTGTATACAATTTGGCTACTTTTGAATGACATGGTTGATGGTGTATTTAGCAGGTATTAAATGGACTGAGAACATGAGAATTTTTGGATTATTTGAATTTAAATGCTTAAATATTATTATTCGAACTTATTTAAGGAAACTTCTATTAGTTGTCAGCTTATTAAATATTTTATTTAATTTCTATTAATTATTATTAAAAACCTAATAAATATATTACACTTTATGTGTGCAAATAGCAATCAGTTGATTATTATATATTTTCTTATTTTTTTAAGCATATTATTTGGCTATAAAATAGTTCTGGAAGATACGTAATTACATTTATCTGAATTTTAATTTTTTTTTTAATGGAAGCAGCTTAGTTACAATTTTATCTAACATTTTCTAAATAACTCATATAATTCTGCTGTCTAATTTTGCAAACTTCTTAGGAAACCAAGAAACAATAAGTATTTTCTATATTTGCTGTTCAATTTCTATTTATATATTTGATAAAAGTTTGGAAAACTTATTTGCGCAATCTTTAAATAATGACAGCTAGTATCTGAAGAACAGTTACACTTGAATACACTTAAGAGCCAGAGTGTTGTAACAATTGTTAACTCGTATTGCTACTCAATTATTTATATACACATATTGCAATTGTGGGCGGGGGCGTGGTCCAATGTGTGTGTGTTACAGCTTGGCCCGCGCGTAGTTTTTAGATGGCACTTGTGTGTATAAATAAGTAATAAATACGCTTAGTTGCATCAAAAAGTGGCACTAACCGAAAAATAGTTGACAGAAAAAGAAATACAAGTAAAAGAATATAGCTGGCTCCCCTATAAGTGTATATATATATATATATATATATATATGTGTGTGTGTGTGTGTGTGTGTGTGTGTGAAGTGTCGCCTCAACTCATCACATACATATAACATACAGCATATACAAGTACGATTTGGAGCTGGTAAAGTTTTTGAGTTGAGTTTTCGTTGGTTACCGGCTTGCGGCTGACAACACACGAGGATGCTCAGCCGGACCCGGACCCGGACCCGGACACGGACCCGGACCCACAGCCGGTTACGGCACCGGCCTCATATAATTTTAAAGTGCTTCCGTTTGTGGTGACAATGCCCAGAGAAAGCAAAGCGGGATTCTACTAGCTCTGGTTAGAGAGAGAGAGAGAGAGAGAGAGCGAGTTGGCCAACCCAAACGACAAACACTGGCGGCATTAAAATATACTAACGAAAATAAAATTTAAAACTAACTGCGCCACACTGCTCTATGAATAACGAGTGGTGGACGGGTGGAGAGGGGTAACAACAGCAACAACAACAACAAACAAACGTTTGTGCACAAATTTTGCTAGCATACTTTTTTGGGGGCTGCCCAAGCAGACTGACCCAACCAACACCTGTGGTTACTGCGCTTCACACACCACACCACACCCACAACTCTCTCTCTCTCTCTCTTTCTCTTTCGCTCTGCTTGCATATCCTAGCATATATATGATTTATGACTTCCGGTTTTTGGTTTAGCTTACGCAGTTTTACCAGCAGCTCTTAGCAGCAGCAACAGTTGCTGCTTTTTACTGGCAAACCGTTACAACAAATTAGCATTTGATTTCTTTTTCAGCATTTCATGCCAATTAGATTTCGGCATCGAGTTGCTTGTCAATTGATCGGGCCTGTCATTCAGTCAGTCAGTCAGTTTGTCTGTCTGTCATTGAAATCGCAGAATATTGATCTAGTTTGCCTTTCGGCTTTCGTCCTTTTTACCAACTTTGGTGTCAATTTGTGCGCTATCGTCATGACAATCATTTGCTGCGCAGCTGATTTCCATCTAAAGAACATCTCTGCAAATAGCGGCACAGATATACACACACATATATATATATATATATATATATATATATATATATATAGATATACTCTTATGTCAGACAAACAGCTGCGACATGGGGCAAGGTGGCATATGTCAATAAGTGCCAGGCATAAAAAAAGAAAATGCAGCAACAAACGTAACGTTTGACACCCAATTACGGCGTGAAATCAAAAGGAAATTTCAATGGGGAAAACTCCGAGGAAGAGGCAGCAGATGCAGCAGTAAGGCAAAAGTAAAAGCTGATAGTATACATTGCGTATAAATAATAATATAATAAACAAAATGCGTAAGAATCTATAGAACTTTGTAAGTTTTAATTGAAGGAACTTTCTTAGCTTTATTAAGCTTATTAAGAATAGAATAGATTTTACAGCATTACATTTGCGTGTAATATATTATATTTCTTTTTTATATAATATATAAATTCTTGATGATTAAATCTATTTTGTTATATATATATATATTTTTTGTTGGATATTTATTTACATTTACAAAAAAATGTTGTCAATAGCTTTAGGCATTAATTTTGCATTTTGGGCAGCATTTCTGACATATTAATTACCTTTTGCTGTAAAGCAAACAAAAATATGAATATGGCAAACAATTGAGCTGCAATTTAATAAAAGACTGTAATAAAAAATATTGTTTGACTGATGCGCAATGTTTGAGCTAGCAACCAAGCAGCTCATTTAACTTAATTAAATATATATATATATATATATATATATACCTATATGTATCTACATCTATATGTTTAATAACGTTGCGAAACAAAATGCGAACCGCAGAGTGTAAACACACAAATGTTGCAGTTGCAATTGCAGTTGCTGTTGCTGTGGCACGCACAGAATTTTCTCATAAATGTTGCCTATGCATGTGACCAATGCCTTTGCAACTGTATTTCCGCATTGATGCAAACGAAAAAGCCACTAACGATGCTAATCACTTCAACTAACTAAAACGCTTCAACTGACAGCAACAAACAACGAGCAACACCAACAGCAACAGCAACAGCAACAGCAATTGCAACAGCAACGGCAACAATGAACAGTTGCAACATTTCCAGGTGGCTGACAGTCGACAAATGTCCAACTATCTATATGTATCTCTTTCTCTCTTTCTATATATATACATATATCCATCCACATATCTGTTCAACTGTCTATGTGTGTTTGTTTGACAGCGTGTTAGTGTATGTGTGTGTATTAGTGTGTGTATTCGTGCGATTTTGATGAATTTGACAGTTGTGGGCGTTTGCGCTGACAGCTGTGCTGTGTGTCGGCATGGCAACGCCAATGCTAACGGTAACGGCAGCGGTAGCGGTAACGGTAAATGGGGCAGTTTCATCGCTTTGGCAACTCTTCAAAACCGCAACCGACGACTTCCGTACGCCATGTTTTGTTTGTCCTTGTAGTGGTATATGAGTGCGTATGTGTGTGTGTGTGTTTGTGTGAGCATGCGTGTGCGTGTGTGTGCATGTGTGTGTGCATGAATATGTTGCTGCATTTGCATTAATTTTGAATTGATTGCTTACATTTCTAATAGCGCACTGGTCACACTAATATAATTATAATGTCGCCCCACACACACACACACACACACACACACAGCATTATCTGCGGTTTTTCGTTGTCATCATTACCCAGCCATTGTTGTTGTTGTTGTTATTCCGCCTGCCTGTCTGACGCTTGCATATTGCGGTCAATACATAGTCAGCCATCAAGGCCAAAACATTGAAACAAAAACGGGATAACAACAAAAGTAACAACAGTATACCCCGCCCCTCCCCCCCCACCACCACACTCAACACCGCTCAACCCCTGTAACTATCATGCATGCGCACGGATTGCATTCAATGCTAAAAACCACAAAATTCATAAAACACCCAAAATAATGTCATTGCATTGAATGACATTTTATGCAGCCATGAACAAAAGTTGGTCAACAAACGAACTAGGGAATCAGAGCTAAAGCGAGAGAGATGGAGAGAGAGCGAGAGAGAGGGGATGAGAGAGTGATTATGAGAAATAATGCATTTTTTAAAGCAATTTTGATGCCAAATAAAATGCGAAAATTAACTTAATACTGAATTATGTTACTGACATAGCTAATAATTAAAGTAAATAAATAGCTATAAAAATGTGCAAATGTAATATCAATAATATAATACTTATTAGAACTAGATTATACGCAAATAACTTAATTTAATTTAATTAAACTGTTGCTAACCAACATAGACTTTATGTTAATTATATCAATTTCTTAATTCAAAAATAATGATATACATATTGATTTAATGTGCAAAAATCTAATGAATATTTAGATAAAATATTAAATATGTTAAAGCTTTGTTTGCTAATAGACAAGAATAAACAAGCGGATCAGTCGAGCGCGCGCGACTGTATAATATCCTGTGCAGTTTTCTAAATTAAGTATTTTGATTATAATAGAAGTAAGAATATACTAACGACACTTTATATTGTCTTGTGTCGCAGGCGTTCGCTGACATTTCTTTTCTGATTATCTTTCTTAGTTATAGACCGATCTTAATGAAACTTTCAGGACTGTTTTAATATGATATTCTTTATGCACATGCCTAGTAAAAAGAGTCTACTCTGAGAAATGCGGTCATAATTTTTTTTTTCGTTTTGCCTGGAAGGGGGGGGATGGTATCGAAAATCTAACATAAACTCGATCTGGAGAGGGTATACAGGAACCTTCATGTCTCTAGCTCTGATAGTTGCTGAGATCGACGCGTTCATACAGACAGACGCACAGACGGATGGACGGACGGACAGACGGACAGACGGACATGCCTCAATCGACATGGCTATTGATACTGATTAAGAATATATATACTTTATAGGGTCGGAGATGCCTCCTTCTGCCTGCTACATAAATTTGCACAAAATTATTATACCCATTTTTAATGAACTATATATTCTGTGGGACAATAATGCCACTTATTTTTTAATTATATATATTTATATATATAATATATATATATATATTTATATATATAATATAAAATATTATATATATTTTAATTATTAAAGAAGAAATCAAGAAATTTGACAGTTGAAAGAAATAACATTTGTAAAATGCTCATAAAGCAAAGTTAAATAAAGCGAATGGATTAAATTAGACTCAAGCTATCAAGGATTACAAAAATACCCAGAGATTATATAACATATATAAGCCGACAAATGATTATACTGTAAATCTCAAAGCTGACAAGGCTAATATTATTAGTTAGTTGTTGATTTGCAGATGGAAACGTTGCACGTTATTTGCCAATGATTTATAACGTTTGAGTAAATATTAAATAAAAGAGATCAAATTAAGAGAAATGCATAAAAGCGACAAAGAAATAAAGAAATGAAGGCCAAAAAAGTATTGTGTGTATAAATAAATATTGCCAAATATGAAATCAATTAAAAATAAGTAAAATAAGAATTGCATTTTCATAAGCTGGCGACATCAAACTGCAGCTGCAGCTGCCACTGCCACTGCGGCAGCTCATGTCAATTTGTGTGTGTGTGCAATTTGTTGTTGCTGAATATTTTAATTAAATTGTTATTATTATTTTTCAGTGGGCATTTGTTGTTGCTGCAGTTGTGTGCGTGCCATTGCAACTGATTTTGTTGCTTTGCCAGCAAAGATTTATTTATTTATATTGATGTCCAGCGCACACACACACACCCACACACATATTGTATATTTGTTTGCATTAAGCAAAAGCAGACAAACGCATTGGGTTGAGTCAGGTGAAGGCATTACAATGCCCAAGGCAACATAAAATTACATTTTACCCAGCCAATTCACGTTGCAGTGATTTACGCAATTGTTGATTTATAAACAACATGTGTATTTTTATTATTATTAACCAAAAAGAAGTGCAGCATGCAAATTAATTGTAGTTGAAATAAAATGTAATTAAGTGTCTGTGAAATTCACTCACACATTCTGATCGGTTTCGCCACAGAATCCTGGCTTACAATTAGCTTAATTGGCAAAGAATTTATACTTCTATATATATATATATATATATATTTAAAAGAGATTTTCAAAGTATTCAAAGGCAATTACAAAAGGTTAACATGCTCACAAGCGATACCAAGCGTCATGCATACTGACTGTAAGCCTTCAATTAACTGTAAGCCGGATTTAAATTCAATAGCAAAACTCTTATTCTTTCTCTTTCTCTTATGGAATATTAAACAACAGGCATAACTTTTCATTTTTATGGATCACAAATTTCAGAATTTACAAGTATTTATAATGTTTTTAGTCAATTTTAATTGAAAATGTATTCTAAGCATTAATGCTTTGTATTTACAGATCAGAAATTAAAACTATTTTCAATTAACAGACTTTAATTTCATTATTGACAGAAAACGTTTCAAATGATACAAGATATATAAGCACTCAATTACTTTTACTATGCATAAATAGATTTCAGCATTATAGAAAGCTCAGGGAGCAACCAGAAGTGCTCCCTAGACTGTTGTAGTGGACCCTCTTTGGCAACATATGTATGCTAAATGAAAACTTTGCATACCACAAGGTGCTGATATTGTCTACGCTTTGCTGCACTCAAATATTTGCATAATGCATATTAAACGCTATAAACTTCAATACACACACACACGGTGGTATTTCTCATGGCTGGCGTAGAGCAAAAAAAATAAAACAACAACTTTATATTACGCATACGCCACGTTGTTGCTTAACGCTTCACTTGCCTGGCCATTGCCACGCCCACACGTTGGCGACAGAGCCTTTCAACTGAAACAAACATGAAAAAGAAATATAAAACGAAAAAAAAAAGAAACAAAAGCTTTGCAACAATCAAACCGCAATGGCACGCCCCCAACAGGACAGTGCAGGTGCCGCCTACGCTGTTGCATGCACCTGCAGCAAAGACAGTGAGAATTTGCGGCTTTAAATTAAAAAAATACAAAAAATACGAGTATAAAGTTGAAAAGAGTGAGAGAAAAACAAAGTTGAATGCGGCTGTCGTCGCTCTGTTTAATAAAACTTTCAACAAACTCAATTAACAAAACTTTGTGCCGGCCGCAGCAAGAAATGCAAGAAAAGTGGCATAAACAAGGCAAACAAACAACTGCGAGCTATATAAAAGAGTGGCCAGAGTGGGCGGCTGGGCAAGTGGGAGGATTAGGAATTCCAACTAGGCGCTGATTTATTGTGCATTCTGCAGAAGTGTAAACGGATATGCTAAAGAGACAACAGACCAAGAGAGAGAGAGAGAGAGGAGAGGGAGAGGTAGACAACGTCTTCAGTGCGTTGGGCGTCAACGTTTTGCATCTTTTGGCATTGAAAGTCCATTTAACATTTTGTCATTTACAGTTTTGAAATAGTTTTTGAAAAGTTGACACGGCCAAAGCACAAAACAAATCTCCACAGAGCGACAGCTCGAGAAAGACAGAGAGAGACAGGGAGGGGAGAGAGAGAGTATGAGAGTGAGAAGATTGAGAAATACAGAGCAATAAAATTGCATCACAAAACACAGGAAACAATTGTTGACAGCAGCCAGAAAGCGGGAGACTGAGAGAGAGAGAGAGACGGAGAGTCAGTCAGAGAGAGAGGGAGAGAGAGAGAGAGAGAGAGAGGAATACGCCCTGAAACTGTTCCCACTGCGATATTAGGATTGTCAACAAGCGCGTTATAAACTTTTATAGCAATTGCAGCAACAGCAACCGAAATGGTTAACTTTTTTTTATAGTCGTAGCCAATGTTGCTGCTGCTGCTGTTGCTGCCACAGTTGCCACAGTTGAAATGTAATCGAAAATGATGTGTCCACAAGGATAAAGCCGCAGTCCATCGCCAGCATAAATTGGCTGCGAAATAATAGAATGAAATGAGGCTCTTGATGCAAATTGATTTGGATTAGAAACTTTTAATACAATACACACACACACACACCATCAACTCCCACATGTGACATAGCTAAAAAGACTCTCAGCTGCCATTCAGCTGTTTGCTTTGCTCGGCTCAGAAACTGCATAAAAATTTATCACCTAACAACGGACACGAACAGCTCAACAAATGCAGCTAAGAGAGCTCTAGAGGATGTCTGTATACGAAAATCAATTTTGAAATAACCATCGTCCATAGAAATTGTGTGCAATTTAAAGTGAATTCCATTTTGATATTAAAAAGTGCAGCATAAACTGTTGGGGAGACTGTAAACTAATATGAAAATACGGCCAAATACGTTGATAGTTTTGTTAACAATATTTAAATAATATTATATCTATATATATTGCTTTATCTATTCACTTTAATATATTTGAACTATCTTTGCTATTCTATTCTCTTCAATGAATGCTATTTGCTTTTTAATGTTAAATAAGTTTGCTAAAATTAAGATCAATTGAAGCCATCATTTGTGCAGTTACATTGATGTATATTTTGTTTTGTATATTTATCATTAAATATGTTAAAAATATTTATAATTTGTACAGCAAACATTGCTTTAATTTTAGCAATTTGTTATTAATTTTCTATGAAACTATTAAAAGAATACAATTACATAATAAAGAAAGTATCAATTTAAGCAATTATTTGTATAGCTTGAACTGAAACTCAAACTGTTGTCTACATCAAGACAAACTTTGTTTGAATAAGGCTACGTTAAACACGCAGACACCACTGCATTACTTCACTCAACCACTTAAAAATAGATATAAATAAATAAATATATATTTTAATATTATTTATTAATATAATTTATTTACTTTCTAATCGCCAAATAGTTTATCATCATATTCTAAACATTAAGCTTAACTGACAGCTGCTAAAGATCGCATTCAGTTCTCTAGTTACATAAATGCGAATTGATATTTAACGAATCCCAAGTCGTCTAACCCACTGGACTAAGTATGTGAAGGACTTGCTCGGCACATACAACATACATAGCTGGCATACATATGTGTACTTATGTTGCTTGTTATTTTGATTGTTGCTGCTGCTGTGTGACTTGACAAAATTATTAATAAGCTTGCCCGCTAGTCTGGGCAAATAAATGGCCAAGAACAGTCCAAGGGGAATGGGTGTGGGGGTTGACAGTGTGAGCAGGGCGAGAGTGAATGGGAGTGAGAGGGGACTAAGGGAGCTAAGCACTGAGAATTGGGAGTAGGGAAACGGAGTCCTTCGTGTATGCACAATAATGAAGTAAGCTGTAGGGCTTGTTGTGTCCACTTTAGTGGGTGTGTGTGTGTGTGTGTGTGTGAAAAAGAAATGGCATACACGCAGCAGCAGGATGATGCAGAAGACACGACCCTAGCTAGGGAAAACTAGCAGCAACAGCAACAACAACAACAAGAAAATAAAAACAAACAACAAACAACATGTCACTGAAGGACACTTGAAAACTACTATTTAATAAATGAGCGCATAGCGAACACACACACGCACATACACACACAGCTGAGTGGGTGTTGCTATGACGGACTATGGCGCCCCCAATGAGAGATGAGTCGACGTCGCCGCTGTGGTCGTCGTCGTCGTCGCTGAGTAAACAAACAGAGTCATTTTGTAATTCATGCATTTCCTGCGGCAACTAATTAAAAGAGTCATTCATCACAGGCGGCCAGTGATGGTGATGTGATGGTCTCTCTCGATCTATCTGCCTCACTCTCCCACTCTCTCTCTCTCTCTCTCTGTCACGCTCGCTCTGTGTGCGTCTGTGGCTTTACAGGAAGAGCTATGCCCATAAAAAGGTTGAAGCTCTGTCTCTCGTTCTGTATGCTGCATGCTTATTACTCTTTTGCTACGTGTTCTCCTCCTCATAGCAAGCTTGTTTGCCTTTACGTTTTATCTTTTGATACACTCAAACAAACATGTGTGACTCACACACACACACACACACACACACGCACACACATGCACTCGTTCATTATTGCTCACTTTGTGACGCACACAGACACATCAAATGAAACTGAGAAACCTGCCAACATTTTTGGCTATGTTTTTATGTCTGTTTATCTTTTTTGGTCATTTCAACACATTTAAATGACAACAGCAACAACATAAGTGAGCAAGCGAGAGAGAGTGAGAGAGAAGTGAGAGAGAGATATATACAAGGCATGCAATTCATTTCTGTTGGACTATTCGTACTGGCAATGGCAAAGGCTTATGACCATATCCACAATGTAAACAACACTGGGTTGACTTTTTGAACCGAAATATTGTGTTAATTGTCAGCAGGACTGTGAGGCATGAGTTCTAGCAGCTTCAACTGTTATTAAGCCAGCTTAAAGCTAGAAAGATTAAACTTTATAAATTAATCTTAAGCTCAATAATTACAACAAATTAGTGAAACATAAGGAAAACATTATTTAAAGTTTACAAACTCATTTATGTGCTGATAATATTTATTGAGTTAGGCCGTTAAGTTAGCTTTTGTATTGTATTACAAATAAACAGCTATTTTATATATATATATATTTGAAGTGATTTATAAAGCTATTATTTTAGGGATAATTAAAGCATTTACTCAACTGCAATTCAACATATTTAATATATAATAATTCGCAAAGTTTTTAAATCAATTTAACTAAGAGCTGGGAAAATCCATTAAATATTAGATACACATATATATAAAACTATTTGTCGTCAGATCACATGACAGTAGAAACGCTTTTTTGCTGACCATATAACTTAATATGCAACAAGCAATTAAAATTATATAAAAATTGTCACAAACTATGCAGCAACACTAACAGCAACAACTTGCAGCGCAGACATTGGGAATACAATAAAAAGGAAAATAGTAAAAAACTGATGTTAAAATATATAAACGTGTTATATTTTATGATAGCTCTTTGTCAGCAGAGACACACACACACACACACCCGCCTGGACTGTGCTTGACAGGCAACTGGGGAACACATGGTTGTTGGCCATCAAAGTGGAGGTGGGAGGATTATGGCATACATATGCAAGGGCAGAAAGCGTGGGCAGTAGGAGATGGCGACACAAATAGACCGCACCAAGTGAGACCAGACTGACAGAGAGACGCACGCACGACATGACTGTAACATGTAATTATTTTTCAATAAAAACCCAAGGCAGCACAAGCACAAGTAAGAAAACAACAATAATAACAACAACAACAACAATGAGAACAACAATAAGGCTAGCAAAACGGCGAAAACAGCGATGACAACATGGCGTATGAGTGTTCACAGCAAATAATAAAAAACTGTAGTAAGACAGGCGAATGCGACGCTTCACTACACTCACTAAGTTGATTGGTATTAATGTTTATAAACGTTGAATAAACGACAACAGAAATGTATATTAAATAAATATATATATATTAAATAAATAGTAATAATATAAATATATAATATAATATTTATTTATTAATATTTAGAAAATAAATAATAATATAAATAAGTTGTTTTATAATTACATTTAAAGTAAAAATTAAATAAAGAAGTAAACCTAAGCCCACGTTAAAATAGTAAGACATTTAAATTAATTAAATATATATACAACATAAATAATAATAATATAAATATGTTATTTTAATGAATAAATTTAAAAATTGTATTATTTTGCAGCATTAAATATAATTACAGTTAAAGTAAAAGTTAAATAAAAAAGTAAAACTAAGCAAGCGTTAGCATATTAAGTTTTTTATGAAAATAATTAAAATAATAAGTTAATTTTTAATATTTTAATTAAATTTTTAATCCAGATTCAGACTTTTTATTTTTATTTATATTTTATACGCTTTATTTTTATTTATCCTATTATCTTATATATAAATATAGTAAACATTTATCGAATTTTCATTTAAACCGGGAATAAGAAATTTATAAATTACCTTCACTACATTTGCAGTTGACTCGGCTTAAGGTAGTGTATAAAAACATCGCATATGATAATAAAATGAAATAAAAATGTCTGGCATATATGCGTCAGCAACAGTTACGCGTTATAACGGCTCGCTGACTGTGACTGTCCCGAACTGACCAGGCAAAAACAATAAAAATAAAAATATTAATTTGCGCGCGAGCGGAAAAGTGAGGAAAAGGTATGTGAGTGTGTGTGTGTGTTTGTGTGTGTGTGTGTGTGTATGATGAGTACAGATATCTGCCAAGTGACCACAGCATTTTAACGGCAGCATTTTTATTAAAAAGCTGCTCCACTTGCTTGTTGTCTTGATTTTTACTGGCCAGGCGAATGCGACGCTTCACTACACTCACTAAGTTGATTGGTATTAATGTTTATAAACGTTGAATAAACGACAACAGAAATGTATATTAAATAAATATATATATATTAAATAAATAGTAATAATATAAATATATAATATAATATTTATTTATTAATATTTAGAAAATAAATAATAATATAAATAAGTTGTTTTATAATTACATTTAAAGTAAAAATTAAATAAAGAAGTAAACCTAAGCCCACGTTAAAATAGTAAGACATTTAAATTAATTAAATATATATACAACATAAATAATAATAATATAAATATGTTATTTTAATGAATAAATTTAAAAATTGTATTATTTTGCAGCATTAAATATAATTACAGTTAAAGTAAAAGTTAAATAAAAAAGTAAAACTAAGCAAGCGTTAGCATATTAAGTTTTTTATGAAAATAATTAAAATAATAAGTTAATTTTTAATATTTTAATTAAATTTTTAATCCAGATTCAGACTTTTTATTTTTATTTATATTTTATACGCTTTATTTTTATTTATCCTATTATCTTATATATAAATATAGTAAACATTTATCGAATTTTCATTTAAACCGGGAATAAGAAATTTATAAATTACCTTCACTACATTTGCAGTTGACTCGGCTTAAGGTAGTGTATAAAAACATCGCATATGATAATAAAATGAAATAAAAATGTCTGGCATATATGCGTCAGCAACAGTTACGCGTTATAACGGCTCGCTGACTGTGACTGTCCCGAACTGACCAGGCAAAAACAATAAAAATAAAAATATTAATTTGCGCGCGAGCGGAAAAGTGAGGAAAAGGTATGTGAGTGTGTGTGTGTGTTTGTGTGTGTGTGTGTGTGTATGATGAGTACAGATATCTGCCAAGTGACCACAGCATTTTAACGGCAGCATTTTTATTAAAAAGCTGCTCCACTTGCTTGTTGTCTTGATTTTTACTGGCCACGCCCACTGCCCCCTTGCTGATACAACACATTGCTGGCCGCCTACGCCAGTCCGTTTATAGAAATAAAAACAAAAGCAGCTGCGGCATGAAAAGCTGCACGAAAATGTCGAGTAGAAATGGCGTATGACATGCAACTCTTGCCCATCCCATCGCATCTCATTCCAGCGCTCGTAATGTCCATGCGAAACTTTTCTTTTAACCGTGTTATTCTTTTCTGCGGTTGACAGCAGCAGCAGCAGCAGCAGAGACAGCAGCAGCAGAGGCAGCAGCAGCAGCATTTAAAGTCTCCCAGTGAGTGGCATTTTTATTGAATAAACAATTTTATCAAGCGGGAATCACACGCATGCAGAGACACAAAGCGAGACATAATTAAATTTCATTTTGCAAAATCAAGGCGCTTATTGTTTGCCTGTTTACCAAAAAAGAACTCAAAAGGTTTACACACACACCCACCCACACCCACACACACATGTACAGTCATTTGAATGTGATGAATTGGGAAAGTGTGCGAGGTCAGGGGCTGAATGCTTGCAGAATGAAGCGAATGAATGCAAATTACGAATGGGTTGCCAAGCAACAAAAATACACCAAAGTCACACACAGAGCAACAAATATGAGAGATATGAAATGAAAACTAAGTGTACTCCACACACAGAGAGAATACTAAGAACAGGACAATGCAATTCTTCATATTGCTCAAATAAGAATGCTTTATAGAAAGTCTAAAGAATAAGAAAAAAAAAACCAGGCAATAAAATTCCACAGCTACAAATACTCTACAATTTTATTTGTGAATTCGATTTGCACTTCAATTTCGATTCAATGATACTATACAAAAGCTATGGACCTGCACAACAATGGTCTGAAATGAAACTATGAAATAAAAGAAAGAAAAAAAGAAATCAAATTTAGAAAGGTCTTAAAAATGTGGAAAATTGCATTTAATATACGACTTGAACATGACTTGGATAAATGTGTGGTATTCTTTGGATTGTATTCAATCACAAAATGTTAATTATGCTAAGAGGCAGTTTTATCTAATATAATTTTCATTCACAAGATGTCAGAGCATTAAGTGCGACTGCCTTATCGTAAGTCAAAAGCAGCCAGAACAATTTCAGCCACATTGCCAGCTTCGTGTGAAATGCGGAATGGCAAGAGGACAAAATATGTATAAAACAAAACAAAAGAGAGAAAAACGCTAATTAATTTCATGCACATACTACATGGCAAAGGAACTAATTAAGCTACAACTCTGATTAACAGCAAAAAACACAGTTTGTGTGTGTCCTTTCAAAATGATGATATTTTTTTTAATTTTGCTGCTGCTGCTGCTGCTTCAACGTTCGGTTTGCTGCTTTGCCCCGCTGTGTGTTGCATACTTTTGTGCGCATCAAAGCGAAATAATCAACAAATGTGCCAAACACACACACACACTCAAATGCAGACGCATAGACACAAATAAAAAGAAGCAGAAAGCAGGGAGCGCTTACAAATGTCAATGGCAAAATGCTTAACAACAACAACAACAACAACAACAACAACAAGACAAAATGTTGCTCAAAAAGAAAGCACAGTTTTTTATAATGACAACCATGTACTTTAAAATCGCTGAGTAACTGAGTGTATTCAATTCATTTACAGTCCGGTCAACGCATTTTAATTAGCGTATCGCTGAATCCTTTGACCTCCTGGCAATGCCCACTCCACTCTCTATCTCACTCTCTCTCTCTCACATTCAGCCTCTTCACGTGTTTGGCATGCATAATGAATGTCTGCCAATCTATAAACCGGCAACTGCCGTCAATAGTTTAATCATAAAGTATAAACGCAATGGGTAATGATAACTACCATTCAACAGTGAGAGAGAGAGGGAGAGTGAGATAAAGAGTGAGTCTGGCATCATCTGAGCATATAGTATGTTGGTCTGTATATTGATGGGTTGGTGTTAGGGTATTAGGCAGCCTGTGGTTCATTCATTTGGCGGGTTTGGCATTGTATGAGCACATTGGCCGCCGCTTGCCTAAGCCTATTCAATGCATAGTTCAATGGGGCCAATACCAAACAGCGGCTGAATGCCTTTTGTGTGCTTCCCCCATACAATCCAAACACTGCTGACTTGGCGCTATTGAAAGGTCTTTTGCCTATTGATCGGTCCATGGTCAAACCAAGAGATTGAGACCTGAGACCTGAGAGCTGAGAGTGATTGGTCATTGGTAAGGTTCACTCGTAACTCGAAATCGCGGCATTGAATTATTATTATTGAGAGCGCTCAGCGTTAATTATGATTGCGTAATGCAAGTTTCAATGAAATTTAGCACAAAGCTAATTAAATCTTAATAAAATGATTTGCTTTTGAAAACAATTTGTAGTCACTTAATTAAATTTAATATTTGGTAATATTAGTTCAAATTTAATTGAGCATTAACTTACTTGATTAGATGAATTTAGAATTTCTCTGCACTTACCTAAAAAAATAGAGAAAAGAGTAGAATAATTTATTGTAAGTTAGTTAACTTTATAAATTAAAGGAAATTTTAAAATATAATTTGCGTGGTATTCTCTGCAACTATTATACCCTGTACCCATTAAAAATGGCCAAAAAAGGGTATAATAATTTTGTGGAAATGTATGTAACAGGCAGAAGGAGGCATCTCCAACCCTATAAAGTATATATAATCTTAATTAGCATCAATAGCCGACTCGATTGAGGCATGTCCGTCTGTCTGTCCGTCTGTCTGTATGAACGCGTCGATCTCAGCAACTATAAGAGCTAGAGACACCAAATTTGGCATGAAGGTTCCTGTATACCCTCTCCAGATTAGATTAGATTTAGATTTTCGATATCTTTCCCCCCACCCCCGCAATTAAAAAAAAAACTAATTATGGCCACATTTTCCAACGTAGACACTTCTAACTTAACAAGTGCGTTAAGAATGATATAAAGAAGGAATGCTGAAATTTTCATTAAGATCGGTTTATAAATAAGACAGAAATTCAGCAAAGAAATTAATGTTATTTTTCCATTGAATTGTTGACCAGCAGGCACACATGTGTGCGAGCGAGATGGCGAACTACTACAGCACAAGCAAAAGTAAATGAAGTGTCGTAACACTCAGCTTTTGATTGAATATGTATACTTATGTGAATGCTTGCTGATATAAGCAAGCACAGAAATCATATGCTAAATGAGAGTTTCAAAAGAGTATATATACCCTGTATAGGGATATATTATTTTCAACAAACACCTGCTACGTTCTTATTTCTATTATTATCAAAATACTTAATTTATAAAACTGGGTTTAATACTGTCGCGCGCGCTCGACTGATCTACTGGTTATAGTTGTTATTGTATATTGAAGAAGAAGTTTTGAATTAATAAACTTGAAAATATTTATTGAAAAAAAGAAAATAAACAATTTTAGGTTTTACTCAGAGTTTATTATGTATTATTAATTATAAATAAATTAAAAAATTAATAATATTGAATTTTCAAAAATGCTTTTAACTTTAATTCGAATTCCTTTTAATAAGTTGAACGAAAGTCAATCAATATATCTACATATATAATTTATATTTGTTCCCAACCCAAAGCAAAGCAAAGCAAAGCATCAAAGCCAAAGCTTAATAATGTAGCCAGCAATTGTTGGAAAAATACCAAGGCAATTTCCCGTTGCGAGCATTTCATGGTTCTCTTGGTTCTCTTCTCTTCTCTTCTCTACCAAAAAAAAAAAAAAGAAAGGAAAAGAATGAAATGAAAACAGGAAGCCCATGAAACACGCGTTACTAATTAAATTCGAATAAGTCGCTTGGCTCAGGCTTTTTGGCAAATGTTTGAAATTTAAATTAAGCCGAACGAGCTGAAGACAAAACGGCAAGGTGCAAACAACAATGGTGACTCTTCTGGCTGTGGCATATACACACACACACACGCAGACACACACACACACGCATGCACTCTCACACGTATGCGTATGCGTGAACCCGGCAAGGACATGCCGCGTATGTGCCTCGCCTGACGTCCTGTCAGTGCCGCCGTTTGAGGTTAAGTTTTTGAGCTGACAAAGCATTGCAATTGCAGCGACAGTGAATACGATGGAGACGTCAGCAGCGGCAGTGGCAGTGGCAGCGGCAGCGGCAGTTGCTGTGGCAGTGGCAATGACAGTGGCTGTGGCTGTGGCTGTGGCTGTGGCAGCGACGCGACAGCATAGACCACGACGTCGGATATCCTGGCAACGTGCTCCTAACTCTCTAAGTGATTGTCTCCTCACGTGTGCTTGTCGGCCAGGCAGCTGGGCCATGGCTGACTGAGAGACGTGGCGGGGCAGAGCATAGCGGAGGGGGGCTTGCCATTAATTCACGACTTGTAATTTCCTCACTTCACTCAACTGCAAGCGACGGCGACGGCGACAGCGACGACGACGGCGATGATGATGACGATGACGTTGCTTGCCGTGTGGATCCAAAAACTGTTTTTGACTATCAATTAAAGACAGTCAGGACTGCCTGACTGAGGCTGAGGCTGAGGCTGAGCCAGCCGGCTTTAGCTGGAAAACTATGCATTTTAAGGGGGGAAAGGAGGCGGAGGTACAACTTTTCTTAGGCAACACTTTGCATATGTCACCTAATTAAAATTTTGTGCAAGCGACCATTTCAAGTCTATTAATTACCTAGACCCCCAAGCACACACAACAGTCGAAGACAAAGTCCTCTGGCAACGTTCGCCTTTTGTTGTATGCCTCTGTCAATCTGTAACCTAACCGTTCCTTCCCCTTCCCCCCCCCACCACACACACAGAACACATCATGTAAATCACGTTGAGGGCAAGACCAAATGCAATCACTCGCCTTCAATTTTCACAGGCATTGTCAACAAAAATCTGTGCAACTGCGACAGGACTCCCCATCATTATACTGTGTGATGAATGTGTGAGTCTGGCTCTCTCTCTGTGTGTGTGTGTGTGTGTGTGTGTGTGTGTGCGTGTGTGCGTGTGTGTACATCATTGTCCTAGCAGCGTACGCAACATTTCATTCAGATGTCGCCTTCGTCATCGTCATCGTTGTCGTCATCGTCGTCGCTGTTGTTGTTGTTGTTGCCGTCATCGTCACTTGCAGAACTTGGCAGTAATTTTGAGTTGTGCACACCAGCGAGAATAGCGTGAAAGAACCAGGGAGTCAACAGAGCGTAGGTGCGAGGCAATTGGTGAGTGTCTTCGTCATACAGTGAAAACAGGGCACAGGACCAATGCGTGCAGCCGCAACTTCGTCACAGAGCGGAGCAGAGCGGTCACAATTGGACTACAGCTGGACAATGCACTGCACAAAAAGGCCAGTCAAATAGCAGATTTACGATTGCAGTTTATTAATTTTAAAATAAACTGAATAAAAAAACATACAGTCTGTGCTCAGTATGATGAACAACCTTACTTTACTTACTTTTTACGTTTAAGCATGGCAAATAGTTGCTTGCTTAGAATATTCAAGCAAATAACAATGTGGACTTGAGTAAAGGAGGCGCACAACTGGCTAAATAAATTATTTTGGCACACTTTTAAGAGCTTAAATGGGAGCTTTAGCATTGTACTTGTTATTAATTTATATAATTATTAATTATTACTTATGACACAAATTTTATAAGCAGGCAATAGACAGGAAACTTCACAAAACATTAATCTAGCTGTTGTAAGCTCTCAGATTAACTTGACTAGATAGATAGATACTTTAAAGGCTCAGCCACGCCTCCTTGCGCTTGTTGTGTACATTGCTATAAATAAAATAAATCTCTTTGCTTTATGTATAATTATTCTATAATTAAATGAAAGTCTGTTTATATTTACTTTAGAGCAGAGGAAACTACGATAATTATGAATAATTAAATATTTATAATTGCATATTAATATATAATATTAATTAATATTATATATATAGTAAAAACAATGCTGCTTGCATTTACTTGACTTACCTCAAGCTCAATCAAATGTTTCACATGCCCTGTCGCATTTTTCTCAGTGTATTTTGGCTGGCAGGCCTTTGACACAGTTCAAAATGTGTCGGTGATTTACAACAATGTCACCTACACAAATTTTCCAAATGTGTTTTTGCCACGAAAGCAAACACACACACGCACACTCACACACACACACACACATTCATTGACACGCATGTTGCAGTCTTTGTCTAAACTGCAAGCGAATGCGTGTGTTGTCCTTTGCCCGGCACGTATGACTCCCGTCGCTCTAGACTATGTCACCAACACACACACACACACACACACATACAGACGCACACACAGTCATACACACGCTCCTGGAGTGCGACTTTATTAGCGGAAGTGCTTTATTTAAGCTACAGAGCAATGGATAGAGACAGAGGTGGCAAACCTACATCCAAAGCCAGAGACAGTGGCAGTGGCAGTGGCAGTGGCAGAGTCGGAGTTAGAGGCAGAGACAGAGGTGGCAGTACAGGACAAGGCTGGCAGTCAGCCAGGATTGAGCGTGAAGTCGTTTGTAATACGGCCACGTAGCCTGGTGGGGGCCAAAAGCGCATGGCAGGCATTTTACTTGAAGGAAATTGCATTTTCGACATTTTTCACACTTGGCAGCAAACAGGAGTTTGGAACAGCAGGAGGCAGCAGCAATAGAGTTGCGTTGCGTTCTTGTCAGCCAGCAAAAAGGCACAACAAAACCTAAAAGCAACAACAACAACAACAACAAACAAGTGCTGCATGCAGCATTAGGTGGCAGAAGGCCACTAGATACTTTGCATGCAGGCGGCAGGACAACATTCGACTCCTGCTGCTTCAGCTACTCCTGCTTCTCTTATTGTTGTTGTTATTGTTGCTGTTGTGCCTTCGTTCGTTTTTGTCACACTTTGGCCAAAAGGTGTCAAAGGTGCATTCAATGTTGTTGTTCTGTTTGCTGACATTGTTGTTGCTATCGCTGTTGTTGTTGTTGTTGTTGTTGCTGTTGTAGCTGCTGTTGCTGTTGCTATTGCTGCTGCGTGTGTGGCATTTCCGTTCATTTGTTTTACTTTGCCAAAGGGAAATGCGCAAAAAGCGCAATCAAAGCGGAAATGAAATTTGCAGGAAGTAGCACACAAAAAAAAAAATAGTACTGAATTTTAAACACACACACACAACACACACACACACATTCACAGGCACAGGCACAGGCACACAAAAGACTTGACAAAGGACTAGGCAAGCGCCTCGTAAAGCGTTCGGGATTTAATACAATTTTGAAATGCTTTTGGCCTTCTAGGCCAATTTGTGCTGGCCAACAAGCGTGGCCAGGCTGCATGACAGCGATAACACTCCACGCCAGTCAGCCTCAACGCCCCCAACGCCCCCAATGCCGCCCACCAACTGCAAAGCCAAAGCAAATGCGCTACCAAGCATTTTCAACTGTGCGCTGCATTAGAACGCAGCGAGGCGATCAACTGGGCAAGAGGACGATGAATGGAATGGTAATGGAATGGGGCAATGGGCAATAGGCTGCCTGGCGACATTATTGTCAACGCGCCGCCACTTGGGGGAAGGCGTGGCAGCGAGGCAGCTGTGTGGCAAGTGCATTTGCCAACGCGATACAATGTTGCAATAATTTGCTTTGGCTTCTGGGCATTTTGATTTGCGTGCAAAGCAAAAAGAAATGAAGGCCAACCACTATAACATAGTCTAGCAAGTGCGATTGGCTTTTAGAGCCTTTGAAATTGCCTTTCCAGTTGTCAGAAGAAAGAAACAGATAAAACTAACTAATGAAGAGCAATAAATATATAAAATGTATTCTAAAGTGTGGCAAGTTGAATGGCTTGAGAAAGTTGCAATAAATTGAATTAAAGTTGCATTTCTATTTTTATTATTATATATATAAATTATTTCATATATATTCATGTGTTTTTATAAATTAATAATATTATTTATTATTTATTTGTCATATTTGTAGTTTATTAAAATAAATTGCTGCAGTAAATCTCTAATAATAATTTATAGTATTTTTTAAATATATAAGTAGCTTTAAGTTTATATTATAATTAATATTACAGTGTATATTTCTACATAAGCAGAGTCATTGACTTAATAGCAAAATTAATTACAAGCATTTGCTAATAATCCTGCACGACGTCTTCGTCCTTTTACATAACATTTTGGGGGGTTGCTGTATGCAATATTTGTTGCATTTATCTTACTTTTCCCCCTGCACTATAAAGTCAAATGCAGCTATGAGACAAACAGACAAACAGACAGACGGCCAGACAACTAGACAACAACAAGAACAGCAACAGCAATAGCAACTCAGGCTGTGACAGTTCAGAGGAGGGAGGAGAGAACATGTGTGTGCGTGTGTGTGGAGCAGACGACAGGCGTTGAGTTGGTTGGACATACTGTGAGCTGCTGCTTTTATTTATTTATATGAATGCAGCAAGAGAGAGAGAGAGAGAGAGAGAGAGAGAGAGTGGTAGAGAGGTAGAGGGGGCAATGCAACATTGTTGTCAGCAGCAACATCAGCATGTTGCATTTATGAAATCCTTTTATCTTTTAGGTTTAATGCTAACAAACAGAAATGGGCACAGAGAGTGTGTGGCAGGGCTGGCTATCACAAAAAGCTCTTTTTGGCAGCAATATTGTCAGACATGGTAACATGCCAGCTCAACTCCCCGAACCCCTCCCACTCGCTCTCTGCGATGCAACAGCAAACAGGAGGTTGTCACCTTGAGTGTCATTAATGCATGTGACATTTTCATTATAACTTCTCATTCTTTTTGTTTTTTTGGGGTTTTACTTGCTTTCTCGACTGCCAAAATATAATAGAATTCTGTCGCACAGTTAGACCAAAAATTATGAAATATACGACAAAATGTAATAGAAGAAGAAAATCTTTGCTAAATGCTTGTGAATTGCTGCGCTTGAAGCTTAGATGTTCGAAGAATATCCAGCAGTTATCAGGAATATAATGGAATATGCCAAAAATAGTTGAAACAATTTATTTATATTCATATTTTGTAGCTGAAAATGTCAAACTGTATTGTGTATGTTTAATAGAAATTTGTATTTAATAGTAAATTAAATTGAAGTAAAATGACAGCACATCAAATGCTTCTAGAGTTTCTTCTCTAGAGTTTTGTTTAAGCTTTCTTATAGCTGAGATAAACTACTATTCATTCTACTCTATGTTAATTGATTTACTTGCTTTATTTGCTAGCTTTGTTCTAACTAGTTCTCAACTATCCCTCTTATATTTTTAGGCTTATTTTAGTGCTTTCATTTAACTATTATTTAACCATACTATACTCAGCCGTCTTTTCCCTTTTCTCTTATCTTTTGATCCATTGATAAGCCATACATTTCCAATTCTAATTCTACTTCTCATCAAATATCATTAGGCATCTGTCTGTAGTTTACTTAACCTTTTCTTTCTTTTTATTTCATCATCCAATCAATTTGAATCGCCGTTTGACGCTCCAATGTCCTCAGCTTGCTTGGACCAAGTCAATGCGTTGGCTGCAATCCCAAGCCAATACTCAGTTCTATATGCCAAAATCCTCTGTGCAAATAGCCAACAAATAGTTTTGCTGTCTCTGCACTCATCAACAGGGGAAAAACAAACAAAGATGCCAAAACAAAACGGCAAAGAAAGGGAAAGCAAAGACAATAACCAAAACAAAAAAAATGAGGGACGAGAAATAAACTAAGCAAATGCCAGCAAAAGTGTGGGAGTAATGACACGCCCATGTATCTCACACTTGAACGCATTTATTTGCTTAAGTATGAAATTTACATTCCATTAAACAAATTATTTTGTCAAACTGCAAGGCAAACTGAAGTGGCATAGAGCGGGCTGAGGGCAGAGGGCAGGGGGCAGCTGGCAGAGACAACGTGCGCTCCAACAGGCAACTAATACTTCTTGCATGGTAATTATTTGTTTTCTATTTCCGCAGCACCCCTCCAACCCCCAACCCCCTCCGACAGCACAACAAATGCAGGACATGGTTATTTTTTTGCCCACTTCTCTTGCCTCGCCCGCTTCTCGCTTGCTCTGTTGTCAGTTGTCAGTTGCCCTTGTTCTATTTCTTTCTTTTTTAATAACTTAAGCTAACACGTCGCTTTTACCCCCTTGGCTTGGCTGTTGTTGTTGTTGTTGTTGTTGATGTTGCTATTGCTGTTGCTGTTATTGTCCTTTACTGCGCTGTGTTGTTATCCTTTCTGCGCCATTGACAATGTACGACCACAAGTTGAGCGGGCAAGCGAGTCCTGGGCGCACCTGCAATGTCAACATGACTACGCCCACACAGCACACACTTGCACACACACGCACTGACACATTCTCACACACACACATACACACACACACACACAGACACAAAGGTAACCCCTCCATGTTCATGCTCGTAACATTCTCGCACGCCTCAACGGTTCAATTGTCTTAATTTCCTTGTCCTGGCATTTTGTTTGTCCAAGTCCAAGACGAGCGCGCGTCGTCAGGCAGCGTCTGTCCTTTCGATTGCGTCCTTGCGGTTACCGTTGGCATTGCAAGCCGTCAGCCGACAGTCGTCCGCTGTCACCCATGTCCTTGTCCCAACATTGCGCCGTACGTTTTCTGTTTCGGACAATGTGGCTCCAATTTTGACACATTCAAGCGGCGACGCCGGGACCAGAGTTCTCCTCCACCTACACCCTGGCGGGAGGACAATCCAACTACTCATCCAGCTGCCGCCATTTCCGCCTCCACCTCGTCATTATTTTACCCCGAGTCGACGCCTTCCTTGCCTTCCCACTTCCCACTTCCCCACTGCCCACGCCAGTCGATGCGTTATGGTTGCTTCCTTCTGCTGTTGGCCATTCATTATTTGTCAATGTCAGAGTTGGAGTCAGTCCGTCAGCTTTTGCAGCTGCCCCTGCTCCTGTTCTTGTCCCCCGCTCGGGCTGCGTCTTCGTCTTCGTCTGTGTTTGCGTTTTGTCAAAATGGAAATGAAGAAAATTTGCACGGTCGCTGCATTTGTGGCATTTTTCCCAACGCGGACGTTTAGGTGTTCGCATGTCCTTTTTAATCATTTCTGTTTTTTTTTCCTCCTCCTCCTCCTTCTTCTAATTCTTCTTTTTCTTTGTTCGCTTTTTCGTTTTCCTTTTGGGTCCTAGCATTGTTTTTGGTGCATTTTTGAACGCTCTTTACACTGTGTTGTCCCTCGCTTGTCATTTGTCTTGCATTTTTATGCGTATTTCAAAAAGTCCTGTGCGAGTGCGAGTCCTGCGCGAGTCCTGCGCTCATTTGTTGCGTGCAACCATTTGAAATGCGACAACTTTTTGCACAGCAACTGAACAACGTAGCTACAGTTGTTATTGTTGCTGTTGTTGTTGCTGTTGTTGTTGCTTCTACTTGCTGCTACGTGCAGTTCATTTATTATGTTGACACTTTGAAATTAACTAAGGAAATGAAATAAATTGATGTGACTTTATGAAGTGCGCGAACTGTCCTCCCAACCAAACTGTTCCCTTTCCCCCGCCCCCGTTTATCCACAAACTGCTTAGCTGACTGACTGTCTCTGACTGTCTGACTGTTTCACTATCTCACTATCCGACAGAGACACGCTCTTAAAGTTTCTGGGGGTAATTAAAGATGCTGATGAGTTTGCAAGCGAAGAAGAGTTGCACTCTCTAATGGCATAAAGTCATTTGAGTCATTTGCTATTGTCTGAAGTGTATTTGTAACACATAACACTAAATATAGATAATATGCATTGTGATGGAATTTTATATAATAATAATATATTTATATAATAATATTTAAATGATGTGCTGACTTTAGCATCATTTCTATTTATAAACTAATAGTTAATAACTTAAATCTTAGTGTTGAACTAATTTTTAATACTCTATTCGCTATTTATCTCAATGTTCTAATTATTTAAGATAAGCTAGAGACAATTGTACTATATAATAAATAACCTATTCCTTCTTTACTCAATATATTTTCTAAGTCCAGAATATAAAGGTAAAATATATTCAGAAAACATCTTCCATTTTCACTTTAAATAATTCCATTTATTTGTAATTTACACACATAAAATTCCAAATTAATTGTCAATTTAAATATATTTTCTATGTCATTAAATTAATTTTACATTTGATAAATTAACGCAAATGGTCTCATCAATCAGTAGAAAGAAATGGAACAAACAAAACAAAAATCGCATGCAGCATTGGGTGTTTAGTGCACTTTGCCAATCTAATTAGGACCGCAAACTGTATACATATTAAATGACAATTAATTTGTTGCCAATCAAGTTCAAAATTGTTAGTCAAACATACAAAATACATTAACAGTAATGCACACAGCGCTGACCGCAATGAGAAAGCAATAAAAGCTATTTCTCTTACCTTTGCTATAATACAATGACAAAGAGTGAAAAGAATAAATATTTATATAATTATTACTTAGAAAATAAATAGATTATATAAATATATATTTAGTTAGACAATATGTGAAGCAAGCAGAAGGTAAGTAATAATCTCTGCTCTACTACAAAGTTGTTGTACTTTCAGAGTTTTTACTGTCTTGTAGAATGTAGATTTAATTTAGCAACAAATGTACATTTATAATACTGAAAAAAATGTATGTAAAATCTCTGACAATGTATAAAAGATATGTAGTGGAAATAGTAAGGTTTTTGTCAGTTAAATAACTTTAATTTCAATATTAATAAATATTTTTAAGGGAGTTTCTGAAATGTTTTAAATTATATTTAAAAAATATATAATTTATATTTAAATGTAAATTTGAAGATACATTTATTATTGCAATTTTTAGCAAACTTTCCGTTTCCCAGAGGCTGCTGAATGTTGCCCAAAAACTAACCGCAAATTAACCAGATTAATTCCCTTCTTACTGTTGGCCATTTTCAGCCAATGTCATGAGTTCTTGTTGGCTGCTCCCATACATCATCATATAGTCTAAATGATGTCAGGCTTCAATTAACCACACGGCAAGCCAATTTTTTGTTGTTGTATTTTTTGGCCTAATCTAAAATGCAACAGCTAATTAGTGTGCTTGGCTACTAAATGCGGCTTTGAACAAAACACGTGCGAATTTGGTTAGCTTGCTCGGCCTGGTAATCCCCATTAAATAGTTAAATTCAAATTAATTAAATTGCCACAAATCAATTATAAATAAGCGTTGTAATTAGAAGACCTCAACGGTGCCCAACCCAGGTCATTATGTGCAATGCACAAAACGTTGGCGTCAGGTCAGTTCCGTGTACCGAGTTCCAGTTAGCCAGTTGTGAGTTGCCCGTTGCCTGTTGCCTGTTGCACGACATTATGACGCGTTGTTGGCGCCACTTCAATTAGTTTAACAAGCTCAACGCTCAACAGGCCAAATTAAATGTAAATGTTTTGAATGAGAGAAGAAAAAAAAAGGAAGTTAAACAAAAACATAACAAAATTAATCCCTCGACACTTTGGCCAGGACACGCAATGCAAATTTGGAATTGCACTTGACCCGAGTATTGCGAGTATTTCCCAAAAGATCGACACAAAGTGTTGGCTGACTATTGCTTGCGATTTTGCAATCGGTTTTGCCTTCAAATACATCAAATACATCAAATTGAACACAGTCTCTGACAATGGCAGCTGCGGGACATTGACATCGACATCGACATCCACAGCGACATCGACATCGACAACGGCAACGACAACGGCAACGACAACAGTTGACAACAACTTAATCACTTAGCATTATGCAAATTTAATTATTATCACTTCATCATCGGCAACATCAACACGAATGAAAAGCGCCTGTCGCCTTTTCTATATCCCCAACCATTTCATACCCCGCACCCCTTCGCACTCTCAGTCAATCTCCCTGAGGTCCCCTGGTTCGTGTTTTGTTCATGGCATTGATGGCTATCAGGCAAATGGCTACAGGACACAGCAAGGGGCAGGTTGTATGATTGTATGGTTGTATGGTTGTATGCTGTTCGAATTGGGGCTCTCTTGCCACTTATATTGCTCATTATCATTGTATTTTGCTGCTGTTGTTGTTGTTGTTGTCAATACAATCAGCTCTTGCATTTGTTTATGCAGTTGTTCAGGGCAACACTCAATCCACATTACAGACTCAGAGCATTGCAAAATTTTAATTCAATTAGTTTGCTTAAAGTTGCTTTGCATTTCAATACGTTCATGTTGTAATTATTATGTAAAATTTTGTTAATTTATTTGGAGAATTACAATTGATTTGCAAAATGTATTCTAAAAATACAAATATATATATACATATTTGTCGGCTATTATCTATGGAATTATTAATGTATACTTTATTATAAATGCATTAATTATTCACAATAAGAAAAGCAGAAGGAATTGACTTATAATTCCAAGTTATATTTTGGCTAGAAGTTGTAGTACTATATTATCATAAATATATGTTTAACTGAGTTTATATCTTGGCAAATATTCAGCAGAGTGTAACTATGTTAAAGACGCCTTAAAATTGATTGAAATACATTTAAATTACAGAGTTTTCAATTAAATTCATTTGATATGCATTGCATTTAGAATTTTAATATTTTACACAATTTTAATACCGTTTCTTACAGATTTAAAGTTGCCTTCTAGTTTATAATAATTTAAACTCAAAAATACAATTCCATCTTATGCAAGTAGCTGCCCATTTAATGCTTACAATCTCATTTAATATGAAAAGCAGAAAAGTAAAGAAATATATATTTAATAGAGTGTACGTTTTTAGCGTCTAGAAAATGGCCTAGTTTTAATATGCCATTAAGGCCTGAAGCGCATATATACATGCATATGTATTAGCCTTGTGAGCGTCTGTTTTTATTAAGTTTGGCGGGTCTCTGCTAGGCATTATGGCCACCATTTGGCCATTTTATTCGCACATTTGGCGCGGGCAATAATCTACTTGGTATCCCCCCCCATTAAAGTGGCTAAAAGTGCCCCTCTGTACAATGGTATATTCAGTTTTTTTTTTACAACTCCGTGTAGTTTATTTAAAATGCCATTAAGTGCAAAACAATTTCAGTATCCGTTTGCTGTTTGCTGTTCTTGTTTTTATGTTGATTATTAGAGCAACGTAAAACAAGTGAAATCAACATTAATGAACGATTGTGGACTATGGAATGCCCTTACTTAATGTAAAAATAAATGTATGGAATGTAAAGGATTACATTTAAAAATAAGCTCGTTGAAGTAACCAAATTTATATAATAACTTTTTCTGTTAGATTTGCATTTACACAACAATACTGTTACCTGACTGAAGATGAAACTAATATGCACTGCACGTGCAGTTCAAGAGGTCTGCTATGGGAATAAACAATCCAGAGGCCAGTTGGTAGTGTGGCACACACATTTTGATTTAAGATCGCCAAATGAATGCAGTGATGGTGCCAGGGAAATCATGATATACTACAAACGAGCAGGAGGACCCAGGCGGGAGCCATTAAAAAGCGAGTCCATTCACAAACATAAACACAAAAACACCAGCATACAAGCACACACACACACACACACACACACCCACACACACATATACACACGCTTGAAAGGTGAGAAAATATGCAACCAAAAAGTGGCAAGCAAAAATAGTGCCGAGTGCCAAATGTATTGTAGTAATAACAATAAAAGCAACTGCTAGCAGGCTGGCAAAAGGCGATGGGATGGGATGGGGGGAGGAGTGATGGAGAGCAAGGAGATTCTCTGCTGGCTTGGCTTCGGCTCAGTGGCAACAACAAGTTGCACGTGCTTTCAACTTAATAACGTGGCTTTTATTTTTACGGGCTGAGCTACAACGACAACAACAACAGCAACAACAATGCATAAAGGAGCAACAACCAAAGGTTGTGTTGTATATTAAAACCAAGCAGCAAAAGATTCCTCCGCCCTTCAGCTTACCTATGCTCTACCTCTTACTCGCTCTCTCTCTCACTCTCACTCCTTCTTTCTGCCTTCCGCTGTAGCTCTTTCTCTCTCTGTCAGAGACTATCAAAGCATCAGCATCGACAAACTTCCAACAACAACAACAACAACAATAGCAGCAGCTCTGGCCACACTTTTCGCACCTTTTTTGCATTTTACAGGGTGTATGGCTGAGTTATAAAGCAAAAAAACAAAAAGAGAAAAAAAGACACAACAACAACAATAACAACAACAACAACAGAGCAGCACAACACAACACAAAGAAAGCACACACAAAATGGCGTAACGTTGCGGATTTTACGCACGGCAAACAAACTACGCGCGCGTACACAACAACAAGAAAATGCACTCAGGCTTAGTGTCGGTCGACGGCGACGTTCTCATCATTCCCTGAAACTGCCACACACACACACACCCCCCCTCTCTCTCTCTCTCTCTCACCATCACTCCCATCTCCACCTGCCTCACACAACCCTGTTACCATCAACGTGCTGCTGCTGTTTGCACCTTTTTATCGTCGTGGCGAACGCTTTGGCATCAACCGCCGTCGCCGTCGTCGTCATCGTCATCGTCATCGTTGTGTGGGTGCAAACTTTTTGAGGTCTGCTTTGGTAAGTGCTGCTGCGGACCTCAGCTTAGTTACGTTGAGGTTGACTGCGTCTCGCAGCAACAGCAACAGCAGCAGCAGCAACAGCATTAAGAGCGACAGAGACAGCAGTGACAAAGAGAGGCAGTGCTAGGCAGAGGGAGAGATAGTTAGAGTTACCTGCACAACGAGCAAACTCATAACCCATGCGGTTAGACATGGCAGACAAAAGCTGTGTAGGTGATAACTGTGTTATTTCGCAAATTATTGAAACTTGAATATATTTTGTGAATTGCAAATGGTTTTTATAGAAATTATTATTTTATAATAGAAACTCTAGAACATTAATATAGAAAACAAAATGAAATAACAGAAACTCCTGAACAAAATAATAATAATTAATAATTATTAATAAATAATTTATAAATTGAGTTAAATAATAATAAAAACTATATATAAAATAATTATTATAGAATATAAACAGAAATAACAGAAACTCTGGTAATAATATTAAATAATAATTTATAAATTATGAAAAACATTTGCAAAATATAAACAGAAATTGAATTACGTAAATAATAAATTAAATAATAAATAATTTTATCAGTAATAACTAACAAATTAGAAAACTTTAGCCTGAATTGTGTTATTGATAATCTAAAATAAACAATTAAAATATATAAAACAATATTATTATTATTATTAGCAACAATTAAAATATATAAAACACTACTGCTATTATTATTGGATACATTTTAAATAATTATAAAAAGAAGTAAATTAAAATAATTTCAATTATATTATAATATTATTGACTATAAAAATATATATAAAATTATAAAATATAATTATAAAATATTAAATATTATATTAAAAATAAGAAAAATAGCAATTTGTTTAAGGATATTTTGTAAATGAATTTATATATATTTTTCTATTATAGTTAGTAGTCGCAACATAACAAAATTCTTGTCGATTCTCAAGTACCACTTCTGCTGCGCTTCTCTCCCCCCCTTTCGACAGTAAGCAGGCAACAGATTTTTCCACCTTGCTGTTTGGCCATGTAGCTTACAGCCAGCCACCCACAGATTTATGTTTGAAATAATTTATAGAAAAAATACAGAAATTAAATAAAATGGCATTACGGAGAGTGCGATGCTCTCAGCCCTGTGCGTTCTCCGTTGTTCGTTGTTCGTTGTCGCTGTCGATGCTGGCAGCGTTGTCGACGCTGACTTCGACGTCTATCCTATTAAATGTCCATTTGGCGTTTTGTTATGCGAGTTGTTGGCGCAACTTTCATCCATTTAATTTTTTATTTTATTTTATATTATTTTTTCTATATATATATATATGTGTGTTTTTTGTTTGTTTGTGTGTTGTAGTATGTAGTAGTAGCCAGCGTCCAACATCATTAAAAAACTGTCATTAGCAGTTGAGTACATGAAAACTGAATTTTCATTACGTTGTTGGTTGTGCAGTATCAAAAGCAACAAACACACCGAACAAAACAACAACAACAACGACAACAAATGCTTTAAAAGCTATAGTCATGTTGGGGTCCAACAATTTGCTATTTTTTTATTTTATTTTTTTTCCTACTTTCATTTGCTGTCATTTTGCTTTGTAATTATTGTTGCTGCTGTTGCTTTTTACATAATCGAATTTTAAACGAGTGTGTGTGTGTGTGTGGACACTCTATTTAAGAGATGTAAATGCGCACCTGTCACAGTTTATCAAAGTGATGGTCGCAACGAATGTAACAGTTTTCATTTTCATTGGGGGAGCGGCACAAGGACAAAAGCTGGATAGATTTTAAGCGTTAAGAGGGAGATATTAAATAGAGAATGCAGATGGTTTGAATCGTAGATATGTTAAATGTAAAGGAAGATATACTTGATGCTGTTTACAGTTTATATATTGTCAGTATAATATTTTATAACTACGAGCTCTAAAATCTTATCGTATGCAAAACTCAACTTGTGCACATACTTCCAAAGACACAAGGCCTGACTTGTCTAACTATTGCTGCCAAAAAACTATCTAACATACAGCTGCTAATTGAACAATGAAATAAGTTGGGCATTGCCCTTGACTAAGTTACATAATATGCAATAGTTTAGAAAGAAGTTTAATCGAGTGACATGTGAGTTAAGTTAAGTTATGGTCTTGTTTAATGGGATGTTGCCTATGCTCAGACTCTGGACAGTTTATGGAAGTGCTTAAGTTGACAGTTCCTGTTGTAGTTGTTGTTGCTGCTGCTGCTGCTGCTGATGGTTGTCAGTTTATCGTCTTTACACACTTTAACACTTCCGCTTGGCAGTCGTCAAATGTAATTAATATCCTGTTACACTTTGTTTGACTAGCCTGAAGCGTTTTTTAAAATTAATTACCAGCTGTAGTGTGCAGACAACATGAAAATGTTGACAACGTTGTTACTAAGCCCTAGACATTTTACATACAAACACAATCTACAATCCCATGCAACTAATGCCGAGCTGTCAGCTCATTATTATCAACACTGTGGCCATTGTCGTATGGCAGCGTGAACTCTCTCTCGCTCTCTCTTGCTCTCTCTCTCTCTCTCTCTTTGTATAAGTATAAGTACAAGTATCTACATATAAATGTCTGCATGTAGATGTATATTCGAGTGGAATATGTATTCAAATCGAGCCAAAAACCCACTCAACCAAATTAACACTTTGGCAGCGAGTAAACGAGAAGATATACAGATAGAGAGACAGTGTGGGTTGGTAAGAGTGAGCCGGGGAGGGGAGAGAGATGAACACAGACTTTGGTTTAACTGTGGTAAGGGGCGGGGGGTGATTGGGTGTGGAGGCCAAAGGGCAGCATGGCAGATAATGCTCAAAGGCATTATTGTCAATATCAGAGGAAAATGTTGCAATCTTAATCTGTAATCAACATAAAATTCAGTCAGTGGAAAATGCCATCACGGCGATACGAGATGGATAGATAGCTAAAGATAAAGATAAAGAGAGAGAGAGAGACAGCGAGAGAGAGAGAGAGAGAGAGGGAGCGCAAGAGAGTGAGCATGAGTTCAAGTGGAAGGGGATGTTAGGCAGACAACTTGGGGTTACGACAATTCAATCACAGCTTGGTCAAATCAACAGTCGACCATTTGGCCAGTCAGCCATTCCACCCCCCACTCCTTTCCGCACCAACCAACTCATCATTCAGCAGCCTAAGGCAAATTTGTTGCGGTTCTTTGTTACTTTGATTTCGCAAAGATTTTAAGCTTAAAGCGGTCAGACAACAACGCAATGAAGGCAGCAGATAGCTGAAATACCCTGTGAATGTAGAAAACTGAGCTGACCAGAGACATATATAAAGGAAATTTAAACTATATATTAACAACAAATGGAAGATAACAAATGAATATCCATTTATTATTTTTGAATTAGTGCATTATTATAAGACGCAATCAAAAGTTAATTCTTAGCTTTGCAGAGCATCGACTAGTCTATCATTAAGTTGACTGCCATTTTGATTCTGAGCCTGCAAGTGACTTTTGTTAAAGTCAGTAGACAAAGCAGAAAAGTTGCCTGTAAATGATATGTGCTAAAGCAACAGCAACAACACTGCGACAACAGCAACAACAATTAAATCAAATGCAATTTCAACACAAATATTTTAAAGTTTAACCACATACACTCTCACACACAGTCGCAACACACCGACTTGTAGCCACTGAGAAGTTGCAAAATATTTATCATGCCTGGCACGGACATGCACACAGGACACACACAGGACACGAAGGAGTCATCGCCGTCGACGGCATCGTTGTCACAGACACCCTGTGGCCAACCGCAAAGAGACATGGCCGAATAGTGACATGGCCTTACTAGACAGTTGTCAAATGCACACACAAGCACACACACACACACACACACACATACACACGAACACCTGCACACTTACACACACTTACTTACTTGAGCTGAATATCTGAGAATATGTTGTGTATGTGCATGTATGGCATGCTTAAAATTCATTACATTTCTGTACAATTTGTTTTTGATTTCTCATTTTCATTTGCCGTCAAAATTTATATGATGAATTTCTGCCTTTTCCCCTTGTCCTTTCGCCCCCCCTTCCAGACACATCTGCGCTTCTTGTTGATTGTCAAAAATAAAAAAAAAAAAGCTGAACAGAAAAACACACAAAAAGGCGCATCAACGTGAACAGCTTCGTCCTGCCAGGTATCAGCTCATAGCACGCCGCAAAATATTCGTCGCGCTTTGTGTCCCCGGGGAAATCAAACATTTCATAATTAGTCATTGGCATTGGCGACGTTCTGGCAGTTAGACTCAACCAACCAACAGACCGACCGAGTCCCATGACTGCGTTATGATTTCATATACATATTTTGAAAAAGGAGCGAACACAGGTCCTGTGCTGACGACCCTGAGCACATGGCAATTAAAAACCCATTGCGCTCGCGTTTCTAGAAATTCCCCCCTCCGCCACCGTTGAGGCTCTGAGGCGTATTGAAATTGCTTCTCGAAATGCAATCGAAATTGGCACCGGACACGGTAAAATAGGACAAACGGACAGCGGTAACAGCGAGGGGGAAAAACCCTCGGTATATTGCCAAAGCCCAAGTCAAAGCACAAAGTAAGCGATTTGCTCGCGGCGGCTGTGTGTGTTTGTGCAACATGCAAAACTAAAGGGAAATCTAGTTTAATTTTTTAATACAAAAACCCAGTCAAAGAGTCCACCTGAAGGGTGGCTAAAAACTGAAATAGTCAAGGGGCATGCGAAATGCGAAATGCGAAACGAAAGCAGCCCCATAGCTGAGTGGGAGAGCAGAAGTAAAAACATATACAACAGAGGCGTGGTCAGCAATGTGTGCGCCCAAATGGGGGGGGGCTGTAAGTGCATAAAGAAGTATATTAAGTATTACGCAAGTTTCATAAGAGTTCAATTTAGATTTAAGAAGTTGTTTAGCAAGGTATTGTGGTTGTTCCACATAATCAGTTGTAGTTACTTTAGATATGTTACACTTTCACAAATATAGTTATCATTATTATTTTATTATGTAATACCCCTCTTTTGCAATTCTTTTGCTGGCACTGCACATTCTTTTTTACATTTACAGTGATTGCCATTGAATGCAACTCATCGTTTCGATTTTGCAACTCACTCCCAATGCCCCACAGCAACACGGAAAGTTGATTTGTTTTGCAACATGCAAAAGGATTGCAACAACAACAACAACAATATGAGAAAAATCGTTTGGTGTGGCGACACAGGCAAACAGTCAAAGTGCCCACAACACGATTTCGATTTTGTTGGCCAGTGTGGAAGGGACGCAGAACCGGTTTGTCAGTCAGAAACAGCAAAAGAAAGCAACTTCATTTGCAAAAAGGTTTCAATCTCAATATGATTTCTATGTGTGAAAATTACAAATTAAAGAGGGAAAAATACTTACGTCTAACAATAAGTCATTGCTTGCTTATAAGATGCAGTTAAGCTTAGCTTTCACTTTAAATTTGCTTGGTCTAAAATTTAGGAACTTATAGATTGCAGTTCGACAAGTTTACGCTACATTTATTTGGCCATTTTCAATTGCCAAATAGACAACATAATTGAATATACTTAACATGTATTATTTTAGTTGTTTTGCATACTTTTCTTTGCGGTGGAGGAAGGGCAGGAGTGGCAGACCGTAAAGAGAAGCCTCAACAATTTTTAGAAAATATTTGCACAAATCATTTGAGCCGCATATGGATCAAAGTTATAGTATACAAATGAAAATTGCAAAGCAATTAAATGAATTGCTTAGATAAATGTAGAAGGGTGTGGGGTGGCATGCACAGTAATAAGAGTGCAAATAAGTGTGTGTGTGTGTGTGTGTGTGGGTGAGTTGGAGTTTTAACTGCTGCTGCGGCTGTGCAGTCAACTGTTGCAGCGACGCAGTTGTAAGCCGGCGCACTCACTAATAGTTCTAATTGCAAAAAGCAATTAAAACTTTCGCCGGCTCAAGATGCATACACACACACACAGAGAGAAAGAGAGAGGGAGAGAAGAACACACACATACGTAGAAATTGTTAGAGACATCAAAGTCAAACAGTGGCAAGACGGGCAAAGAGCTGAGGCTAAGGTTGAGTCGAATGTGGCCAAAGCACATCAATCACAAAAATTTCAAGTGTGCAAAACTTGTTTGCCAAAAACGCTGCGGTGCGTATCTCAATCTTTATCTGTGAGTGTCTTTCCTTGCACACGCACACACAGACACACGCACACACACTTTATAAATTGAATTGGCATTAAGCATAAGGCAGCGCTGCTAAGTATGCTATAAAAAGACAAGGCAGAAAAGTGTTCTGCGAGTGCATGTGTGCGTGAGAGTGTGTGTGTGAGTGCGTGTGCGTGTTCGTGTGCGTATGTATGGCTTAAAACTGAGATTGTTGTGCTGTTTGGCATTTGAAGTGTATGCTTGGGATTTGGCTCTCAAAGAGTTTAAGGTTAAGTGCTTGATTTTGTAGCAAGTAGCAATTGCTTGGCAGAACTTACAGCCAGCAAAATACAAGTTATTAACTGAATATTGAGCCGGATAAAACTGGATAAATTCAAATGCTTTTTGCCTTCGCAATAAATCGAGTGAACGACTTCTGGTTAAATATATAGCATATATAGTTGGAATTATTTTAAACAATTCCATTTCATTTGAGCTAACCAAGTGAAGTCGTTTACTTTGCTCGTCATTTATCGTTATTAAATATACATTTTTGTAAACGAAATATCAACATTATCAAATTATAATTCGTTGTATATTGACCATTAAATAAACATTTATTTCATGTCTGCATAGCTGGAAAAAAATGCTGTTCATATACAAATTTACCTGCATTTCTAGATGCTGATTGACGTTTGCCAAATTGCTCTATTTATTTGCATAAACTTTCTGACTTTCGCCCACCTCAAGCGAGAGAAATTCAATCGAAAAAGCAGTGCAAACTGGTCAATGGTCAATATTGGAAACCGAAAACTGTACAAATTCATAACCAGCTTGAAGCATCAACCGACCAGACAAGCAACTTACATTGAAAACCATCCGCAACAACAACAACAACAACAATAACAACAAGAGAAGCATCAGATGAAGCAACCATCAATCAGCCAGATGCAGGCAGAGCGCAGCTATTGGTGTGAAACTGTTGCAAAATGGATGGGGGACAACAGTAGCAACAACAACAACAACAACAACAGCAACAACAAACAACTGTAACTGGAAGCTGCAGCATGGCAAAATTGTAATACATTTAACAGAATTTAATGCATTTGCCACAGACATTAATCACTGTGATGCACAGACAGGCCAGAACAGTCACAACCAGAAGCAGAACCATAGCCAGAGCGAAAGCCAGAGCCAGCATCAGAGCCAGAACCAGATACAGATACAGAAGCAAAACCAGAGACAGCTGCAAAGCCAGAGAGCCATATAGACCCACCCAGAGACTCAGACCCCGAACTAGACCCACAGATTGGGCTGTTGATTTTTGCCAAAGCTGCTGAGGCTGATGTTGCTTCTGTTCAGCCTAGGGCCAACCTCGAACAGAGTATCAGATATTGAAAAATTGAATATTGCATGTCCAGCAACATATACTTGCCACATACAAACATAGACACTGAGAGAAAATGCCATTTAGTTAGAAAAATAAATAGAAGCTGTTCAATGGTAGATTTTAAATATATTAGAGAAATTAATATGAAAAATATTTATTAGAAAATTATCAAATTAACAATATAATAGTTAAATTTGTAAATTTTATTATTTCCAAATATTTAAACTGAATTTAGTAAAATATAATATATAAGTAATAATAAGTAAATGATTAACAATATAATAGTTAAATTTATAATTTGTTACTATAACCCTTTTTTATACCCTGTGCCCATTGAAAATGGGCAAAAAAGGGTATACAAATTTTGTGCAAATGTATGTAACAGGCAGAAGGAGGCATCTCCGACCCTATAAAGTATATATATTCTTAATCAGTATCAATATCCGAGTCGATTGAGCCATGTCCGTCTGTCTGTCCGTCCGTCCGTCTGTCTGTATGAACGCGTCGATCTCAGCAACTATAAGAGCTAGAGACACCAAATTTGGCATCAAGGTTCCTGTATACCATACGCAGATCAAGTTTATTTTAAATTTTGGATACCTCCCCCCCTTCCCCCGCAAATCGAAAAAAACGAATAATAGCCACATTTTTCAACGTATACACTTCTAACTTAACAGGTGCGTTAAGAATGATATGTAGAAGGAACGCTGAAAGTTTCATCAAGATCGGTTTATAAATAAGACAGATAATCAGCAATAAAAGTTATTTTTCCACGGAATCGTAGAGCAGCAGGCAGCACATGTGTGCGAGCGAGACAGCGAACGACTGTGATACATGCGTCTGCTTACCATGTGTGCATATTTGTGCGAGCGAGATAGGGAACTATTGCGACACAGGCATAAGTAATATGTATAAATATGTGAAAGTTAGCTGCAATATGAATGCAAAGAATTCATATGCTAAATGAGAGTTTCAAAAGGGTATTCTTTAAACACCTGTTATGTTCTTACTTTTATTTTAATCAAAGTATCTATTATCAAAATACTCTTAATATAGAAGCCTGTACAGGGTATTATACTGTCGAATGCGGTCGACTGTAGCCTTTTCGACTGGTTTTTGTTAAGAAATAGCTCTTTTTATTCCTATAACAAATTAAATTATTTACAACTTTATTCACAGTAATTTAATAATTAAATTGTAAATAATTTACTAATTGAAATAATTTTTTATAATTTAATATTTTTAATATTGGTGTTAACTTCTTTTAAAAAATTAATAAATAATAAAATTAAATAAGCAATACAATTGCACTTAATTAATGGAAGTAATAAAATTATTCATGTAATCATTAAACGTTTAATTAAAATGTGTACAACTATAATATAATAATTAATATAATTGTTATTTGTGTATAATTCGCTCAGTGTATTGAATGACTGCTGCCTGATGAGCTGCATTGGTGCACGCTTTATTGGCACTATATGCATATGCCAAGCGCATGAGGCATGTGGCATGAGGTATGGGCGTGGTTGGGTGGGGGGGCTGGGTAAGGCGAATGTTGGACAGATTCTGGACACGATTGAATGCACACTTGGCTGTGAATGATTTGTGTGCAAAAATGATGCCTCGTTGCATGAGTGTGTGTGTGTGTGTGTGTGTGATTTTATAGAGTTTGGCAACATAATTGCATGTGACCATGTACATAGTATTTCGTACAAAACTTTGTGCTAAGTTATTGAGTTTAAAAAAGGTTGCAACGCTTTTGACTATGTGTGTGTGTGTGTGTGTGTGTGCAAATAGTCGAGTGCAGACCGAGAGAGACTAAGACTGAGACTGTGAGTCGAGGCGACACAAGATGTGGCGACGCAAGGCGATTGCAGCTTGCAATATGAAATTTAAAACGCCCAAAGGCATATCCATAACCAGTCAGTCAGTCAGTCAGCAGGCAAACGTAAGTCGAAGGACAAAAAAAGGACATGCGATGCCATGAGATGTGAGATGTGTTGCGATGGCGCTCGTTCGTTGAGCAAATATGAGCACTTTGGCATGATAGACGACAGCGAGGATGAGAATGGCGATATGGAGAAGTATCTGTGTGTAAGAGAGTGTATGTGTGTGTGTGTGTGTGTGTGTGTACACTCAAGTGCCGTAGCCATTGACGACTTCAGCTGCGCTGCAGCAGCGACGCGTCGTCACGTTTATATAGTTGATGCTGAAGTTGAAGATTTTTGACTTTTATGCAACAATTCGCAGGCGAACGACAACGACAGCGACAGCGACTGCGAAGCCAGCGTCAGCGTCAGCGTCAACGACGATGACAAGATATGTTACGAGCTGTACTCAGTTCCCTATTTGAGCCACTACTTACTCCACAATCATTTCTTCTTCTCTATTTTCTTTTTTTACAGCTAAAGTTGGCGTTGATATCCTCAGGCAGTGTCTGCATCTGCCAGTGACATGCCAAGTGGGTTTGCCGTTTGCCAACTTTTAGTCATAGCATACTTTGCAGCGCCCATTCACACACACACACACACGCATGCAAAATAGTGCTGCCTTGCCCAATGCATATGCTACGTACCCAAACACTGCGCTTTTAATGCTTCTACATCTCTCCAGCTCCAGCTCCAGCTCTTGGCTGCACCTCTTATCCAAGTCGTTTGTTTCGTTCCATGCAATTAGAGTTTGGCAGCAACTGATCGCTATTACCAAACGACGAAGAAACCTTGAAAACTTTGCAGCAATTCAAGCGTTAAGCATTTTGGTTGCATAGTTGCAAATGCATCTCAAAATCTGAGTGTCAGTGTAACTGTGTATGTGTGTGTGTTTGTAAAGTCTGTATGTGTGTGTGTGTGTGTGTTTGGCAGTGTGAGTCAGTGAGCTAGAACTTAATTAAAAACAGGTCCAAGGCCTAGACAGATGAGCAATCATAAGCAGCAGATAAAAGATGTTTTGGGCCAATAGACACAAAGGCACTTCAAGGTGCACTGCATAAGCCAGATGATGCATGTCCAGCAGTCAACGTGGCTAAGGGCCGGCGGAAGGGGGAAGTGAAAGAACGTGGATTGGCAAAAGCCAGAAATATGAGTGCAAGATTGAGAGAGGCAGACAGAGGGAAATATGAAGAGCTATCACGAAGAACAGTTGCTGCTTGGGTGTGGAAATGAATCTGAGCCTGGTCAAAGAAACGTTGTGAAAGCTGAACAATATTAGTTATCAAAATGAGAGGGCTTTTTCAAGAGTTTATCAATTAGGATGCACAATCAAATCAAAAGATCTTGAATGCTTAATATGAAAATATATTAAGAATATCTATCAATCAGCTCAATTCAAACATATTTTAATAAGATTTAATATAAAATTGATTGATTGTTTTAATAAGCTTAGACTTATTTGATTAACAGCGAATTGAATGAACACTTAGATAAGAAAATTTAGTCTAATCTAAACTTATTTAAAGACAACTCTTTGATTGAATTACAAATATTTTTTAGACAATAAAAAGAACGAAATTGATGACAATTACATTACAGATACTAGAAAACAATGGATCATTATCTATTGTGGACAAATCTTATAACGAAAATAATTTGCAGATCATTCATTGATAAATTATCAGAGATTATCGGCTTTGCTTCCTTAAAAATGCAACTAATGATCAATTACTTGGATAAATACTGAATACAGCGGATAATTATGCAATAAGCACTTGGATTTAATTTATAATTATCAGCTATGAGTTAAGACCTTCGGCAGCACACAATACTTTTCGAACAGACTGTAACTGTTTCGATGAATCTGACAACATTCACCTTGGAATACGACTATTCAATCTGAGCACAAGAAATAACAATTGGCAACAAATGTAAATGTAATTCGGTTTGGTGCAGATAATACGTTAGTTGCCTGGTTGCTTGTTGGACACGTGTGCTGTTGCCTTCATTCCACAGTTGGCAGTTGGACATCAATTATGTGCGCATTACACAAGACCACAAACCACAGAGACACGCATACTGTTACGCATTTGAACAATGGTTAGGAAAAGCAAACAAAATAATTAAAAACCTATGACTGCACATACTTCATACTTCATATATCGAAATACAAATTCCAATTCAAATTCAAATTCATGTACGAAATTCAAATCACGAGTTTGGCCAATGCTGCAGTTGCAGTTGCAGTGGCAGTGGCAGTGGCAGCAGCTACAGCTGCATGACATGCAACTCAATGCATTCGCATTCGCTGGAAGCAACTATTTTGCTATCAAATAACAGACGCAGATATGCCCAGTTATACTGGCTGTGTTCTATACTTTTGTTACGCAAACGTCGTGTTGGCCATGTCAGCCACTCTGTCGACGTCGACGTCGACGTCGTCATCGTCGTCGTCACCGTCGCTCAGGCCTGGCAGGCAAAAAATGTTTGCCATTATTGCATACACTAATGAAGCTCATGTTACCAAGCCGAACATGGCAGAGCATTGATAAAGGATAGAGATAGAGACAGTTGCAGAGCGAGCGAGAGAGAGTGAAATAGATGTGTGTGTGTGTGGGGGGGGTAGAGGATTTGATATTCTGTTTGAGCCCTGGGCGCTTCTGCCTCCCAGCCTGCCTGCCTGCCCGCCTGCCTGTCTGTCCTACCATATGCACTGGACACGCATGATTTTTGCTTGTTGGAAATTCTGATTAGACTTAATTACTGTGTATGGCCGTGTCCAGTATGTCCATCAAGTTGATAGGTATTCAGTTGCTTGCTGCTGTGCGTTAGGCATAGAATATACATTTATATACACATATACATACATACATAAATATGTGCGTGTGTGTTCGATCAAATGTTACATTATATTTTAATTAAAAACTTTGCCAGCTGCATCATTTGCCAAATGAATGGACAACTGGGCAATTAATGCAAACAGCAACAGCAACAGCAGCAATTTTAATTAATCTAAAAGCAAAAATGTGCAACCACTGGATAAAATAGTAGGAGCCGCAACTAACTTTCATGGACAACGCGTTGACATACTTGTCGTTGTCCTTGTTGTCCTTAGCTGGTTGTGGCTCATCCCAGTTTTAAGCTCATTGCAACCGCTGCCTGCCGCGACTGTACGTAACGGCTTCCATCATTTGTCTTTGGCCTGACATGCAACTCAAGTTGATTATGTATACTCGTAATTCTTAGCTCTTGCTGCTCATGCCATACCCTGTACTCATGCAATGGGGATAACTCTACAGAGCATATGCTAAGTACTATACTATAGCCCTTTGTCATTGCTTGCGCATTTGTTTACTTACTGTACACAGGGTAACTACGTTGTCTAGCATACCTTACAGCTAGAATACTTTTTTTTTATTTCTTTTCATTTTCATTTGCAAATTTGATGGATCACAGACGGTCGAGGTTGGCATTAGCTGTTGTTGGTCAAGTTGCATGCTATTAATAGCCACAGTTAATGGCTTTGTAATTGACTCCAGCGGAGTGAGGCGTTCGGTTGTTTGTTATTTGCATTGTTTACTTACTGAATTAAATAAGCATTCATTGTCGGACACTTACCTGAAAAGAAAAGAGTAGTTAGGCATGAGAAATACTTAAGATTTTTGTTACATTTTTGAATATTTAAAATATATTATAAAAATATCCAAAACTATTTCGTATTTAGTTTAACTAGCAATATAATAAGCAGTTTTGCTTGCTTTCTGTTTAATATGATTTGATTTTTAGTTATATTAGTTAATAGGTTAATTAAAAATCAAACTATTTAGCATATACATAATGCATACATAATGCATATTTATAAATTTCGTAGATATTTGGTATATATTATATATATTGTTATTGTATTTTGCGTAGGCTTCGGAGCACTTCTCGAAGCAATTACAATAACAAATATAAATAAAGTATTAACTGCTATTTATTGCAAACTTTGACTGGCTGTCGTCGCGTAATAAAATAGTGTTTTAATACTCTAGGTTTACCAGAGTATGGCTGTTAATAGTTAAAATAATACAAGTGTTTTGAATTTTACTAATTCCTCCCCTAGTTAAAGTGCAATAGAGCTTTTCAATGGCATTTATTTTCTTTCTTCATTCGCACCACAGTGTTCACCACAATTATCTGACCACTAACACCAGCTGCTGCTGCCGCTGCCAAATGCATTAATTTACAAATATTTTTAAGCTGTGTTTTTTTTTTCTGGTGGCGATACCTTCAGCATCAACCCGTAAGCCTTTGGGGCAGGCTTAAACTGAGAGTTTTCTTTTTTTTTTTTTGTTGGGGGGTTAAGACTACTTAATTCCCTGCATATTCAAGGGCCGCAGAGCTGAGACCAAAAAGCAGTTGTCGCTGGCAACCACAAAACTAGACACGAGTCAATGGAAAAGGATGCTGCATAGATATTGGCAATGGGTATTGGCCCGGATTTTGGATGCGAAGTTGTGGGCTGCAGTTACGTTGATGTGCAGCGCTGTTGTAAAGCTGTGAATGGGCACTTTTTTACACATTTTGCTGTATTTTTGTGATATTTTTTGCCCTTTTTTTTGGGTACATCGAGTAGCACGAGTATATTGAAGTGTTAAAGAAAAATGCAGTCGAGTGTGGCGAAAGGACATTACTGGCTTTTAGCGACCAGCACGGAGAACATGAACACATGCAACGTGGTGAGAGAGAGAAGGGGGAGGGGGGGGAAGAACGAGGAAGACTCAACACAAAATAAAATGAATGTTATATGGCAGAGGCTGACGCTGAGGCAGAGACAGAGAAAGAGACAGAGACAGGAACAGGGCAGGCGGCAGGCGGCAGTCAGCAAGCATATTGAAGTGTTGAAGTCGAATCACAGCCAAGTGGGAAAAGGAGTGAGTGGAGGGGGAGAACGGAATGGAGCTGGGAATTGAGAATCGGGAACGCTGGGAAACCAGGGAAACTGAGCGACCAGTCGATGAGCACGCCCCACTGAAGTAGTAAGTGCCGTTCGCCACTGGATGACAATAAATTTCCATTTAATCGGATTTATTTGAAATTCTTATTTCTCTCTCACTCCATATCATATATATATATACATATATATATGTATATATGTATATATATATATATATATAGTATATTTGTGTAAGTGCTACCGCTCTTGCTCACTTTCTCTCTCCTCCTGTCACTTGTACAATTCTCCATGACTGCTGCGGTTTTTACAACAGTCGCGTGGCACTTGCTCCAAATTTTTTCTTCTTTTTCCTTTTTTTTTATTATTTTTTATTTTATTGTTTTTAACGATTTCTCTGCTCGTCGGCGTTGTCGGCACAAATGACGTTGTTGAAAAATTTTTCATTCACTGTACGTCATATTTTTTGTGATTTTAATTTCATTTGATTTTTGCACAGTCAACAGAGCAAGACAGAGAGGGAGATAGAGAGATAGAGAGAGAGAGAGAGACAGAGTGTGTCTCCCTCGACTTTGCTGACTTTTTATGCAAATGCTTGGGCGGCACAAGTAGTAGTTAGTGAGGCGGCTCTATGGGGCGTAGAGCAATTGCTTTTTGGCATTTTAATTAAAAATTTAAAATGTGCTCATTCAATGCCAAATAGATTGATCGATATGGACTAACTAAATGGTAACTGATTTCTGACAGCTGCCAAAAAGTCAACTAAATTGAAAAGTATTAAGAAATACACCATAAAATGCAATATATTATGTATAATGACTGTGATCAACATAAATAATAATATATAAATAGTTATTTATATTATCTATGCTTTATAATTATCAATATAATTATTATGCAGTTATTACATAGATCATTTGTCACGCATTTTTATGGCAATTTAAAGTAACTCAAAGGGCAGTCAAACAACAAGGATAACGACAGCAGGAGATCACCACACAAGGGTGATCAAAAGGTAATAAGAAATGGAGCTGACGTGTTAACGTGCTGCTTCATTTTCCGCACTTTCACGTGCAGAGTCATCAAAAATGCGTTGCAGCTGCTGTTAAAGTTCAACTTCGCCCCACTCTATGCACCACTCTATGCACCACCTCATAGCTCCATGCACCATGTTGAACTCCCTTCGTCAATGACCTCAGCTGTTTGGCAGCATTTTCAACATCGCGGCGTGAAAATTGCTCGCTTTGTTTGTTGTTTGTTTTGTTGACACTGGTGGCACTGCTGGTGGTGCTGCGGTGGCTGCTTTGATGCTGAACGCCAGCTGCACCATGTTCCCTACTTGGCGGTTACTGGCATTTCACTTAGACCAGGCCAACACCATCAGGCGACTGGAGTACAACTTCTATTTCTACTTCTACAGCTGCTTTTGGCCAGTCAATGCCGCACATTTTTATGCTTTGACATTTTTATGCTCGCCATTTTTACGGCAATGGCAGCTGACTGACTTAAGACTAACTGTAACTTGAAAAAAAAAACTACCAAGTGGGTTGTCGGTACTTGTACTTCGACGGTTCCCTGTTTGCTAATAAAGTTCTTCTTTGCCAAAACGCTAACTCCCTCTCACTCTCTCTTCCGCTCGCTCGTTCTCTTGCCTTCTCTAGTTTTCTTGTCTTTGACTTTAATGCGCTTTCAATAAAATTTTATGCGAGTTTTGCTTGCATGCAAATTTTATGACTCTGCACCTCCCTCCCGCCCATTGCCGTGAGCCATTCTTTTACTCATTCTTAAAACTCTACCAATAAATGGCTAGAAAAGCTGGCAAACAAAAAAAACAACAATATGACAATGCAATTTTTTATTTGTTTTGGATTGAATAATTTTGTTTTTTCGATCTTATTTGTACCCTGTAATAAGCAAATCTTTGGTGGGTGATATAATTTGATTAATGTTTGTCTCACATTAAAAGTCAAATGAAGTTCAATTGAATTATACTTTAATTAAAATAGAGTCGTATATAATATAAATACAAATAACAATAACAACAAATAAATATAAATAAATAAATACAAATAAAATACAATTTGTATTAATTATAAATATTTGTAATAGATTTTAAATTTATTTAAAGCAACATAGTAGTGAATGGCAAAGCATAGCCTAGTTTAGAGGGTATTTTTTTTAGATAGTATCTGCATGCCCATCACATGTGCTTTAAGTATTCCTTACTTGTTATTTTCCTTTATTTTATTACAATTCTGTCGCGAACAAATTCATTGCAGTTGTAACGATTCTCTTGCCTGCCTTGCACGCCATTTTGCCGCATTGTTATTGTTGTTGTCGCCGTTGTTGTTGTTGTCGTTGTGCGACTGTAAATTGCGCTTGTTATCGATAAATCATGCAACCATTATTTATGGTGTTCTGATGTGTGTATGTGCAGTTGCATGCATATGTGACTGTCGTATCCCCTGCCCATGCATCTGCTCTACAGACGTTCAGCTTTACCGTTCTCCCTCTCTCACACTCTCTGTCTCTCTCTCTCTCTCTCTCTCTCTCTCTCTCTCTCTATCTATGTTTGAAAATTATTTTTCAGTTTTCGATTTTTCGCTTTGAAATACCCATTTCATGTTCGTACATGCAGATGTATGTATGTATGCATGTGTTGGTTGCCGTGTGTAGTTCCCGTTTGCCTCAATTTCTTTATTTTTTTTCTATTTTTTTTTATGCTTCTTTTATATATTTCTCTTCATCCTTATTTTTTTTTTCCTCTTTGCACTCAATGCGATTTTTTGTATTGCACGCTTTTTAGCATATGCCATTGGCCAATGGCCTCCCTCTGCCACCGCTCTGCCCATCATTTTTTTACTCGCAGCTTTTCATTGTGTGTAAGGTTTTTCACTTTGGCTCTTGGTTTTTATTTTCTATATTTTGTTGTTGTTGTTGTCGTTGTTGTTGTTGCTGCTGTTTTTTAGCATTTAATACAGTTGAGTGTCTGGCACAAATGTTTGGTAGAAATCGATAAACTGACAAATTGCTTGTTGGACTGCATATGTGTGTGGGTGTGTGTGTGTGTGTGGCAGGGTGTGAGTGTGGTAAATGGTTAAGAGCTTGGTCGCTTGGTCGCCTGGTCGCTCGCTTGGTTGGTCGCTTGGTTCGGTTTGAATCCGTTGGTTTTGGTGTTGGCTACAGCAATGCCAAAAGAGGACAAATTGTACAACTGTAATTGTTGTCATATTTAAAATGCAGCGCATTAGTTACATTTGTAAAGGAACAAATCTGCAAAGCGTATCCAGCTTAAACTCCACAAATAGCTTAAGCTCCGCACATTCAAATTGGTAAGAGTATTTAAGCTATTTTGTTTTGCCATTCAGCGACTCTTAACAGCAATTGATGTATGCGTTTGCTTTCGTTAATTGCATGCTAAATTAACTATGAATCATTTTGATGATTATTTTCAAAGCATAATTAATGATTTCTTATTTGATTTGCAATTTAGCAAGTTAATAAAATATATAAAATATTGAATTTTGTAGTCACTGAGTTCGGATCAGTCTTGTGTTAAAGCAGAGATTAAAATTCATAGATTGCAAATACCTTTTGTACAGAATGCTAATCACTTTAATTAAAAGACATAATTAGTATTTTAAATAAATATTTAAAAAATATTAAAAATATATATATTTATTTTCATATTTTATTCTGATTTAAAATAATAAATATAAAGTATTGAATTTTGTAGTCTCTGAGTTCAGATCAGTCTTGTGTAAAAGCTGATCAAAAATAACTAAATATTTATAGATCGCATATACCTTTTACACAGACTTACATAGCATGCTAATCACTTTAATTAAAAGACAAACTTAGTATTTTAAATAACAATTATACTTTAAATAATACATAAAATAAACATATTTAATATATTTATATACATATTTTATTTCGAATTTATCTCAAATAAAACAAATTTATTATTGTAGCAGTGCGCCATCTCGAGTTATGGCATTTGCAGGCAAAGTCGTTAAAGTTTACTAGCCATGAAATGCAATTTTATTGAGTGATTGAGAGTCGAATGGAATGAACACAGCTGCACGGCAGCTTTGCCGGATAAGCAGCTGTGAACAAGGCTTGAGTACAATACGGCTAATGCATCAAAATCTTTCAAGTACTTATATTAAATACATAACAACAAAACAAACAAAAGGACATGTCATCAATTTACCACAAGAGCTGACCAATAAACCGCTCACAATGAGATTTACAGCCGAAAAGCTGCCTAATTACACTGAACAACTGAACGTTGACAAAATCCGCAGCTAATGCACTGCAAAGTAAACCAAAGTCAAAAATATCAACATAAATAACACTTAAAGCTGACACACACACACACACACACTCGTACCAATGCTGCTAAACAACTCTCTGTTCGTTCAAATAAATTAAATTCACTGCAGCTGAGCTCAACGCTGGCAGCGACGGCGGCAGAGCAACAAATGGTTTTCTTTTTTTTTCTGGCTCTGGACAGTGTCCAGGACAAGACAAAATGCCAACGGCCAAGTAAACGGCCAAATGGCCAAATGTGTTGAAAGGCAGGACACATACACACACACACACAGTACAATCACTGAAAGCTGCAAAAAGATACAGAGATAGAAAAAAGAGAGAGAGAGAGAAGGAAAGCGTGCAACAGGGAAAGGTTGAGAAAAAGCGCAGCCAAATAATATCGAAAACAATTTTCAAGCACTTAAGTGCAGTCTGGAGGTCGCAGTCGTAGTCGTAGTCGTCTATGGCGGGTCAAGACGGGTTGGATCGGATTGGGTTGCTGCTGGTCCTGGTGATTTCGATTTGCTCGCCCGCAGGCTGCTTTTTTACGGTTATAAATTTTCGACTCTTGCACTTATCGATAATAGATTAATCTACTTGGGGCATGTTTGGCATATAAAAACGAAAACTCAAACGCAGTGCGGCTTACTGTATTCTGCAGTCTTTAAGTCTTTATTTTATAACAAAGTACAAGCGGCAGAAGCAGTAGTAGGAGAATAACTTTAATTAGAAAACTCATAAAATTGGCATGGCAAATATTTGTGAAAAACAAATATGTTATCTCTGGCATTTCATCATCATCAGTCCAAAAGGCATTTTGCTTTTGTTTGTGCAAGCATGCATGCATTTTATTAAAATTTTGCGCAAAGCAATCAATGCAAATACAAGACTGGCTGACTGGCAGAGAAACAGAGAGACAGACAGATGCTCACACTGAGGTTACCTTGACAAGCATATCATATTTGTCTTCAATATGTTGGTGACAATCACCTGGGGCTATCAAAGTGCTGCCAATAACATGACAACTCATACAGCACACACACACACACATATATATATATATACAGCTACAGATACAGATACAGCTACAGCTATAGATACATCTCAGCTTTGTGAATGCTTTTTCGTTCATTCGTTCGCTCGTTCGTTCGTTTTGTGCGTAATATTGAAATATTAATTTTGAATCTCAAACGTAGCCTTGCACTGCCTGTTTATTATTTGCTTTTCGCTCGTGAATGTTTCATATTCGAACTGCACTTGTTTATTTATTAAAATCCAAAAATGAAAGCGAACATCAAAATGCATTTTGGTCAGCAATAAATTGCGCTCTTAAATAAATTTCAATAAAATCAAATCATTCAAAGTGTTCAATGCAAATTCTTTGCGTTTTGTCCAAAGAAATTGTGACAATTTCTCATTGAATGCCATAGTAAATACTACAAGCAAATAGTATTTCACATCAATATTTGACACACTATGTGGTTTTTTTTTTTCTTATTAAAATAAATAAATATTATTGGCAAATACAACAAATAACAAGGATATTATAATATATATTATTTAAATAGACTGCTAAGCATTAATTCTAAAATAATTATTAATTAAAACGAAGACATTAAACGAAGATTTTCTAATTTGGCCTTTGGCCAAAAATATATAATATAATATATAAGATTAAAGCATTTTCATAGAGTTGCAATTTAAACTAATAATTTGTTGCCTCAATTGATTTAACAATTCAAATTCAGATTTATTCCAAACTATCTATCACAATTGACTATTACAATATTTATTTGGATTATTTTCACACTTTGTAACTGCATATTTTGCAAGTTCTTTTATTCAGAGTGCACAAATGAAAAACGTAAAAACCTTATCGCTTACAGCACAGCATATATAGCTCAATTTTCTATTTTTCTGCATTTTCATTATTTTTTTTTCGCACCCATTTATGCAGCTGCCATACAATGTATTCAATATAAGCATTCATTAAATACAATTTTGCTATTTCAAAATGACAATCTGTTTCTGGCTGTTATAGTTTCTTCATTTTTTTATTTATTATTATTTTATTTTTGCTTTGTTGCTTCCTTTTGTGACATATGCAATGCATAATGCCTACAAAATCATACAATTTTATAAATCACACGCTAGTCACGTTCTAAATGTGCAAACACATGAAAAATGAAATATAAAACTGACCAAAAAATAAAGGTTGTATGTCGAGAACAATCGGATTGTGTAGTGTGTGTGATTGGATGTGTGTGTGTGTGTGTGTGTATGCTGGGGGCAAAGGTCATAGTTTTGGGTCCGTTGGACTGTTGCTCTATTTGGTCGTTAGACGTTAGTCTATGGCTATGGCGGCTATGATACAAACACAAACATATAATTTTCATCAATAATACCGTTGTGCAGACAAGTGAATTTGATGAAGCCACCGTCGTTAGCCCCTTCTCTACATATGTCTCTCTCTCTGTTGACAACGGGCAACGTCATGGGAGGTCCTGAAGTACACACACACACACACACAGGCAGACATACACATAAATTCGTATTCACATTCACATTCACAATGGGACACCGCCATGTGCTGACGGCCAACAAATGTTTGGGGTATTTTAGAAAAATATGTTACAAAATAACCAAAACAAGCGCTGCACAGACTAAGATAGAGAGGTAAACTGACAGAGACAGAGAGAGAGCGAGTGAGAGAGAAATATACTGAGTAATAATGGTATTTATTTCTAAATAAAATGCCAAGCGACACACACTCAGCTATAAAACTGAGAGAGGTCAAAGCGCTGTAAGTCCCCTGACGCCCAATGTGGTGTCAATGTTTGGACATTTGTTGTAGCCCTTCTGTAAAAAAATAAAAAAAATAAAGAAACCCTTTCTAGTTTCAAATAAAACAATGAATGAATGAAAATGCGACACACAATCTCATATATACCATATATTGTCTGCTGTGTGTGTTAAATCGTGTTTGTCTATGCCATTTAAAACACGGGCATAACAAATGCAATGCACTGCAACTAGCAACGGCACTTTATGGCTGTAATATCACAACAAATTGGTCAAGAGAATAGATAAGCATTCAAGGCTAAGAATTGTAACTGTTAGCAACTATAAACAGTTAATAACTTACTGCTTTGCAGCATTAAAATCTCTGATCTATCATATTTATAATTATTTATATGTGACAACTAAATCATGCAAAACAAATGCAATTTCTATCAAGAATTTTATAAATTAAATATTACTCAATGCCTGGCATACTGTTGTGGTATTTTGATGTAAGCCCTTCCACAAACCCCACTCTCCAGTTTACATTTCAGGGACAGTTGTAGTCGTTTGCCTATCGACGCCTAAACACGCGTTCATTGCATATTTTTGGGGATTTATTTTTATTGGTTTTGCTCTTTGTTTATTTGTGTATTTGTTATTTACTGTTGTGCTTTATAACTTTTTTCATACGCTCAGATGAAAAATTTTCAATTTTCACACTGAAATAGACACAGAGAAAGAAGAGGATAGAGAGAGAGAGGGAGAGAGGGAGAGAGAGTGAGTGAGGGAGCTTGGAAATAAATTTGCTAGGCTTTTGTTTTCCCAAAAACGTTGCAGGCAGTTATCAAATGCATTTTAGCATTATGGCTAGCTATAAATTATTGTTGTTTGGCAAATAGTTGAAGAAATCGGCTTATATAATGGGCGTGAGAGTGGGCGTGGGCGTGGACGTGGGTTTGGTTATGCCACGCCTCACATTTAACCCAACCGAGTGTGGTGTGTACGCTGTCAGTGCAGCCCAGTCAAATGCAATTCATTTTTCATATTTGCGAGCGAAAAAAAAATAATAATAATAATAAAAATGTAAGGGAAAAGTTGTGTGCGGGCTGTGTTGTGTTGGCTGCAAAGTAATTTAACAAATGGATTTCTAAACAAATACGGAAGTTTAATTTGTAACCAAAAGGACATGCGCATGGCGGAAGCAACAGCAACAACAAGAGCAACAACATCATCAGGGAAAGGAAGCTAAGGAAATGTATGCCAATGGCAGTGGGTGGACAAGAACTAAGCTTGTCAAGTGTGTGGGGCAGGCGAGTGGGGGTGGGAAGTGAGGAACTTGTAACTTGGTTGCTCTGTCCGCAGACCACTGCCACTACAAGCGTAAACCGCAGGCCAAGCAAATGCAGAAGGCGAAGCTAAAACCAACACGCTCGAGTGTGTGTGTGAGTGTGTGTGTGTGTGTGTCAGTGTGTAAGTGTGTATATCCTGTGCGTGTGTTTATTTGTGTGCATGCTTGTGACATGGGAGCATATTCGCACTTCAAGATGGCTTCGATATTTCTTAGTCAACAAAATGGCGATTGCAAAATTGTCGTCCTTGCTGCGCAACGCAACGCAACGCAACGCAGCGTTAAGAAATTACTTTACTTGGCCAGCGACATTTTGTGGTGTAGACCCCCAAACACCAACCATACCCCTCCCCCAGCGCCAGCCAGCCAAAGGAACACACACCCACTGAGAGAACAGCCAAAGTTGACACAGTTTACTTTGTTGCCACATTTATATAGCTTGGCTGGCAGCTTTTATGGCACTTTGGCTTTTGTCTTGAGCTTGGAGTCGACTCGAGTTTGAGTTTGAGCCAAGTCAACGGAAATGGCGGCCGTCGTAATTCTCAATTTGCCAAGGCGACAATTTAATGGGTTTTCAGGTGTGCGTGTATATGTGTGTGTGTGTGTGTGTGTGTGTGCAAGTGAGTGTGTTTTCAAATTGAATTGAAATTGCAGAAAATGACATTAAAAATTAATTAAATTGATTGCAACGCACAGCCGGCAACTGTCACATTCAGCAAACGGCAGCTAATAAGAGCGCAAAAAAAAAGAGAAGAGAAACTTCACAAGAGGCAGCAAAATAAGCAAGAGTTGCATTAATTTACTATTTTCTGATGATAGTGGTGCAAGCAGACCCCTTTGGTTGATTGGCTTAAGCAAAAGAAATATTATTATTATCATTAGATTGCACATTTCTTTATCTCTTCAAACGTTTCTTCAACAAACGCTTATTTAGTGTTTTTTAGTTTACTCTAAATAATAATATGCTAAAAAGAAGAGTATCTAAAGTTCGCCAAGTTGTATGCGACATAAGGTAGTCTTAACTGTTTTTGTTTGCATTTGCAATTTCATTTAATTGCCCGTGCCATGCCTCCGCAGTCAAGTAACGTCTATCGCCTTTGATTGCCTGACTTATGGCAGCCATTTAATTGGTTGCCTGCCACGTCAAAGACAGTCGAAATGAAGAAATATTATATGGGGTATCTTTCGACACGCTCTCGCCCCCTCCCCCACTCTCCACCCACTATTTCCGACCATTTGCAATGTTGCAAATCAATTTGCTTTGGCTAAGTTTTTGCTACCTGCAGCTTCGCATGCACATTCGTTGTGTAGAAACCATAAGGAAAAGTTTCGCTTACTTATTGGCAAGAAGTCGTTTGTTTAACCGAGAGAGAGAGAGAGAGAGAAATATAGATATAGAAAGAGAGAGAGAGCGCTTACTTAAGCCACCTTCTTGTGGCATTCAGCTTGAAATGCGGGGATTGTGCTTCGAAATTTGAGCAACTGGCAACTTTAGCTGTTTTTTGGTAATGTTGCCAAACATGTGAATTTCAACTGGAAAAGAACGCAAGCAATTTGCTGTTAAGCGGTTGCGGTGCAAGTTGTGACAAGTTTTCAATTCCTTTTTTATATTTTTGTGAAGCCTCAGTTGCTAACTGACCAATTTGTGACTGTAGTTGAGCAGAGATTCATATAAACAATTGTAGAATTAGCATAGATTGGCCATTGCTATATACAGTATTACTAAAAACAAATCCAAATCAGAGCTTAAACTGTAGACATTTAACTGGCGCTGCTGAAAACTGTCCGTCTAAGCCACACAAAAAGCCTTCAGTTGTTTGAAGGCTCAACAAGCTAGACGCAAGGCTGAAGCCTTGAGCATTGCAAAGGAATTTCATAATTATTAATTTGTTTACGTCTGTGTAAACAATGCACAGGATAAAGCAAATAATGAAATGGCGTCGCTTGCAGATACACAACAGTCAAAACAACAACGACAACAACAACAACAACATTAAGATAAACAACATAAAGTGAGTAGAGAGAAACAACCTTTCACATTGTCTTGTTCATCAAGCAGCCATTTTATAGAGTTGACGTGTCCATCGACAACGTTGTTTACGTCCCGTCAACAACAACGTAATTGTTGTTGTTGTTGTTATTGTTGTTGTTCATGTTCCTGCAGCTGCTTTAATTAAATTTTAAAATAATTTTTTATCGCTTGTTTATCGTTGCATGTCCTTTTGAGTTATATGACAATGTGTACGTAAATTAAAATTGCATTAAAAAAAAAAAGCTGCAGCAACAAAATACAACAACAACAAAAAAGAAAAGCCTCAAAATGCGAACGCGATTGTAACCGGCCTGCATAATGGCAGATTTTTAATTGCCAGACCAGAAAATGTCTCGGCATGGCCACGAAATTATCATAATGAGCACAAAAAGAAAAAAAAATAAAATAAAAAGAATCAACAATAATACGTGGCACCAAAACGATCCAAAAAAACCTGCGCAATCGAATATTATATAATATAACGTATACGACACTTGAACCGTGACCTGCAGCGTCAGCAGAGAGAGAGAGAGAGAGACAGAGAGAGAGCGCCAAGTCGCGACCTCGGCTTTGTGGCTTGGCCATTGTGGCAGAGAGCAAGAAAGGGAGGCTGTATAGTTTGGTCAAGCCGATTAGGCTGGTGCCAAAAAAACAAGCAGCTGATGTATTAAATATAATATAATATAAATTAATATTAAAAAATATATATATTTAATTAGTAAAAGATATTTAAATATATGTATTTCCAGCAAGCAAAGGCAAAGTGTTAATAGTTGAAACAAATAAATAAACAAACAAAAATACAGCAATATAAATGATTGATCTATAATTGAAACATAGTTTGCTTTACGAAATATTTCATTAACTACACTAATTTACACAAAAAGAATAGTTTTTATATTTATTTATATTTATTTATATTTATTTATATTTATTTATATTTATTTATATTTATTTATATTTATTTATATTTATTTATATTTATTTATATTTATTTATATTTATTTATATTTATTTATATTTATTTATATTTATTTATATTTATTTATATTTATTTATATTTATTTGTATTTATTTATATATAAAAACTGCAAACTCTTTCTTCAATTCACTTTTAAGCACCAGCCTAAAAATGCGGCATATGCTTTATGCTTTATGCGCCTCGCTTTACGCACAGTGGCTCAGTTGCAGTTGACTTTTGGACTTTCGATCTTTTTTTTTTTTGGTCATTTCAATTGCTTATTTCCTCATTTTTATTGAAGCTGACGTCAGTTTGGCAAAAGATGCCCAGAGACACAGGACAACGCAGCACAACCGGTTGGGGAGTGGACATCAGTGACGTTGGTCACAGCATCGCTTTATTTATGTGGCCATATAATATAGTAGGCGGTATGGTCAGCTCATATGTATGTGTATATGTACATGTATGTGTATGTGTGTATAAGGAGTTGTGTGAGTTGAGAGTTGAGAGTGGAAGCGGGCGGTTGCTCCACATAATTATGCGCATTTTTTGTAATTAAATATTCCTTGTAATTTGCATGCGTGCGCGATGGTAGTGAACGAAGCGCCTGCATACATTTATTATATGCTTGCCGCCTCTTTTGTTGTCAATTTTAAAGGTAATTGAAAAATACAATAAAGCGGTTTTTATAATTATAAGCACCGCGTTGTGTCTGGCCTATGGCTGGTATTTTAACAATCCATGGCATGGTGTTTGGCGTGAGCTTAAAGTGCTCGTGAATCTTTTTTGGCACAAGTAAAAGTTTTGGCACAGAAACTTTTAGCCAAAGCAAGCAAAAGAATAACAATTTTTGTTTTTTTCAATTTCCGGCTTAAGACAAACAAATGTACTCCGCCGTGCGAGCGGGCAAATGGCGGGCTACAGTTTACCCTCTGCACAGGCACCGGAAGTTGCTGCTGCTTGTTTAAAAATATAAAAAAGCAGATTTTTTTTTTTTTTTTATATTTTTTATTTACACCGGATATTAATTTTATAGCAGACAAGGCAAGCGAGGCGCAAGAACTTGACAAAAGCGTTGTGGGCTTTTGATCTTTATAACACACGACATTTCTTACAATAATTTCAGTTTCACGCTTCCGCCTGTCCAGCTGTCTACATGTGTGTGAGTTATGCATGTGTGTGTGTGTAGAAAAGAGAGCTAATAACATATACAACTTCCGGTAGCGGAAGTGTGCAAGTGAGCGGCCATTTTGCCGTTGTCGATGCCGTACGACGACATTTTGATATGCTAAAAGCTAAAGGTTCTTGCCACCCAAAACTTCTTACTTCAATCAGGTGGCAAGACGCCCAGCTCGCTTCTCGCGTAACCCCAAGCAACTGGGCGAAACGCATCAGTAAACACCTCAACCGACTTTTATGTACATTTTCTTTTATGTCTTGTCAGCATAAAAAATGCATACACAACCATCCAGGGGTAAACAAACAAACAAGACGCCCCACGTTGGTGTCAACCAACGCGCAATGCTTTGTATGCACGCGCTGCCAAGCCCACCACTAACCAACACCCACCAGCCACCTGCACCACACCAACACACCACCACACCACCTGTATTTGACTTCATATTCCACCAATCTTTCTCTTCCTATTATTTCATACCCTATGCGCTTGACAGCAGCGCAAATAAACAACAGGTTGATCTCGAAATTTATTTAGAAAACAACGAAAAAAAAAATACTCTAAATATCAGTAGTCAAATACGCAATACTCTACAGCGAAAGTTACAAGTTATAGTTTACTTCGCAAGCTCAAATCAAATTGAAAACTACGCTATAGTTAAATCTATTGAAGTGTTGTGAGAGTATAAGGAATGCATCAAATGCACGCAATGCATTTCTAGCTGCTGCTCTTGTAAACAACCTTCTGCATTCATTCTGTATATTTCTTTTGCCATTTTTTGCAGTCTTGTATATTTGTATTTTGTTTTATGTGTACGGGAGTCCTTTGGCCTTTGTGTTTTGTGTCAGGGCATCAGAGCATCAGCCCATGCTGCGTTTAATGTGCTTATGAGAAACAGGAAGCTGCTGCCTGCCTGCATATCCTTGCTCCTCTGTCTGAGCGACAAGCAAATGAAGAATGCACAAGGCAACGCAGTTGCCACTGCTGCTGCCCATTTCAGCAGAATGGAATGCTGAGAAAAATGTGCTATGGGAAATATGCTAAATCAAATTAATTACAACACAAAAGGATAAAAACAATTTTTGCATATGAAACACGCCAGTGGTTTTTATGTTAACAAACAGAACAAACAATAAAAGTTTGAAACAAATAAGCAACAAATTGTATATGCAGTGAATGTCATATCAAAAAAGGCAACAGCAAATTGTTTTCACAATTAAATTAAGTAATAAAATACTGTGGCAAATCATTGAATATTTGAATAAATGTAGAAAAAAGCATATGAAATAAAATATATGTTATACATATTCTAGTTATTTGAAGATAAATTCGTATTGAAAACACTACTTTAAAAGATAATAATAATATATCTAAATAGCTGACAAAATCAACTGAATATATTGATATTTATACAAAATAGTTTATACTCAACTGGCTATAACAACTAACGAGTTGCACAGCAAAAAAAAAAAAAAAAGAAGAAAATAAGATTAACATTAAACTAATTACACTCAATTTTTCAACCAACTACGCAGATTCAGCTTATTTATAAAATTAATTAAACTAAATTAAATTTGACAGCATTTACAAAATACAAAAAATTATATATGCATACAAAAAGAAAAAACTACCAACCAACTGAACTTTACGATATTAAATTAAATTAACAACATACGCATATAGATGGTTAAAAGCGACAGCAAGTAAGTGAGGGCAACAGATGCAGAAAAAAAAATATATTAAATTACTTATTTATCATTTTGCATCAATTTGTAAAATTTACTCATTAATTTAATTAAAACCAATTAAATGAAATTGTCACTGTCATTTGGGCATCGATTTTCAGGGACCTGGGCCTGGCTTTTGCCGAATGTGGTTTTCTGGTTTTGCATCCCTCTCTCTCTCTCTCTCACTCGCTCTCTCTCTCTCTCCCACACACACACTCCTGTTTCTGCCGGCTCGCTTGTGATTAAACGTGGTAGAGAATCTCGCCACCGCCTTGACAATTACATATTTCACAATGTACAAATTGCAAACGACTGTTGTTGCGGTAATTTAATAACTTTTCATTTAATGAAGCGACAGCTGAGCAGCCTCCATGACCACCACCACCCATGCTGGCTAGGGCGTGTCAAGGATTACCAAGCTATTTTGTATATTATTTATGACAATTTACCGCTCGCCCCTTTCCTTATCCATTTCCTGTTTTCAATATCATCTGCATTTGCACAAGTACTCGTACTTATTAAAACACAACAAAAATAAGAAAAATAAAAAAGAATTCAATTATTTGTACATTGACATACTTGATGTTGCGCATACGCAGCGTTGGCCACTGCAAGGATTGTTCGGCCAACGTACAATTCTGCGAGTTCTGCTTTCTGTTGCATTCTGATATTCACACTCAATTAAAGTTTATTGCCTACGTGCGGCAGCATTGTCCAAGTGCAGACATCGCATTGTCTGCAACTCACAATTTGTGCAACGTAATGAAATTTATCCAATGAAATAATGCAATAAGTATAAAGTTTGCATGCATAATGTTGAAATTGATCAACAAATTGTTAACGATACCAGAGCTGACAGCGTATGCAACGACTCAACAGTTTTTCTCCAAGACAAAACTACCTTTAATATTAATATTTAAGCCCTTCTCGCTTATCATTATCTGCCAGCCATGCTATCAATACGAGCCACAAAGCAAGCTGCTGCAGCCTTAAATGGCTCAGTCATTGAGGCATCGCATATAGATAACGCAACGCATAGCACATGGCACTTAACACGGGACAAGCCATTAACTTTTCACGATAGCTGCTCTGCTCTAGAGAACGCAGTTGTTCTTGCCACGCCCACATGTCAGTTGACATGCATAAATTTTTATAGCATCTCAAAGCTGTCAGTGCGAAGCGTTCATATGAAAAATTGCCAATGTCTTGGAGCTGGCAAAGCTGGCAAAGCAGCTCATGCTGTTCATGTTGTTGCTGATTTTAATGTTGCTGTTGTTGTTGCTGTTGCTGTTGCTGTTGCCATTGCTGTTGCCTGTGGGTCAGTTTTGTGCGGCTGCAGACGAAAAATCAAAACTAATCAAAGGCTCACACAGTTGTCAGATGGGGCTCAGGGGCCCTTAGGAAATTGGCGCAGCAATGGCAAACAACATTTCCATTTGAACACATAAATTTTCGCAACAAATTCAATTTCCTCTTTGATTTTAGCAAACGAGCAGCAGTAACAGCAGCAACAGCAGCAACAGCGGCAACGGCAATGGCAAATAAAATAAATAACTTCCCGAGAGCGCAACAGTTGCCTAACAAAACGGAAGCGGAAATGCAGCACACACTCGTTCCACTGCTGTGTGTGTTTGTGTGTGTGCGAGTATGTGTAAGAACAAATAGCAAATAAGTGCAAAGCAACCAATTGATAAAGTAAAAAACACTTGAAACTGCAGCCACAGCGCATGTAACAAAGGCCGATGAGTGTGTCGAGTGCTGAAACCAACAGCAACAACAACAACAACAACAACAACAGCAACAACAACAACAACGAAGCAACCACTTCATAAATAATTCATTTCCCGCCTGCTACGCTAACTTCAACAACCAGCCTCCTATGCTGCTATTTTTTTTCACTCACATTCTTGTGCGGCGTATGTGGCGTATGCGCAACATATGCAGCAGTCAGAGAATGTCTATATGTGTGTTTGTGTGTGTGTATGAGAGAGAAGGCCATCTCTGCCGCAGACGCCAAACTAACGTGAAATAGACACGAACAAAGGCTTTTCATGCCTTTGCAAGCATAAAATTGCTTTTTTGCAACAAATATCCTGGCCAGGCCAGGCCAGGCAGTCTGAGTTGAGGTTGAGTCTGAGTTTCAGTTTGAGTTAGAGTCATAGTCACTGCTGAGTCGATGCCGAGCTCTACACTCCGCTATCCCCCCTCTTCCACTGCCACTGTCTCGTTTTCTGTCTAGATATTCTGGCTTGTTTGTCTATGAGCCAGTCGTCGATTCTGGTTCTGGATCTTCGCTCTATTTGTTTGCAATTGCATGCGTATTTGATTCAATTTCTGCAATTTATTTGCAATTTGGCGACGGCGCCTTCTTTGCTTTTTATCTCTTTGATGATTGAAAGCACACGTTTCGTCAGCACTACCAATATCACTTAACAGTAGTGCCAGTGGCAATGACTCTCTGCACAGCAAGCAAATTGTGGCAGTCTATTAAATTTTTAAATAGTACGTTCTGGCCAATGTTGCTGCTGCTGCTGCTGCTGCTGCTGCATTCAACATATTCATGCCACATTGTTATAGTTGTCAGTTGTTGTCAGCCATCCGAAATGCATAAATTTAACACCTAGTAAGCAATTCACAGAACTAAACTACACACACACACACACACACACTCACTCACAATGTGCAACACCCAAACATCCGTTTCCGGCTGCATCCGCTTTGGCGGTGCGTTGGCCATTTGTTTTGAAAGCGGCAACCGCTGCCGCAGTTGCAACACTCTCTGCATATATTAAATGCCGCTAAAGCAACACATAGCTGTATTATAATTAAATACATTGCTTCCCACACCCCACAACCCTTCCCCATGTCGCATGCAGAGCTGCCAAAGCAGCAAATGTGCCACAGTAGCCAATGCATAAGATCAAATGCCTTAAGTGTTGGGGCAACCAGCAACAACAACAACTTGCCACTTGTGTCATGCAGCATAAGAGAAAACGAGGGTGGTTTGTAAAGTTAGCTAACAGTTGATTGAATTGCAACATCTGTATCTATATCTATATCTATATCTATATCTATATCTATATCTATATCTATATCTATATCTATATCTATATATATATCTATATCTATATCTATATCTATATCTATATCTATATCTATATCTATATCTATATCTATATCTATATCTATATCTATATCTATATCTATATCTATATCTATATCTATATCTATATCTATATCTATATCTATATCTATATCTATATCTATATCTATATCTATATCTATATCTATATCTATATCTATATCTATATCTATATCTATATCTATATCTATATCTATATCTATATCTATATCTATATCTATATCTATATCTATATCTATATCTATATCTATATCTATATCTATATCTATATCTATATCTATATCTATATCTATATCTATATCTATATCTATATCTATATCTATATCTATATCTATATCTATATCTATATCTATATCTATATCTATATCTATATCTATATCTATATCTATATCTATATCTATATCTTTATCTATATCTATATCTATATCTATATCTATATCTATATCTATATCTATATCTATATCTATATCTATATCTATATCTATATCTATATCTATATCTATATCTATATCTATATCTATATCTATATCTATATCTATATCTATATCTATATCTATATCTATATCTATATCTATATCTATATCTATATCTATATCTATATCTATATCTATATCTATATCTATATCTATATCTATATCTATATCTATATCTATATCTATATCTATATCTATATCTATATCTATATCTATATCTATATCTATATCTATATCTATATCTATATCTATATCTATATCTATATCTATATCTATATCTATATCTATATCTATATCTATATCTATATCTATATCTATATCTATATCTATATCTATATCTATATCTATATCTATATCTATATCTATCTATATCTATATCTATATCTATATCTATATCTATATCTATATCTATATCTATATCTATATCTATATCTATATCTATATCTATATCTATATCTATATCTATATCTATATCTATATCTATATCTATATCTATATCTATATCTATATCTATATCTATATCTATAACTATATCTGTTTCTTCTGTTGTTATACAAATATTGATGGCTCCATAATTGTAGCATCTCCATAACCTTGTTTCTGGACTTACTAATACTTGATAGAGTCCAGGTCATTGATTTCGAACCTAAACAAGCTAAATTGATATAAGATGCGGTTGTAGTTGTAGTTGTTTGGTAAGGCGCCTGAGAAACGACACATTGACCGGAACTAAGGCGGCCTTAAAAGAGCAATGCGTACATGGATGAGCCGTGTTGGAGCCATGGAGCCAGACAGACAGAGCCAAGTGCAGGAGACGCCACAAAAAAAGGAGTAAACAAATGCGAAATGACAGCAACAGCAGTGAGAATAGCAACAACAACAACAACAACAACAACAGAAGCAAACACTATGATAATGAAGGCATTCATTATTATTCCGATTACTGTCTCTGGCTTGAATGTTGCCTGTGGCGGCTGCTGCTGTTGCTGCTGTTTTTGTTGCAAGCTGTTGGCGCCAAAGAAGCGATTAAATGGAATTGTGTCACAAACAAAACTCAAAACTGCATTCAGCACAAAATTTATTCATATGTATTTCAGTTAGTGTGTGTGTGTGTGTGTGCGGGTGGATGGATCGACAAAGATTTCAAGTTCTATTATATATTTTGGTAGCTCGTGTTGCTGTTGTTGGTCAATTTAAATGCAAACGTAAAAATAATGCAGCAATGGCAGCTGAAATTGCAATTGCGCTCGTTCGTCAGTCGCTGAGTGCCACATGTGGCACAGGCAGAGGCAGAGGCAGAGCCAGTCTAATTCATGTTGAGGACTCCCCCCAGCTTTACACACCAAACACACTCTTGTCTATACCCAGCAACTGACGCATAAATTGTTGCTACCCAATTACGAGCACTAACAATGGACGCGTCTCCCTCAACAACCCTGCCCCGCACACTTGCCTACCCTTCGCCATACATTGTTGCCTGCGTTTCGCTTGACTGCAACTCTGTTGGCGTTGACCATTGTCTAAGCTGGTGCTGCTGTTGTTGTTGCTGTTGTTGTTGCCAATTTTAGGCCAAAATGTTATCATGTCAGTCGCAGTCGTCGTTTGCCTGCAATAGCAACAAACCTCCTACACTTCTATGCCCTTAGTCCACGATTTGAGTGCGAATTTGCGTAAATATAATTTATTTACGCACTAGCACGGACCTCTGTCTAACTGTGGTAAGTCCAGGCGCTCCTCTCACTCACTGAGGCACAGTCAGTCCTGATTACATAAGCCTAACCAACACACACACACACACACACACACATGCAGTTAACGGTGCCTGGCAGAGGCGTGACATTTAAGCCTTTAAAAATGGTAACGGACTTTGTCAGGCCAAGCCGGAACGTTTAATTAGAATGCGGCCGGGCTTTAGAGCTGTCTCAAAATGTGCCAACCAAAATGGCAAATAGCCTGGCCCAAATGTGCACTGGCCATCGAGAATGTGACGGTGCCTGAATGCGGTCAGTCAAATGGAGAGCTGCACTACAAGTGAGCCTCCTTTGCAATCAAGAAAAACTGCCAAGTGATCAATGAATTGAGGTTTACTTAAATGTTTAATGAACTGCAAATACGTTTAAGCAATAAATAATTAAAAATCTGCAAAATATAAATAAATATATTTATATAAATATATTTATATAAATATATTTATTTAAAGTAAATTGTATAAAAAGCAGCTAAACAAATCTTCAACATGGCATCGATTTAATCTAAATAAACTTCTGGCTCGTCACAAATGTTGCTGTGTTTTAAATCTCTAATTGAATACAAATATCTTTGACAATTATCATATTATTCAGCCACTGTGACATAATTGGGAATTCATAACCCGCGAAATCGTCTCAACGCAACTTCAATCAAAAATCAAAGCTACATCAAAACTCATCATAACGCTTGAAGTGAAGTCCAGAATGGGGATATCGTTGATACGAAAGCAGTTGGTAGTCGTTTCGCTCGCTCACCGCCCGGGGGAAGGGGCTTGGGGTGGCTCAAGTGGTGGGTTGGTTGTGTGTGGGGATGGGGGGTGAGTGTGAGGCACGGACACGCAAGGATGTGCCAATTGGCAATTGCAATTGCAAAAGCATTTCCTTTCCACGTGTATTAACATAATCAAATTGGATTTGTGCACAGGATAATGATGAGCTTCATTATTGGTTGTGTAGCTTTGCGCAGTTGTTATACCCATTTGAATACTAAAGCGGGTAGATAGGTTATTATACATAATGTATGCATAGGTTTATAAGTATGCTTAAAATTGATATCAATGAAATAGTTTGTATAGTTGCCATACAAATAATTTGAGGAATTTATTTTAATTGCAATTATAGTATATAAATATATAATTATTAATTATCTAATATATATATATATAATTATAATATATAAAACTATAATAAATTGTTTAAATTATTTGATTTATGATTTATGCTTTTTACATTTCATAGAAAAATGAATTTAATAGTAAATAAATTAAATGAAAGTGACAAATGAACAAGTTTAATCAATTTGCTGTATTAATTTATATTAATTAATTATACATATTATTATAATGTAATAAAATATTTATATTCATATTAATTTAATAAGAATATAATAAGTATTTATATTATATTTATATTTAATTATATTAGTTAATTTATATTTATATTATTATTATTAATTATTATAACAACCGACTCTCGCTTGCTACAGAGTGTCTTGCAGTCGTGCACGCTAGCTTCTTGTTGTTTCATTGCATGTGTGGAGTTTATGTGTGTGTCTGTGTGTGTTAGATTTTGAGAGGAACTTCAGCTCATGTCCTTTTTGTCGTTGCCGATATCGTTGCCGCTGCCGTTGCCGTTGCCGTTGCTGTCGTTCTTGTCAGCGTTGTTGCTTATTATAAATTATAATGAATTTTGTGCTGCCAGCCACTTGTTGTCAGCGGCAACGCAGTAGTAGACGGCATTTTTGGGGGGTACGCTACACTGATACGCTCTCATCTGCTACTGCAGGAACTGCTGCTTGCTGCTCATTCCACTGGAAAATTAACGCATATGAAGTCGCTTCACTGACTGGTTGGCTGAATGTTCAACATAATCGAAGCACTTGGCTTGCTATTTTGTTGTTACCTGTCAGACAGCTTATAAACCTGTCTCGGCATGTGTCGCCATCGTCATTGACATCGCCCGTTTGCCAGGACTCGTTTTGGACTCGTTTTGGGCTGCCTCCCGCCCTCCCTGGCTCACTGTACGGCCGGAGGCAACAAATTTTGCGCTTATTATGTAAATTTTTTTTTTGGTACACTCCAAAAATGATAGCCTAGAGCGTCTGTGAGCGTCTACAATTAAAATTTAAATCAAATGCGAGAGCAGCGTTTTCAGTTTTCAGTTTACACCGGGCTTCTTCTAATTTAATTGAGCCAACAATGGGAGCAAAGTAACCAGGGCCAAGGCAACTTGGCTAACTGACAGCCCACGGCCATAATGGCACTTCGACTTGGAGTCGCATTCTATTATATTCTTCTTTTTTTTTATTTTTTGTGGAATTGGAATTGAAATTGCAGTCGGAGTTAGAGTTGCCTCTTCGCAACAATTAACTAGCAATTTTCAAATAAGCGTTTTTCATAATTGAGCCAGCTCCTCAGCCCTCTGGTAGTATAATGAAAAGAGCTGCAAAGTATAACCGCAGAAAAGACTTTCAATTGGCAGCGTCATCGTTGGCAGGCGGAGTTGGAGCGGGAGTTGGGGTCGCAACCGCAGCTGCATTATTATTATCGTTATCATTATCATTGCCTTCATCAGCTGCCATATTATCGCTGACTGCCTGGTTTTAATTTTTCGTGTGGTGCAAGAGAGAGAGAGAGATGGAGAGAGAGAGAGAGAGACAAAGGGAGAGAGTAAGAGAAAGACCTTGCTGCATTAACTTACTTGCCACTTGCTTTTGTTGGCACTGCAAGCAGCGGATGACGATGTCATCATCATCTACCCATTGAAAACAGCAGCCAGACTCTGAGACAGACAGACAGAGAGACCGACAGACTGTGAGGAGGTTTGAGAATGATTGCAATTGTTGCCAAAGAGCAGTTGAACATCCAAAGTCAAGTCCTTTAGCCAGGTGAACTAAGTAGTTGACTCGCTTTGAGTAATGCCAAAGTCCTTTGCCAAAAAAGTTTTACAGCTTAGACCCTGTATATGAAAAGGACAAAGGGTTGCTCTTACCACATAAATGATATTTAGACAGACTGAGAACACACTCATAACAGGGTTAGAAGTTACCAATATTGTGCTTATTAAGCAAGTCCAGCTATTGTGGGTTTTGGCAACGTTTAACAGTTGCACAATTGGCAATTTGTATGTGGCAAGTAATAAGCTGAAATTGGCTAGGCCTAAACACAGTTTAAGCCGAGCTCAACGGGTCTTTAAATGCAACAATTTCGGACATCTTGGCATCGACAAAAGCCGCAGATCACATCAGACCGCAAGACAATACACACACACACACACACACACACACTGAGCTACACATACACATGTGAAGCATTTACGGTTATGTGTCCCATGGGCGCAGCCATCGCCAGATGCCCCGAAAAACGCCAGCCAAAGCATAGGAAGTGGAACAATGAGTGTCTGGGTCTGTGTATGGGGTAACTGCCAACACTTTAAGGCCGATAAAAGTCAAGTAAAAAGGGGCAAAACGAAAGAAAAAAATACATAAGTATATATCTATGTGTGTGTGCAGCAGGCTCTAAATATGCTTGTGTGTTTGTGTGTGTATATTGAAGCAGACACTTGAGGTAAGATATTAAAAATACATGAGCATGCAGAGAGGTCATGGCGGGTAAGGGAATTGAACGCTGGCTGAATGTCTACTTGAGTTACAAGTGGCTTATTTACCTTACGATAAGTGCAGCCTGGAGTGCCATGACTGCCAACGAAGCACCTAACCTTGTCCCATCCCAACTCCCCGCCCCCACAATCCAGTCCCAACACAGCGTAATCATATTAATAATTATTTCTTCTTTGCCAAGGCCAAAATGTTATTGTAACTGCTCTCTCGAGCCTAATCAACTTGAATGTGTGTGTTAAGCCTCAATATTTTGGTATATTACATTGTTTTTTGTTATTGTTAGTTGTTTATTGAACTGACTTTTGATATTTAAATGACATGCGTAAGTAATTGCTTATGTTGTCATTACATGCAAGGATTTACCCTTTACCCCAGCCAGCAAATGGATGGCAGTGGGCAGCAGGCAGCAGGACCATCATTCAATATCACGTCAATATGTCATATGGGGAAAAAGCAAGTCAACCAACCAACCCGTCGGCCAACCAGCCAACCAACCAACCATAGGACAGAGACAGCCACAGTGATGGTCAGATTTCAAGCCTCGTTTTGCCATATGATTAAGTTTCAGCCTGTGGGTGGCCTATAAATCAGGTGAAATTTTCAATAAAATGATGTAAACCATGTTGACGAGCCCATGTTTGCTGCCGGTTACGTGGCAGCTGATATTAATGATTTATGTGCCCAGGCCCAATGATGATATTCAACCAAAACATGTACACTCAATGGTTTGCCAGCTGAAGAGGCCTATGAAATATATAAATTGCAATGCCTGATAACATTGCGTATACGTCATATTAATAAACAAGCATATGAGTTGCACGAGTTGTCCACGATACAACATGAAAAATAATAAAAACGGCAGCCAATTTTTATTGCTGCTTTCAATTAAACTGTCACAGCAACTGTAAAACAATTTGATTAACCACACACAGCGGAGAAAACTGAGTAAAGTTTGATTGAGGGAAAACTAATGATAAAGTTGCTAAGAAAGACAAAGAGAGGATGTGTATTGCATTGCAAATGAACGAACTTGAGCTGAACTGCGAATAACCAGTCAAGTTGTTTTAGTGAATTTAATATTTTATTACAATTTATTTCATTATAATTTATTTTTAGATTTCTACGAAATATTCTTACAGTCTCAAAAGAAAATCTAAGAAATCTTAATGCTTACAGTATTCCATGTAATTACAGTACAAGAAAATAGTAAAAACTTCAATTTCTTTTATTTGTATTTATGGTCTATGTGTAATTTATCTAACAGTTGCCAAGTAACAACAATCAGTGCTTGCTTCCCACCCACTCTTTATTTACATCCGCTTATGAATGTTTTCTTGTTTTACTTCTTTTTTTTTTTTTTTTGTTGTTCTCGCTGTGAAAGCATGGGAATCTAGTCACATGTTGGCCAATGAAAGTCAAAGCCAAAAGCAAATGCAAAAGCTTATTTTTACATATTTTTATCTGTGTACATTTCAAAGAATAAAATCGCAGCAAAGGGTTTCCATTTTCACGCCCCAAGACACTGCTGAGACAGTTGCTAAGAAGAAAGTGTGTGTGTGTGCTACATAAGTAGCATGTGGCAAGCCCCTGGCAAGTGTTTCATAAGCAAATTATTTACTTTTTGCGTTAAACATTTTATTCTGTCTTTTAAACATTCAATTGCTACATCGTCGACTTTTTTTTTCCTTCTCCTCCCACATAAAACACAAAAATTAATGAGATTTTTTTATGTAATGTCGAAACATCAAAAAGAATTCAACGCTATGCGTTACAGCAAATTAATTTGGCTTATCATGGAGGGCCTAAAACTACCACAGGATGTCATTATGGCAGTACTTATATAGACAAGGGCTTGTGCATATGTTCAACCAGTGGCAGCAAAGTGAACAGAGTGGAGTTTCTGACTGGGCACAAAGATTGGTAACGCTAGAGAAATAGAAATGAAATATTATTATTATATATTTTATAGTTCCCTTCGATTATTAGGTATATTATAAAAGAAATCACGCAATACTTTTGAACATAAAACAGAATGGCATAAAATAGCGCTCATCTCAATAAATTTTTTACAAAAATTAAAGCTACAGGGTATGACAGCTGCGACTTCTTTTATTTACTCATATGAGTATATTTGCGTTCTTGTTGTTTGGCTTTTCTGTAGAATGTTGTGGATGCTGCAGCGACGTTGCATATTATCCTCAATTAGCGCGCTTATTGTTTGCCTTTGTGGCTAAGAACCACTTTTCAGTCTATCTCCTTCTCTCTAACGCTTAACCAGTCTGTGTGCATGTGAATGCGTATGTGTGTGTCTGTGTGTGTATATATATGTGCCCAATTACGTTGCTCTGCTTTCAATTGGCAGCTCAGCTTAGGCTTAAGCACCTAAAGTTAGGTGCCTGCCACGAAATGCAAACTTTACATTTTGACTGTCAACCATTGCCAGCCACTAAACATAAACCAAAGCTCTCTCTTTGTATATATATATACATTATAAGTCTATCTGTATATATATATATATATATATGTATATCTTTCCCTTTCTCTCACAAGTGCATGTTGTTGTTTTTATTTGTTATGCATTTTGCCCGGAAATTGGAGATAATAAGCATATTGTTGTGTGAAAACAATGGACATGCTAATGATGTGCATTTGTATGGGTTCATCTCCTGCATATGTGACAGTGTGTGTGTGTATATGTGTGTGTGCGTGCTTGATTGCGATTGTGCGCGTGTGTTAATAACTGCGCACGTAGCAAGCTATCTTTAGGCAGCTTAAGTCGAGCAGCAGCTCTTAAAGCCAATTTCTAAAGCTCTTGCGGCATTTCTAAATACTTTATGTCTGAGCAGCATTTAGCCGGGCTGTTCTCAACAATCTCAGCTCAATAATCTATGCAAATAATATAAATTAATATAGGAAATACAAATAAATAGATATATAATATTATAAACATAAATTAAGATAAATATTATATAATAAATATAAATATAATAAACGTAAATATAATATATAAATACTATTTATATGAATAAAACTGATCCGAGATAATAATAATAAATTAAATTAAATATAAATAATATAATAATATAATAAATACGACACTTAATACAATATACTTAAGAAATAATAATAATATATATAAACATAACATAATGAATAAATTAAATACTATTAAACTTTTAACAAGAAAAATCCTTAAAAAAATTTAATTAACATAAAACTCCTGACAATTGCATGCTATTTCAATAATCATAATAAAAAAAAGTATATATATTTATATATATATTAAAAACCTATTTAAAATATATTCTTTAAATTTACAACTAGTTTTTAATATAATTTAAATTTAAAATTGTAATAAATTTAAATAATTCTGCCTGCTGTAACTAAAATAAATAGAATAGAATAAATAGAAATATATATAAATAATAAACTATTTTAACCAACTCAAATTACTAATACGATATGCGTTTGTATTAGAATAATACGCAAAGCTAATTAAAGTTTCTACTTATTGATAGCTTAGAGCCCAAAACGATTTATATGCACTTTAGTAGAAGCCTTCAGCTTATTTGTAGTAAAACTGCAGGAACTCACCCTTAAACCAATGACGCAAGCAGCCAACCAACCTAACGGAAGCAGCACAACCATACACACACACACACACACACGCACACTCACTTATACACAGCGAGTGTGTGTGACTGCCAACCAGTTGCATTGCCTGACGTTGTAAAGTCAACAACGCCTCTTTTGGCTGACTGCCAGGTCAGCAGTATTTTTGATTTGGTAGGCGTTGCCAGGAAAAACCAAATACGAAATACAAAACACAAAAATAAAACTAAAAAAAAGAAAAATGAAAACAAACTCCAACTTCAACAAGCATGCGCCCAAATAAGTAGGCTATGAATTTTATTGCCCGAGATGGCAGAGCAAGAACGCTTATGCTTTTTGCATTAGCTTGAGCCCTTTTGGGAGGGCTTAGGCAAAGTGCATTACAAGCGAGGCCAAAGCCCAAAAACTCGATGAAAACAATGCAAAAGATGGAAGCACACGAAGAACTAATTGAATTAAAAGTAAATGCAACTTTTATCCTAAGCAATTACGGGCAAAGTTGGATGGTAAAAGGCACCGATGCTTCCACTGCCGTGTCGTGTCGTGCTGTACAGAGTTGTGCTGTGTTGTGTTGTACTATGTTGTGCTATGAAACAAACATCAAGCCATAGAAATTCATTTTCATTTTCATTTCTATTTCATTACAATTTCATTTAAGTGAAGCTTAAAAGCGCACCAAATGGCTGCCAGCCGTGGCAATTATTTTTGTAGATTTTTGCTATTGCTATTGTTGTTGTTGTGCCGACAAACAATGGCAAGTATAAGCCAAAAGCACCTGTAAAACAATGACCAAGGCAAGAAACAGAAACAGCAACTAAGCAAATAGTACAGAGGCGTGCCCTGAGATTGAAAAACAAGTTAATAGCAATGGCTGTTGTTGCCGTTCGCCTCTCTATATCTCTCTCTCTGTCTCTCTCTCTCTCTCTCTCTCTCTCTCTCTCTCTCTCTCTCTCCCTCTCTCTTTCTTTCTTTATTTCTCTGCCTTGCTGGAGTCCGTACTGGACTCAGCTCGCCTGGGCTGGCAAACAAAAGGAATTTTCCAATTTTCACAAAATGTTTTTTGCGTAAACAAAATCAAGGTGAAGGCAGCTGGCAGAAAGCATGTAGCGTGTAGCGTGTGTAGAGCGCTTAAGTGAAGTAATTAATTTACTAAAACACACACACACACACACATGCACAGGGAAGTGAGGAGCGTTGGCAGACACTCAAGACATGTGTGCCCCATAAATATAAAGTCAAACGTGTAGCATATTCAATATTTTATTAATTCGATCCCATTGTTGTTGCAACGCGTGCCAATTGGTACTCAGTCAGTCAAGTTAAATGCCAGCGGTATGGCAACGCCAATGGTAATTACCTGGCCCATTCCCACACCAAGTTGCATGCTCAAAGTTTACTTTGGCATCTCTCAAGTCTCAAGTCTCATGTGGCATTCACATTTTTAATTGTCTTGCTGCCGCGGCTATCAATTTGTACACAACGACTTTGGGTCATAAAATTTCAATTGCTTTTTAATTTGCATAGACTTAAGTTCGCTGAGGCTTACCGTTACAGCAATAATTGCTAAAAGAGCGTCTTTCTACTAATTACAAATTGTTAATGAATAGCCACCTGGCACTTACCTGCAAAGAAAGAGAGACAACAACAGATTGAGTAAGTAAATGGGAGTAAAAGAGAAAAAGTTTCTATCTTAGCATAAAATGTACATAAATTTGCAAGCAAAAACTTTGATAATAACACAGCGTATCTCGCTATAAATACAACAACGCAAATCGAAGCTAATCTCAGAGCGAGGCATTTCAATTAAAGTGCAGATATTGTTCTAAAATTGAAAATAAAAACCTAATTATTTAAAATATCAGAAAACATAAAATTATAATGTCTTAGCTTCACAGTTAGGAAATGGAAGAGTTCGGTACAATAAAAGTTTCTAGAATTGGAATAATGAAATAAAAGCACAAAAATTAAATAAACAAACCAAAAATAGTTTAAGTATAATTATGGTTTAAGAAGAAATTTATAATTAATAATAAAAATTTAATAAAAAAATTAAATATTGAGTAATAAATAAATATAATAATAATAAAAAATGATAAATAATAAATAAATATGATAACAATAAAAAATGATAAATAATGAATAATAAATAATAAATAAACTTGAAATATATAAATATTGAATAATTAATAAATGTGAAATATATTTATATATCAATAATAAATAAATAGAATTATAATAATAATTAATAAATGATAAATAATGAATGATAAATAATAAATAAATATGATAATAATAATATATGATAAATAATAAATAAATATGATAACAATAAAAAATGAAAAATAGTGATTAATAAATAAATTTGAAATATATAAATATTGAATAATGAATAAATAGAATAATAATAATAATTAATAAATGATAAATACTGCATGATAAATAATAAATAAATATGATAATAATCATATATGATAAATAATGAATAATAAATAAATATTGAACACATAAATAATATATAAATGAATAATAAATAAATATAATAATTATAAACAATAAGAAAATTTAAATAAATATATAATATAACTCAATGCAAAGCTGGCAACCTCTAAATATATTCGGTCTTCTGTTGACTTTGACAATTAAGAGCATGATTATTTCTTAAACTAAATACATCTCTTAATAAAAGCGTTTTAGTTCAGGAACTGTTAACAAAAGGCTTAAAATTCAATACAGTGCTAGCTCTCAATGTGGCTTTCTCTATTTTAAATTGAAATAACCTTTAATATTTTCCTACTCCTTAACAGAGTAATTTCTTCTGCAATAATTTAGCAGTCTGTTGTCAAAAATGTCTATAATCATGAGGATTTCACAAACGAAATTTGAAGTATAAATTATAGAAATATTTGTATCAATATTAAGCATTTCCTTAGCTCGATAATGAAGTAATCCAATTATAAGCACATTAAACGTTGTCTAGTCTCAAATTATCAGTAAATTGCATTGGCTTAGCTCATTGAATTGGCAACTAATGTGCTGAGCCACAAAATAAAAAAAAAATATAAAATAAACTTGTGCAAATTATACGCTGCATTGAGCAGGCTCAAGCACACACACACACACAGACGCACCTAGTTGCAAGTAGACAAAATATAAAAAAGTTGTAGTTAATTTTGGGTTATGTGGTGCAACGTGGCAAGAAGTATGTGGATAGACACTCATAAACCCAATCATATCACCACTTGCCTGCTTAATGTGCCATGCAGTAAATTTTCCCGCACAGTGCAAAAACCGCAGTGCGAAAAAATGCTGTTGCCGTCCCCCGCAACCCCCTCCCCATTGTCCTGTATACTGCACAGCATTCGCCACACTGTGCGTGTTTTGCATGCATGCATCGGCAAGCAACAAAAACTACAACAACAACACGAATAACAAGAACAACAAGAACAATAACAACAACAACAACAACAACAACGTGTAGAGTCGTAGGCGGCTGCACAAAGCGTTGCAATTAACGTTGCTGCAACTCAGCCGAGCAGCAACCGCAGTGGCAACCATTGGCATTGGCTTAATTTCCATGGACTCGACTCAGCCGGACTCCACTCGACTGCTACTGCTGCTCCTGCTGCTGGTCGAGCTGTTTATCTTGTGTGCGTTTGAACATTTCGGGTCGCACAAATTGAAAATACGCAACGATGCACGATGCACGATGCACGATGCACGATGCACGACGCATGATGCGCATATTACGTATACGTAATGTGAGATCTGCCTGGTCAGTGCAATAATCCATAATAACAATGCCATCCTTCGCGCACTGTTCCAGCTTCAATTGCTGCCTGAAAAACAATAAGCACCATTGATTGCAGTCTATTGGCTCTTTCGGACTCCTTCGCACTGTTTCTGGTTTGATTTAAATGCCATGCACGCGCGAGTGTGCACATGATTTTTGTTTCATAAACAACTCGGAGAGCCAAAGGCTCGGTACGGTCAGTACCAATCAATTATACTTCACAGTCTACAGTTAATTAATTAAGTGACGGCTTTCTCAGATATACTGCATAGCCAGTGCTAGCTAAAGCTGCTGCTTGATACATTTATTTTTGCTGGCAGAAATAATTGCATTGCATTTTTCGAGCTCCACTGCTACTAAACCGATTAGCAAAACTATTTGCAGGCAATTATTTTCGCATTAAAATTCAACCACACACACACACACAGATGCACACACACACATGGTAAACTATGCTAGAAGCTGCAAGTTTATGAGCTAAGGATCAAGAGGCATTTCATAAAATTTACAAATTATTGCCTGAAAAATATTCCAACATTCTGAAGCAGTTCGTACTCGAGTGTTCAACAACTCAACCAGACACAAGTGCTACAAACACAAGAATTCAAAGGGTAAGAGGAACAGATAAACAGGGTTAGAGAGTGAGAGAGAGAGAGAGAGAGGGAGGGAGTGAGATAGAGAGTGAGATAGCAGCAGTAAGCAAATAGCGTATCATATGCTGAAAATGTTAATATGCTGAAAATGATTTAACTTTTGTTAAAAATAATATGGAAAATGAGTTGGCAAAATAGTTAAGCAGCTTTCTGCTTGGTTGCTTTGCGGCTAAATCAAGTGTGCACACGTGTGCGTCTGTGTGTCTGGCTATGCATTACATTGTGTGTGTGCATGTGTGTGAGTGTGTGTGGCTACAAGTATATGGTATTTAGCTTGTGGGTTTCACGAGGATTGAGTCGTGTTGATATGTTGCTAATGCGTCTTTTGTCGGAATAATATTAAGTGGTTGTAGAAACAAGACAGGGCTTCAAATACACTGCGAGAAATGTATGATATTTTTGCTGTAGTAGCTGTAACTATTTTACTATTATAATCTGCAATTAATCTGCAATTATCTCCACTTATGTGTTTCTCATATGTTTTAATTTACAGCACAACATTTTAGCTAAGTTTGTTGAGCGAATAACTCAACAATTTGCTTTACTTTAGTTTCACTTAAAATGTTTAACTTAAGAGGGAGGGAGAGGAAGAGAGATAATGAGATAGAGAGGTATTCATTTTCTCTTATATTTACTTTGTGTTATTTATTAAACTTCTATGTTTCAATATTCTATTTTACTATTTCTTTTATAAGCATAACTCTTTTATAATTATATCTTCTATTGTTCGGTTTATGTCTTCTTCTTACTGCTATTATCCTATCTGACAGGTTTTAACTTATTTCCTTATATAAAACATAATTTCAATTTGATAATCCTATGAATGCTCCAACTATTTTGCAGTGTATTCTATCGCTCTCAACCTGTCATCTTAAATTCATCTCTGTCTCGCTTTATCCATCCTTCTCTTTCTAACTGCAGAATTACTGCCTTGACTTGTGCTCATAACACATACAAGGCCACATTTGTTGTCTAACCTGGGCAGGTAATAACTCATACCAGTTTATAAAAGCCATTGCAGCTGAATCTAACTTCAATTCTTGTTCGCATTGCTTGGCAACCGCAGCATTTCAATTGTTAAACCCCAGAAAAGTAAGTTTAGCAGTCAGTAAAAAAAATTAAAAAAAAAAAAAAAAGGAAAAAACTTTGACCAATGCAGCTGCAGCTAGGCAAATATTTGGCCTTCGAGTTGAGCAGCTGCAGCGTCTGGCCAGTGGCAGTTAAGACCCAAAGTCCAAGTCAAGTTGTGGCCAGAGACAGGCAGACAAGGCACAACTACATATCCACATATTTCACTGAAGACTGATGGGTGGTGGCATCAAAATGCGGTTGGGGGCGGGCGGAGGAGGGACAGTTGTAAAGTTAATGCTGTGGCAAGTGCAGTGCAAAACATTTCAGTTTGCTTTTGTTATTAAAAAATACCTAAAATTACCAAAGATAAATATTAATAACAAGCCGCAGCCGCAGTAAATGTTGCTGTTGCTACTGTTGCTCTCGTTGTTGTTGTTGTTGTTGCTGTTGTTGTTGTTGTTACCTGAGCTATGGTATTTTTTAATTTGCCTGTCGAGGCGCACGGAAGCAGCAACTCAAACAATTTGCGGTTTTCATTAAGTTAACTTTTCTCTTTATTTTTTTTTTTTTAGACGCCATTTGCAACACGCGCATTGTGAGTTTATTATATGAAATAACTTGCAAAGCGGTATGCCAGGACAGCTGTCATTAAATGCAGCAGCATCAACAGCAGATAATATCGTTGGACCAAGCAGCTAGCTGCTTGCTGCTGTCCTTGGTTAACATTTGAATAAACCCGAGTCTTCGTTTTCTGCTTCTTTTTTGATGCATGTTGTCAAAAATTACGTAGAGCGGGAAAGGGGAAAAAAATTGCAAGATGTACATGCAGGCAGGTCGAGTTTTGTGGCAGTGCGTTTAATAGTTTCCATTTTGTTGAATTTCAGTGCAATGCGGCTTTGACGTTGGCACTTCCGTTTCCGCTTGAATTATCGCGCAGCAGGCGGGTGGAACCGGGAAATTGCATTAACTGTGCAAAAGTCGCCACTGCACCCCGCAATCATCACTTTTGCTGCGGCTGTCTGCGTTTAATATGCAACTTTTCAGCACGCACACACACACACACACACACACGCACGCATACACAACCACAACTCGTCTGCCTGTCTTGCGTCATTTTGAAATATTTGCGGCATCAAATGCAGTCGTCAACTTGATTAAATGTCATGCATAAAGCAACAGAAGCAGCGTCAAGATGCAAATGGAGAACGAGAGACGGGAGACAAGGAGGCAGGAGGCAGGAGTCAGGAGACAGGAGACACAGAGTTAGTGGCAGGAGACGCCGACTGTGGCAAGCTAGAAATTGCAAGGCGTTTGTATGGAATGAAAAGGCTTAGAAGAGCAGCAAATGCAGCTGCTGGAAAGGGACTTCGGCTCGCATTCTCGACCTGACAACAACAACCACAACAAGTAGTAACGTAACTGACATACAGATTTGTTACTCAAAATATGCTTTATGGATTGAAGCTCTCTGTGGAATTCCCTAGAGAATTTCTGAGGTTTTCAACAGTCAAATTAATTTCGAAATGAAGAAAAATAAATAAGCAAATGAAATGATGAAAAATGTACATAAAAGAACCGATAATAATAAAGAACCAAAATTAAATGGCAGTTAAAAGCTAGTTAATTAATTCAGTAAATTAAATATTTAAAAATATTAAATATGTAAAATATAAAATATTAATATATAAAAGTAACATAAAGTTTGCGAACAAAAATTAATTTAAAAAATTGCCAATATTTTATTTATTGTTAACAATGTTAAACAATCGTTGTAATTATACATTTTTTAATAATTTAAATATATAGAATGGAAGTCAATTTTAAATATTGATATTAAAATTATAATATAATCCTATATGATTATAATAAATAAGCAAAGAAAAACGGATTTTTCTCTAGAACTTTTCTCTTTTAAAATACTAAATAAAATTAGAATTATTAAGTATACAGAAAATCAAATTTTCAGTCAACTTTTCATAACAAACCCAAGGCAACCGCAACGAAATCTTGAGAAAATCTTAAGCTACCTTTAAAGCACAAGCATTTGCATAAGAAATGCAAATTTGCATAGTTTATGCCACACAGTTGTCAGCACCTGGACGCAAATAAAAGGATGTTCAGCAAATTATTTAAATGAATTTCGCAGTTGTTGTTGTGTTATGCAAAATATATAGAAGGGGGGAAAGAGAAAAAGAACGATAGCTGTAAATTAATTAAATTTATTTAAGCTTGCCTGAATATTACACATACGCTTCATTGCCTGAGAAAGTCATCAAGTGTTGTCTTTCTGGCACTGAGATAATAATCATTGCTTTAATTTCTTTTGACAGAACAAACACACACACAGCTCAGATAATTCTCGCATATACTTGTAAATTACATCAATTTATTTACAATTCCTTGGCCAGCCGACTCTTTTACTCATTTGCCATTTGCTCCCAGCTTTGCTGCTCAAAAATATGCAGCAATTTATTTTGAAATAAAAAAAAAAAAAACCCCCCCTCCCCAAGTGACGACTTGGAGTCTCTTCTGCCCCGTTGCTGGCTCCCATGTGCTCTGCATTTGATTGAAAATTCGTATTACTTATGTATATACCAAGTATTTTGTACGCTCAGTACTAGTATATATAGGGCGAGTGGCAAATCTAAAATCAAATCAAATCAATTTTCTCAAATGTTACTTGGCAGTCACTGCCAGCCACAGTCAGTCAGCGCATCCTCTGACTTTGACGTTGCCTTCTCTCTGCCTCTCTATCACTCTCTTTCTCCCACTCTCTTTTTCTCGCTCAGCCTCTTAACCTGAACTGGTATTGCCTTAGCCTCCTCCTTCAACTGCCAACTCTGATTGATCGAATTTAAATTTTTGTGGCACATTTCAGCCGTGCTACTCAATACAGACGGCCTTCCTTTAATTATGCCATTCTTTTTGGCGGTCTAAAGCTTTCAAACATCTTTTGTACATCGATTATTATTTTACTGGCAATAGTCATTTTATTATACAAAAAATCTATCTATCTAATAAATGGGAAGAGTTCCTTTAATATAAATAATGGAGGCCAGCGATCGTTTGCAAATGAAATTATATTTTAACAATAAAGTTAGCTAGAAAAATTCCTAGATCATTAAAAGTATAATAAGCACTTTTAAAAATCTGAAAAAAAGTTAACAAAATACTTTTAAATATTTTATGAATTAAACTCTGAATAAATAAAATTATTGTATTTTATATGATTAAATGATTTAATAAAAATAAAGTAAATATAAACAAAAATGTAAGAAAAGATAAGCAAAATTCTTGTTTTTAATTAAATAATAATATTTAAATGATTAAAGGTTTAATAAATAATTGTAGAAATTTATATATTTAATAGTTATTTCCATTATTTTTGAAAATTAAATAATTAAATATAATCTAAATGATTAAAAGTATATAAAAAATATTTTAATATTAATTCTTGTTAGTAATTAAAAAGTAAATAATATTAAAAAGGCATAAATTGTAAGATTATTATAATTAATTATTATTATTATTGCTTTAATTTACTGACAGATTGCGACAGAGACACAAAACTGCCCTTTTAACCCAACTCAGTGCAAGAGTCTTTCTAGGGTATTTAGATACAGTATTCAAGTCTCCAACAGCTTGTTCAAAAATGTATTCAACCAACTACAGCACTTGTCGATTGAAGAAGGCAACTTAAAAAGTTTCGACAACCAGTCAGTCGTCAGTCAGCATGCGTGCCACTCGAAACGACAGACACACACACACACACACACACAGACAAACACACACACTAATACAGACAGACACAAAGGGCAACAAGCCGCAAAAATGTTTGAAATTTTACAAATTGCAATTTCATTGAGAGGCAACCGGCAAAATATGAAGCAAAACTTGTGACTCTATTTGAATCTTTTTGTCAGGGTTTTCAATCTATGTGTGTGTGTGTGTGTGTGTGTGTGTGTGTGTGTGTGCACAACCAACCAGACATAATTAGCTAAAGAATTTTCTCATCAAATGTGCAAAATGGTTCAACAACGAGCGGGAGTTTGGCCAAAAGAAATCAGAGAGAGGCAATAAAAATTCATGGCAAACGCGTAGACAACCGAAAAGCGCAAAGCGCACAGAGAAGCACTCGCAAAACGAAAGCCCAAAGTTGTCCAGTGAAAAAAGAAAAAAACATTTAAGAAATAAAAAAAAAAAAAGAGAGAAACTTTTCTCTTTTTTTTTTTATGATTTCAATAAAGTTGTTAACTTTATTAAAATTTTGTGCTCAGCTGAAAAGTTGGCAAAAGCCAGTCGAGCATAGAATTACTATGAAATACTTTTGCCAAAGCAACCAACGACGCTGCCCATAAATTGACAATTTAAGTTCGCTCGTTGAGTGAGTCAAGTAACTAAAAATGCAAAAGAAATACCAAATGCGAAATGTGAAATGTGAAATGCAAAAAAGTACGAAAGTGAAGTTGTAATAGGGAAATATAAAACATCATTGGAAGCAAACGCGCATCAATGAAGCATAAATGCATTATGCCAAAGGCAAGACTTACTAATAAATGTTAAGCCGTTACCCAATACAACAAAACGTCTGCGAGCCAGCACGCACTCTCTCTCTCACTCTCTCTCTTGGCCAACTGGCAACCATTACTCGTTCAGCTCGCTTTGGACCATCATCGTTACACGCTAAATTACACGCCAAATTGCGCACGGTTTGCCTTATTGATTTGAAAATCAAAAAAAAAAAAAACAAAAATAGAATGAAAACAGAAATATGCTTGAATCATAGAGCAATTCCTAAACGTATCCTTAACTCTGCTGCTGTTGTTGTTGCCACTTGTGCAATAAACAAATCAAATATTTCTTTCATATTTTACGCACAACTGCATCAAGCACAGCAGCATGAACATTTTTGTGTTGCATACATCATGGGGCAGCAAGAAGCATCAATGGACATCTAGGGGGGGTGGCACCTCCCCGCTTATTTGAAATCGTAGCTATTACTTTGGGACTATACTAGGTGTATCGGTAGTCACAAATCGCTCACGTATTTAACAAAATGCATAGTTAAAGTCCAATGCCTGCCAATTTGTAATGGAATTTTTCCATCTTTTGCCATGTTCCATGGCAAAAAAGAAGAAACTCTCATAAATTCATCACTAAATCGACAATCAACAATCGACAATCGACAAATCGCCTGGCCTGGCCTCCGTTTATGCACAGAGATCGCAGTTTTACGGCTCAATGACTTGCAGATTTATTGTTTGGTTTTGGCGTTTTCGTTGTGGATTTCCCAAGTTGTTTGCTTGTCAGTTGTGAGAGCTAAAATACCAACTAATACTCCACACATTCCCATGACTAATTTCAAATGGAATTTGAACAGATTTATATGAAAGATTGGAATTTATATATAGATATCTGCATAGTTAGGCGGCGGCAAGACATCTATGCCACATAATTAAAAAATTCAACTTTATCAGCAGATAAACATCAACAACAAACAGCGAGGAAACCCGTATAAAAGGCGAATTGGCAGTGCAAAACATGGCTAATACTGAGGCAAACAACTAAAAAAAAAAAAAAAAATATACAAGGTAAATAAAGGTAAAAATTATGAAGCACTTCATATTGCCGTTTGCAGAACAAGAGAACAAAACTCAAACCAAAGTCTGGGGGTGCGGGCAATCAACACAAAACGACCTCGTCAACAACTCAGCTCAAGAGCAAAAATATCAAAAGTAGAAAAATAATAAAAAAAAAAAAAAAAATGATAAAGAAAAACGAACAAAAATATGCGGCAGGCAACCAACGAACCAACCAACCAACCTCGGAGGTAGCAGCATCATCACCCATGGCAACTTTGTTGCTGGCAGCATAGTTTGGAAAAAGTTCCAACGTCCAGGATAGAGGAGGAGAGCAGTGTAAGGTAGGGGGGCAGTTGAGAGGGTGCTGGGGAGCTGGGGTGCTGGGGAGCTGAGGCTGCTGCGATGAGTTGGTTGGTTTTGTGTGGGCGTATTGGCAAATTTTGTTGGAGCTGGTTTGAGCTGGGTTGCGATTGCTAAGCAACGCAACAGTTTGCCATGGCTATAATACGTTATAATTTGTTATTGAGTTTTGCACAGAGCAGCTGCAAAAATGCAGGAGTACGCTGGGAAGACCGAACAAAAAAAAATAAATGTATATATATATATAGAGAGAGAGAAAAAAGGAAACAAAAATATTCAAATGTTAGCATTTATCTTAATGAACCGAAGCCGGAATGCTCTTAAAATTGTGATTATAATATTATGTAATGAATTGCAAATATTATAAAATATAAAACATAAAATTTAAGCAAATAAAAAACTATATTTTAATAGTTTTTCTTAGTAATATATATATTGACAGAACAGAATTTATTTAGAATTACCAATAAACAAGTCAAATGACAAATGTAAATTACCCCGCTGGGCAAAACATCATAAGAAGGAGACGGCGGCTCTGGGTCTGAGGCTGTCATAAGTGCTCTTGTTGTAGGGCCATTATCCTTGTTGTTGCTTGGGCTACAGTCGGACAATAACAACAACAACAACAACAGCAAAGATGTCTATATGATTGGTAACAGCAGCTTTTTAGTGTGGCGCGTCCTTTTTTTTATTTCGTCTTCCTCTGTTTGTTTGTGGCCCCATCAACTTTTTGTCGATTTCTTTTTGCTTTTTATTTTATTTATTTTTTTTTTTTTAATATTTATTTCATGTTTTTCAACTGCCTTTTTTGCCCCTATACAATACAACAACAACAACAACAAATGACGAAAGGAGCAGAAGAATAAAAAAGTAAACTTCATCAAATTCTATTTTGCTGTTACTTTTTGCTCTGCTTTCCCCTTACTTCTCTTCATTTTTTTTTTTTTTGTGTATGCTTTATGAAATTGATGCTCGAAAATCGCACTCAATTAGTAGGGATTTTATATTTATTTATTTATTATTGTTGTTGTTGTTGGCGTAGCTGTAGCAGCAAACGGGTATGCGGGTGCAGGGTGCGAAGAGGGGGGCTGTACGAACGCATGTACAACGGCACGTGTGTCAAGAGCCATGGCACAACATGAATGCTGGCTGTGTGTACGTGTGTGCGATGTGTGTGTGTGTGTGCTGGGTGTTGGATGTTGGATGTTGGGAGTTGGGTCTCAAACTAAGCTTGCTAAAGCATTCCAGCTCAAAGGGTGTCAACTTGTTTACGCTTGATTTAATTTATTGCTTATTTGATTTGAAAGCAGGGCAGCATTTTATGGAATTTTCAAACTCAATGCTAGTTTATCGGAAATGGCCAAAAACTACTTGAGAGTTGCCCTGTAGTTTTGGACATTGTTGATTCTGATTTAAGCACAATTCAAAATTGATTATGGCATTTATATTTTATCTATATGTTTACAAAAATATTCTTATTTAATTACTAAATGTGTCACTTCTAAAATAGTCACTTCCTCGAATTCTCGAAGGTCCCTTTGTCTATACCTAAACTCAAGGATTTCCAACTCGAGCTCAGTTCACAAGGCTGTTCGGGCCAAACCCATTTCGCATGTCCCAGTTATGTTGCTCGTTAAAAAGCGACATCTATTGGCAATTTTGTCAACTGCAAACCATGTTTTCCATGCGAAAGCTTGGCCAGGCTGCTACTCGTTGAGCGCTAGCACAAGCTTTCAATTTACAAGGCTAAAAGCTTTACTCCGAAAAGCGAGTGCAAGCGTATAGTAAATGTTTGGAAAAGCTTTTCAAAATATAGTAAAACAAATTGGAACTACAACTTTACTGAGTAACCAACTAACACTATTATTAAAGCTTTTAAGAAGCATAGAAATAGTGCAAAAGTTTGCACCAGGGTCTTAGCAATACAAAAGCTCAATGCTTCAATGTTAACTGGCGTTTAAAGTTTGCCTCAATACGAAAGCTCAATACAAATGAGGAACATAACTGTTATACATGCTGCTTGCTCTTATTTAAATAGAAAGCAACTGCTTGTGTATAACAGTTTGCAACTGTTACTGTTAAGTAACAGAGCCACTGTTAAGCCACATACTTGTCAGTGATTAGGACACATTTTACAGCTTGATTATGCGTAAACGTTGATGTTGCTAGCAGCCTCCTTATTTTCCTGTTCCCCTTCGACTTGCCGAACTCGTTAGTGTGTGTGGATGTACGTTTGCACACAGGACATTTACTTTATGCGTTCTTAAATGACAGTATAGCTCGACAGCAGCCTCAGCAGCAGCAGCGGCAACAGCAAGTTGCCCAAATGCTTCGCATAACGATTACATTAGAAGCGAGTAAAATTTCATAAAAATGCGCTACGTGCGTTGCCTTTTGAATATGTAATGATGCCACGAAAACGAGTGCAATTTGAGCACGCACACACACACACACACACATCTACACTCACTAAAATACTCACACACAAATCGACCGCAAGCGCTAAAATTCCATTTGCGGTTCGAGCGGACAACTTTATTACCGTCCTAAAGTATGCAACTAAACCAAAAAAAAAAAAAAAAGATAGGAATGGAGTAAAAATTAGAGAGATGAAACATTTTACTATCAATTTTCTGTAATTTGCGCAAATTTTTGCCACTTTGGCAGAACCATTTGTGGCCGCTTAGACTCACGCGCGCCTATGGTTGGCACCGTCTGGCTAACCTGTCAAAATTCTACCGGCTTTTTGAATGTTTTTCAAATCAACAAATTTACAGAGAACAGTGGTTCAAGGTGGGCAAGTTGAATGTGTAAAAGAATAATATAATAATATAAATTATGTGAAGAGTAATTGAAAACGTTCGAGTGTTGCCAAAGTTAAGATAGTTTGAAGTTTTTAAAAAGTGTCAAGGTTCCTTAAGTCAGACTACAAATCACAATTTGATTTATTTATATATATAACAATTGTTTTGTAAAGAGTTTCACTATCATACAAACTAGCAAATTAATTAATAAAGTGTATAATCGCATTGTAGCTCTGAGATAACTAAGAGCTTAAGGCAGCCATACAACACAGCTTATTTATTTAATATAAATTAATTGATCTGTATATCATAAAAAAAGGGATAAAGCATTCTAAATAAATATAAATAATACAGCATTTTAATCCTCATATAAGTTTGACAGTAGCTATTCAAATATCATTATAAATAATAATAAATATATTTAACAGAGTTAAATATAAGTTAGCGATTAAAAGACTAGAAATTGGCTAAGTTTAGCACTATTTATAATTATAAATTAATTATAATAAAATAACTCTCAGTAGACTATCAATATATTTAGAAAGATATCAAAGTTCAACACGTAATTAACAAGTTATAGTTAAATACAATAAATAATGAATCAATCAATAAAAAAAAATCATTTATTATTTATTGTATTTCACTCAAGTTCAAAATGTAATTAAAAAGTTATAGTTAAATACAATAAATATTAAGTGAATAGTTGATTAATTACATTTTGAACTTATATATCTTTGTTTATAATAAATACCTTTTAGTAACAATATGTTTAGAAAGCTATCTAAGTTCAAATCGCAATTAAGAAGTTATAGTAAAATACAATAAATAATAAATGAATAGTTGTGCGCATAAATTGAAGAATATATTTGGCTAACTATTTAGGTTTAATTATAGTTACTTATATAATTATAGTTATTATACTATCAATTCATAATTGTTGCAGGCTTATACATTTCATATTGTTTGCTTCACAGTGCAGCGTTTGCTTTTCAATTCAACTACATGGACTTGACCAGTTCTGGCTGTGGTTTTCATTACATTTTCGATTTTGTACATTTTGCAGCAGTCATCGCAGCCACCCCCTCCCTATCTACCTGCCTTCCTTCCTAACTCCACCCCCCCCCTTCGATAGTGCGCTCTTTCAGTTAGCTGGGTGCGACTTAAGCGGCTTTGCTTTTTGTGCCCCGGACGGCGGCAATTTAGCTAAAACGGTGCACGCCTACCTGGGCCCACAGAAACGCACTAGGCAAATTACTATTTATGTGAGTGCCAGACTGCCTAGAGCCCTGCCCCTCTCCCCCCTCTCCATACCACTGAAATGAGCAAATTGTATGCGATTGTGGCAAGAGGCAAGCAAAAGAGTGTGTGCAACTGCCGTCTGTGAATGCAAGAATTTGGGTCACATGGTCGAAATTTTTTAGATGTTTTTCGTTTTGGTTCTTTATATCTTTTATTTTTTGCCAACTCAAACTTACTTTAAATAAATTAGTTTTACTAAGCCACAAAACGAGAGGAGAGAGAGAGAGAAGGGGGTGGGGAAGAGGGAAAATATAGGAATACAACTTAACCAATGTAGAAAATAAATGTGAAGAAATCAGTGGCAATGCCCAAAGGATGTCCACAAAACAAGCAAACCGAAACCCGAAAAAACGGGAGCAGAACGAACCTCAAATGGACATAGGTCTGGCCTTGGGCCTGTGCACTGCCAATTTTATGGCCAGACACGCAATTTTGCAGCCCCTGACCCATCCGTGATAATACCACAGCGGTGTCTGTGTGGGTGTTGCTGTGCAGCTGTGTGTGTGTGTGTGTGTGTGTGTAAATGAGGCAAAAGACAAAAGACAAGAGAGAAAAATGGCCAACTATTTGGCATTGAGTCACAAGGGGGCCGCCACACTGGGCCGGGCAATTCGATTAGAGACCCAAGCGTTAAGCAGTTAAAGCTGCCAGCAACAACAATACACAGCACTACACAGCTGCCACTTGCCACTTGGCAGCTCACAGTTGGCAGTTGGCAGTTTGCAGTTGTGCCACAGTTTGAGGCATGACGTCAGTCAATGAATCGTTTTGGACGACACTGTGAAGCGGCAAATGAAGTGCAAAAATGACTGGCAAAAATGCGGCCAACAGAAATGTTCAGAACAGTGTGTGAAGTGTGTGAAGTGAGCAGCGAGACGTGAGACGTGAGACGTGAGACGCAGCGGCAGACAAATTGCATAGAGTAACGGTTTGAGATATTTATAACCAGAACTCTGTTGAGCCCCAGTTCGCCAGGAGAGACTTGACAGGCAATTTGGCAAGCAAAACTCGCAAAGCGTAACTAACATTTATATTTGTCGCCAGGAGTGCCGTCTAAACAAACAAATGTCACACATAACACGACAACGACAACGACAACGAGAACGACAGAGACGACAACGACAACGACAACGACGATGGGGACGACTGCCAGACGACTTTGAGGTTTCGCCCCTTTATGTCAAACTCCTGCCCCTTTTGGCTCACATGCAAATCAGCGAGGCGACGCTATGTTTAGGCCTGCCCAGCTCCTGCACTGCTCTGCCCTTGCCTGCCGTATCCTGCGCTGTCCTGCCCTGCCCTGCTCTGTCCTGCCCTGCTTTGTCCTGCCCTGCCTGACGTTTGTGAATGGCGCTACAAACGCGCAAACAAAATGCTCAATTTGATGGGCAACTGCTGAGTGGCAGCGTCGCTGAAAAGCTGCTCTCCCTTTTACAAGTAAATGCGACCGCAGCAACAGCAACTTTTTGGGGCAACAACAAAATGAAAAAAATAAAATAAAGAAGGAAAACAACACACAAAAAAAAAAAACAAAGACAGAGGGCAACAAGTTTCAAACGCTGCTTGGCTTAAATAATTGAATTAACCGTAAATACTGAGAGCACGCATAACTGAAAAGTTGTAAAGCTGCAACTTTTTAATTTGACAAACAAACAACAAAATAATAGTGTAAACTATAGTAGAACCTCGCTAAAAATGCAAATGTATAATAACATAAATTGTATATATATCTACTAGATCTGATTGGGTTTTTCTGGGTTTTCCCCAATCCTTGCAACAAATGTTGGATCAATTAAATACTTAAACTTAAACTCAATTTTAATTTATATCTAATTTTTATCTAAATTATAAATGTATTATAAATAATGTAATTCATTTATACTTTATTGTTGTTTTGGGTCGATTGCAATTAGTCGACGTTAAATAAATAAATAATTAAATAAACAGATATATACACTTAATAGGTATCGATAGTCGAGTCTGCATATATGCGTTAGTATCAGAGACTATAGCCTACAGATTTCAAATTTAAGATTCTCAATGTCAGTTCAAGTTTATTCCATGCTTCTTGCCCCCTCAAATCGAAAAGGCGTTTGACAAAGTTGTGAATATGCTTTACTGCTCTAAATATCTATACAACTATAGGGTATCTTAGAACCGAATGATATCTTGTTGTCTGATAATTTTAAAATACTCTTAAAAGACTCTTTATATATTCAATTTAAATATATTTAAATATTCAATTTATTTATTTAAATTGTCAGGTTTTATGTAGTGCACAAACTATATAAGAATTATTGTTTAGTCTCGATTTGATTTGATGGGTTTTATACCAGCAGCCTACTATATTTATATATACATATATTTATATATATCTACTATATATATCTTTATCAAATATGCTGTCATACACATATATCTATTTGAAAATCCACACACAATAGCACCCCAAAGACTGCAAACTCAAACTGAAGCAACAAAACTCTCAGTTCATTTGCAGTAGTGTTCCTTATTGTTGTTGTTGTGAAGTAAACAAAAAGAATAACAGGAAAAAAAACCTTAACCACCTCATCGCTCAAAGTGGTGCTCAGTGGTGTTCAGCGGTGCTCAAATGGTGGCAATAGAATTCCCAAACGCATTTAGTTGTATGCCGGTTATTGGATTTTTCTGGCTAACGCCGCATAACTAAATAAAAGCCTTTCATTTCAAAACAGCACTGGACCCCAAATATAGCAGCTAGAACAAACCGCTCGCTTGTAACTCAAATGCAACAACAACGACAATAACAACAACAACAACAGCAACAACAATGACAATAACAAAACACACACAATTGAATTTGATATACGAGCGTGCCGCGCCCAAAATGCTCAAAACAAAACTGAGCAGCGACTGTGTTCCGTTCCTCCTTCCTTGCTTTTTTTTGGGTGGGGGTGGGGGGCGGGGATTTTCATTTGGTTTCAATTTTATTCTTGTTTTGCCTTGTGTTTTTGGGGCAATCTATTACCAAACCAAATTAAAATTCAAATACTTTTGCATGTTTGTTAAAAAACAAATACCGAAGTTTGCGGATCAGACGAGAACTACTGCTAGTGCTAGTGCTAGTGCTTTAATACCCTGTAATAATACGCAATGCTATGCAGCTAATAAATATAATTAAAAATGCAAATAATCAATATATATATTTACATTATCTAGTGTATATACATGCACATATATACATAAATATACAGGGTATAGAAAGCAAGTAAAGTAGTGAGTTATTAAATGAAATAAATTTTCGCCTGCGATTTTTAATCAAATGTGAAAAAATATATACACACAAAAAAAAAAACAAAGGAAATATTGTTACAGGGAAAGAAAGAAGATTACTCATACGCACTGTGGACGACCACACTCGCTCCGAAAATACATGCAACTGCTGTTGCAGCATTGCAATGCAAAACTGTCCGGCATGTTTGATGTAGAAATCCCTCAACTGAAATAGATTTACGTCACTGGCAGCCGGGCCAAACGGCGTTTGTTAGCCATTTTTGGACTACCGCCTGCCGCCTGCTGCCTGCCGCCTGCCTTCTGTTCCATTCTCTATCTCTCTCTCAGCTTTGGCAATTTATTTGCAAATATTTTTCAGCATCAAAAATATGTATGCCTCACTTCGGCCACCCGCCGAAAGGGGGCGCAAAGCTTTAGCTGCAATTGTGCAGCAGTTGTTAGTTTTTATTCCTTTTAAAGTTTTTGTTTTGTGTTGGCCATTTGCATTTTTGCCTGGGCTTAAACTCGGATTTTAGCCTGCTGCCAAATTATATTACGCATACGCTACGATGCAGGAATTTTCATAAAATTTAAAATCACTCCAACAACAACAGCAACAACAACAGCAACTGCAGTAGCTAGAGAACAATGAACACAATTGCAGCAGTCCTCTGTCTGTTCAAACCATTGGACCTGTTGTTGTCCAGTGCCTGTCGGCACGGCTTCGGTCTGCTCTGATGTCCTGCCACTCAATTGCGGCACCATTGACTAATCTCGCTTTTGATTTTCCAAAGCCATTAGCACTCACACACACACACACACACATGCACACACACGTTGGCACATCGATGAGCCGCTTTCGACTGTGGAAAATATGACAATAGCGGTGACACCTGCACAGCAAGGACACTCGTCCAGCTGGACACTAATTCGGAGCAGATAGTGAGACAGTCGCTGGAGGGGGAGGGGTGGGGCAAGGCAATCCAGTTGTCATTCCCTTTGGTGCGTTGCCTGATGAGTTGTCACATGTCGTCGCTCAACTCTCAACTCTCTCAACTTTTGTCCAGCTGCTGCTGCCGATGCTGCTGCTGCTGCTGCTCTGTGCCTAAGTGCCTGGATACTAAGCTGTCTCTCAAATGGTCTGCTCTGCCTGTCCATCTGGCTAACAGTCCGTCTACTAGTCTACTGCCAAAAACAGTTGCCGGACTAAAAACTATTGAGTTGAAATTATGCAAAGTTTTGGCTGCAAATATTTTTTAATTAAAAGCATTTGCACAAGCAACGCTCGAGCCAACTGGCCGCATAGCTTGTTAAATGTCAAAAACATGCCTCACTGATTCCCCAAACAGGGCCAGACGGGGGGCTGGGCAGGGGCGGGGCAAAAAAGAAAAAAAAAAAAGAGTTGGCATCTGCAAAAATTCATCTGGCAAAAATTCGATTGTGTTTCTTCTATTTGCTATTTTTTTTCATGTTTTTATTCTATTTCTCTCAGTTCTCTGAGCATAGTTAACAGAGAGAGAGAGAGAGAGAGAGAGAGAGAGAGAGAGAGAGAGAGAGTAGAAGAGCATGGAGAATAGTAAAAACATGCCGCATTCGCATTCATTCATTTTCATTTACTGCCATGTTGAGCATACGCCACGTTGTGTGTGTGTGCCAATGACAAGGCTATGTTGCTGTCAGACTTGAAATGAGATTTCCGAGCATAGGCAGTGTGATATTTAATTTAGTTTGATGTAATGAAATATGTTAAAAGGCCCATGAAACGGCACAGGGTATAAAAACTACAATATTATTATTTAAAATATTATAAATTTAATAAATTAAGGGTATGTATGTATATATTTGAAATAAAACAATTAAACATTTATAATAAATAATTATTTAAAATATAATTACATTTTCTAAAGTAAGGATAGGTATATATTTTAAATAACATAAACAGTTATATATTTAATTATTATTAAAATAAATACTATAAATTCTAAATAATATAATAATACTATATAATACGAAAGAAATAATATTTAATTTATTAAATTGTTAAACAAATTATTAATATTAAATTATGAAAATTAAATTCTTGAATAAAAAATACTTAAATTAAGAGTTATATTTAACGGCAGCTAAAAATAATATTTAATTTAATAAATTTGTATATATTTTAAATAAGACAAATAACTATTTATGATTAATAATTAAATAATATTTAATTTACTATGTTTTAAGTAAAACAAATAAAAATTTATGATTAATATTATTTACAGTAATATAAAATTTACTAATTTAAGGGTTTGTATATATTTTAAATAAAGCAAATAACTATTTACAATAAATTATTATTTAAAATAATATTTAACTTACTAAAGGATATGTAAATAGTTTAAATAAAATAAACAATTACATTTAATTACTATTAGATATAATATTTAATTTACTAAATTGTTAAACAAATATTAAATTCTGAAAATTCAATTGTGAAATATATAAAAACTTAAATTAAGAGTTATATTTAACTATTAATAAATAATAATATTTAATTTACTAAATAGTTGAACAATTAATTATAAATATTGAAATTAAAGCATATGAATTAAATTCTTAAATAAATACTTTAAGTATGACATAATAGCAACATCACTTTATTCACACATTCTATATTTAACCCTGTCATCTACTGCCATCATATCCTTTAATAAATTCAATTAATTGTCAGCTCTTTATTATATTTCTTCCCATTGTACAACTTAAGAGCCCTGTGAATGATAAATTATGCGCTTCCTTTCAAACAAACAAAAAGGAAAATATAAAAAAAAAAATAATAATAAAAAAAAGCGTAAATATCTATGGGCGTGGCCAAGTAAACAAAACACATAGAGAAAAACAAAAGCCGAAATATTGCCCAGCTAAGCGCCGCTTTATAGAAGTCCGAGCAACGAGAAGGACACATACAAAACCAACAAAAAGTCTGGCCTAAAGCGACAAGACACAACACGACATGGCCAGAACAAGCGACAGACTGTTGACTGGGCCATGTGCCTGCCTCAAGGCAAACTGGGAACGTTGAAGGGGACAACGACAATAACAACAACAACAACAGCAGCAACAACATGAACAACAACTTGTCCATTTATAGCGCTTCATTTTGAACAACAAACACTCAGCAAACACTTGCCATGGCACTGGCACGCATCACTTGGCTTGATTTTTAATTGTGCTGCTGCGCATTTCAATTGAAATATGGAAAAAGGCAACACAGAGACCCAGCGGGACTTGCAGAACGCAAGAGTAGCGAGAGGCGAGAGTTGAGTCGATGGCAGTGGCAGACCCAGAGGCTGCTTCGCAGTTCAGCAGTTCATACTTGACTCGGCAGTTGTTCAACAGCCTGTCTGACTGTATGCCAGACAGTCGTCAGAGGCCCCAACACAGTGTAGGCCTTTTGAAGCATAAAGATAACTTAAGTTGTCCCCACTGGAGCACACAGAGAGCAAAGTTCAGCTTGCAAAACCGACAACTCAAGCGGCGACGACGGCGACGACGGCGACGACGGCGGCTGCAAACAAATGACACTGAAGTTCACCTTTTTATGCCAAGTGGTTGGCCGGGTGTGGGTCCGGGCTAGAGCTATGGACCGGGAGCGGGACCAAGTGTGAGACTGGACCGGGAAACTCTATCGGGGAATCCCCCGACGCTTACATAATAAAGTAACTCAAGTGCGCTAAGCAGTGAAAGCCTTTGTAACGGGTTGTCACTGTGGGGAATGAGTCTAACTCGACTTGGCTTCGTCCGTCGGCTGGTTGGGTTCCTCTCTCTCTCTCTTCGGCTCTTGGGTTGAGCAAAACATTAAAGAAATTATAAATATGTCGACGTAGCTGGTCACGTATGTGCAAGTACGTGGGGTGTGTGTGTGTGTGTGTGTGTGTGTGTGTGTCTGCAAGTGGGTGTGCGTTCGTTTCCTTGGCAGACAATTAAAAATTCCATTTGTGGCGTTTAAAGCATTGCACATGAACAAATTACACGTTGGCCTTGGTTTGGGGCCAAAGAGAAAGCCGTGCCTGTGTGTGTAGGCTTTGTGTGGTTAATGAAATGGCCAGCACTGTGTTTGTATATGTATGTTTGTTTGCGTGTGTATGCGTATTCATGGAGGGTTACCGTCCTTGTTCTACGAGAAGGTTACAGCAAATTAAATCATATAAAATGTGTATGGTAATGGCACTGGAAATATAGACAGAGGAGGAGCTAATTATTTAGCTCATTAAAGTCTTCTTTTTGATATAAAATTCACCGTGATAAGGATAGTAACCATATGATATTATTAAGTTCAGGTTTTGTCTTTAATTTCCGGAATATTTATTAAAGTGAAAGGTATCAATTATTTTTGTCGAAGCAAGAACAAATTATGGAAATTATATTGGATAAAAAAAAATATAAGATGTCCCTAATTGGACTTTAATAATGAATGATTCAAGCATGAACATTGCCAGTATACTATATTAAATTAAAGAAAAGTTATATTTATAGCTACTTATATTTATCTCTTATACATACGATCAGCTGTGAGCAGCTCACAATACTCATACTGGCTTACTCACGAAATACACTCCGTTACTTTGCACAATTCGCTTTTCGCTTCTTCGTTGTCGGCGAGCACAACAACAACAATACACAATAAATGCGCTCGCTGTTGCACGCATTCTCTGCGCAATGCAACAACACGCATTTGAAAGTGTTGTTGCTGAGCTCGAAGCATAGGCAAAGAAGACTGCAGATAAGAAAAGAAGTCCTCAAATTTGTTATTGTATTTAGCATTTGCTTTCAAGCACTTCTTGCAGCAAATACAAAAACAAATATTGCAAATATTTGTAGATTTGTAGATTTTTAGTAGATTAAAAATTGAACAAATATAGAAAACCAATAAGAAATCCAGTGTCATTTGAACTAAGACTCAATCAAACAAAATTTCTAAAGCATTTGATACAATTTTGATATTCAACAAAACAATTAAATAGGCGCAAATTGCAGGAGTTTCACAGTTGAATTTCGTATTGCTTTCGTTGGTTCAATTACACTTTGTTAAGCCGAAAAAATGCTAAAAATTCCGCCGAGAAACCCACAATTGCATAATTTACAGCCGCGCAGCATTAACATTATACGGCCAATAACCAGAAGGAGGCTAAATCTTCTGAAAGTGCAATACGTTATGCCACACAAACCCACAAGATCTGAGGAAATTGCCAAAGCGACGGCCGAGCTAAATGAACGATTGGTAACACTTCAGGCTCGGGTTGCCGAATGGAAGGCCATGCAAGTAGAATAATTGAACGGGAACATAGAAGCAACTAATATGACCAAATTATTAATATGATGAAATTGAGATTGATTAAATGCTTTAATTGAATTTAGATACAATCGCAATTGTGCATAATTGTTATTATTGTTTAAGTACGTAACGATCAAGAATCATCTGTGAATTTCGTCACGGATTATGGCATATAGCAATCTTTCAATAGTTTACACAAATTTGTTTTACATTTATCAGTATTTATCCAATTTGCTTCACTTATTAATCGACATTTCAAAATAATAATTCACAATTTCGCAATTAAACATTTAACATTTTACATTTTACAACGAAATGTGCTTAAATCACTTCGAAAGCGGTCAAATCATTTAGCCAGTTCATTAAATTGTCTGGCCACATTTCACAAACGTTGGTCATTTCCATGTTTTATGTATTGGCCATGGCCATAATGCGCTGCAATGCGTTTGAGAGTTAATGGTATGGTTTAGACTGAAAAGCATATAATTGATTTAAATTGCACACACAGTGCGAAAATAACAACAGCCTGTACTCTCGCTGCTATCAGAGCAATTCCCAGTGCTGAAATCCGTTCGCTTATCAGCAAAAAGATAATGAATGGCATAATGAATGGACTGGGCTGGGCTGGGCCAAAACTGTTGATTAGCCATACTACCACATGACGGTATATATGTATATGCGTTATATGCCAACCATATACAAATAGAGTCATAGTCTATAATTATGCACGCCCATTTGGAATGGGTAGACCAGCAGAGCATTGATTGAACGCCAAATCACTTAACCCAATTCAAAGCCATTGGCAAGAACTTGGCACATAGAAGTAGCATTTTTTCATGTGCTTCTTTCGTTTGCCGCAATCGAAGCTGACAAATGGTCGATTGGCAGCTTAATGGCAGCCACGCTTTCCGCTTTGGCAGCAGCCGCAGCAGCAGCCAGTTAAAAAGAAAGACCAAAGACTGAGATTTGCCCACTTGAAGAGAGGGGCTAAGAAACATGCTAAATAGCAAAATGGCTGAGTGAGGCAGCAGCTGCTACAGCTGCAACAGCAACTACAACAACTGCAACAACTACAACAACTGCAACAACTACAACAACTGCTGCTGCTGCTGCTATTGCCCCGTTTTGTGTGCTATATAAATTTTAATTTCCTCTGCCTGGCGGCTGGCCAAAGCCAAAGTCAAAGCCAAAGCTGAAGCCAGAGTAAGTAAAACAACTTCATACTCAAACTTGCGTATTGCAATTGGAGGGGGAAACCCCAAAGTGATAGCGGCTGCTTTTCTATCTGGTGGCTTGGGCAACAATTGTTGCTGATTTAACACAAAATGCAGCCAATCTGCTATTTTGGTCCCCACTGGGCTAAGATGAAGTCTGCTGCTTTGGATATTTGTCAATGTCCATAGCAAACAATTTTGGCACTGCTATTTGTACTTTCTATCTGTGTGTGTGTGTGTGTGCGAGTTGCTTTATAGGTTTCTTAGTTAAGTCTGTCTTGGCAATGTGCTCGGCAATGATTCGATGCATAATTTATGCTGAGAATAACTTGGCATATACTTAATATCTATTTGTGTGCTCAAGTATCCCTTCTGATATTGTGGCTTATTTATTACTTTATGTTAAGTTGAATATATTGACGTGATGTCTTGTTTGTTAAAAGCAATTAAAAGTGGTAATAATTGTTATTTATCTTATGTACATATAAATATATAAATATTAATATTAATAATTTAATTGAATCAAATTATATTAATACATATATAGTAATAAAACTAACAACAATTGGTCTTATATACAATAAATTATAATGTAAAATAGATAAAAAAATATACATTAAACATAATTAAAATCAATGTAAATATTTAAATATTAATAAAATTAATATAATAAATTATCATGTATAAATTACCATAGTAAAAATATATTAAAGTGATTTCTTATTTGTTAAGAGCAATTAAAAATGCAATTTATTGTAATTTAAATAATTCTTTAATGTATCCATATTTATTTTAATACATTTAAATATCTATATATTAAATAATATAATAATCAAATGATATACAATATGAAAATGTGAAGTATTTATGTTTGTTTCTAAATTTCATTAATAATTCAATTAGTCCATTAATATCTGCAAAAGAAAGAACTTTAATGTATCCCTTGTAATCTAAATAATATTAAGGTCTTGCTAAAATAAAAACCAAGTTAATAAACCCGAATTAAATTTGCATTTAGCTAATTGACCGTCATATACTTAATATTTTCAAGTTATATTGGGTTGGACATCAACTTTTTTATGCTGAAAAAGCGAACTTTTTATGCTCATATGCTTATCGGCTTTATTTTATCTCTTCAGTCGCCTTCGATGCTTGGAATGCTGATGTTGTTGTTGTTACTGCTGTTGTTGTTGTTGTTGCTGCTGCTGCTATTGCTGGCTTTGGCTTGTAGCTGACCGCACATAAAACAAACTTTGCGGTTACTTAATGAAGCTGAAAAATTGGCTTGGTTTTCTATTTTATTTGCACTCGCTATCGCGCTCTCTCTTGCACTCGCTCTCGCTCTCGCTCTTGCACTCGCACTCGGTCTCGCTGTTGCTACTTGCTCACACTCTTCTTTCTTTGCTCTTGCCATGGTAAATCTTGCTATTGCATTTCCTTTCCCCCCTGCTATTCTTCGTAATTTGCTCTTCTACGTTCTTTTTTTCTCTTTTGCTCTCACAACCACAGACACATTTTAAATGCTTTGGCGGCGAAGTGTGGATGGAGTGGTGTGGAGTGGGTGGAGTTGGGCCACATGCAGTAGCAGTAGCAGTAGCAGTAGCATCACTTCTGCCATTTGGCCTCTATTTATGCTGAGTGACTGTCTGAGCTGTTACAAGGGGGTGCGGTGGGCGCTGCCATTAAAAAGGTAGCCCACTCGACTCACAACTCTCTCTCTCTCTCTCTATCTCTATATACACAACTTGAGCCAGAACGAACTTCTCAACCTGGTGGAACTTTCAAGCCACTTTTACAGTCTCTCGCGCAGTCATAACCACACACACACACACACACACCCACACACACACACAGTCTCTGTGCCAGGCCTTAACTTTTTCGACTTTCTGAGTTTATCATACCAATTTTCATTTCGCATTTTTTGCAACATTTCATTTTTAACTGCTGAACTTTTTGCATAATATTTCTTGGTCGTCAAGTTGCTGCCGGAATGGTCTCTAATGGCTTATTAAGTGGCCAACTCGATGCTGATGACACCCGTGTGTGTAATAGCGTCAACCTTTCAATATGCAAAAATTAATTAAGACTGCGTCGGCTCAGCAGACGTCTGAGTTGGAGTTTTGTGTCGTGTGTGTGTGTGTGTGTGTGTGTGTGTGTGTGTGTGTGTGTATGTGCCATCCCATAAATAATTGCAGCTGATTTGTAAATGTCGGCGGCCAGTCGACGCCTCGAACTGGACCTGGTCGTAACTGTAGCTGAAATCCAAACTGTCCGCCATGTTTGCCACTTCATTCATCTGTCTTAAGTGCTTACATATACGCAATGCACACACACACACACACACACACAAGGTCTGTGTCTGTCTGTGTGTGTTGTCCTGTTTCGTCTGTTTTGTGCTGGTCGTCCTGGCGCCATGCAAAGTGCTGCATGTGTGTATTGTATGCTTTGCTAATTGGCACTCCCCAACCTCAACCTCAACTTTAACCTCAACCAGAAACCCCATTACCACCCCCCCCACGTGGGACCCTTCAGGTCGCTCGCTCTTTTGGCCTGACTGTGGCCCTGGTGATTGATTTGTTTGGCTTAAGCAATACACGCGTGAAACTCACGATAAACGGTGTAAAATTAATTAGTCTTTGCTCCGACTGAGAATCAAGCAGAAATATTCATTCGTTTTTCGTATCCTTATCCTTGTTGCCATGTTTCTCACATTTGCCGGCAAATTTGTACAACTTGAACGTAATGCGGCGTCAGCCTGTGTCGCCTGTCTGACTGTCTGACTGTCTGCCTTCCCCCCCACTGCTGCTGTCATTTGTGCTTTGTTTATAAATAAATAAATGAGCATAGCTTATGTAGCCAACGTCGCACTTTCCCCTTCCCCTTCTTCTTCCCACTATTGGCCATGTCCAATCAATTGCAGTCACTGCAAATGACCGGCCATTTGTTGTTGCCAACCCATCGACAATTCTATTTGCTGCACTTGCATTTTAAAGCATTTTAAATGTAACTATTAACTCAACAGCCTTAACAATTCGTCTCTTAACAATTGTCAATTGATTTAGTTTGCTATGAGGCATTCGAAAGTTTTCGCCATTTCAGCTGCTGGCCAAAAATAAATATAAAGTTGGTAACAACAACAACAACAACAATTATTGACACGCCGCCAAACAACAAGTTACGAGCTGCCAGCACTTGCGAATGGAGCTCCAAGTGGCAAGTATGTTTGCCACACAGCCACAGCGACACGATAAACATTTTATTTCTGAACTGCCACACATAGCACACTACTACTATGTAGTGTAGTGTATAGCAGCAGTGTGTGTGGTGAAGTGTCCTGCCTGGATGACACTGTCATCCTCATTCTGGTCAATGTGGTCAGCAGATGGGGCAGATAATTTTCTGACAAGTCGCCAATCGTTCGATCGTTCGTTGTTGTTGCTGTTGCTGTTGTTGTTGTTGTTGTTGTCTCTAAAAACTACCAAACAACAATTTTCTCCCTGCCACCATAAAGTTGATTGTTGTTTATTGTGCAGCAAAGATACAAAAAATAAAAGAAGCGAATTTCTATTCTACTTAAATTCCATCTGCAAATATAGAAGAGCACTGTGCTTCACTTTATGGTTGAAATTAAAAGTAAATACATGTTGAGCACTTTAAGAATCCGTTGCAATTGTAAAGAGTAGTAAACAGTAAATAGTAGTAACAAAAAAATAAACGTAGTAGCGCAAATAAAAGTCAAAGCAAGAAGAAAGCAAACGTTGAGGAATTCGCAATTGCATTGAACAAGAAGAATGTTAAATTGATATTAATTTGTTTAGTTTTTATTAAATTAAATAAATACCAAACAGAAATTGCAGATATTTTAGTAGTAGGTGACAAATTACATTCATTTAGAATGTGCAAAAGAATTTAATATAGTATTAGTATATTATTTGCTTAATTTTATTTTGTTTTAAAATTGCTAACATTTTTCGACATTTTTAAACATTTTTTGTAAATATCTAAAATGTAAGTTTGTGGAACACAATTGTGTATTACTTAGTGAAAGAGAAAATGTATAAAAACGCAGCAAAATGTACCATAAGACTGAGAGTCGTCTAAGGGTATACAAAACTCTATGTAAAAATAGCTTATAACTTGACTCTTGCCCTTTCGAAAGAGCTACATCACCTGACTGGGGTTGCTTCGGCATATTCCCATCTCATGCCACATGCCGAGCTCTTCATTTAATAACTCTTAAATGCTTGCAACGCCTACAGAAGCCGCAGGCCTCTTGCCGCCACTTTGTGACATTCATTGTGTGACGGACGACGCCTAGGCGGTCTCCTGCTGCACGCAATAAATCAATCAATATCCTGCCTAAATATATATATATGTATATGGTCGACTCCTGTGAGTCTGCCACACGGCTCCAACGTCTGCCAGGCCGTCTGCGAAGTCGTCTTTAAGTCCAAAAATGTCTAACGTCTGCGTGTGGTAAGCCCGCCTGCCTTGCTGTAATTTAGCTGGCAATTTTTGTTTGGTTCTCTTATATTCTTTTTTTTTTGTTTTTGCTTTTGTTATTGTTTGTTGTTTTTCTCTCGTCTTTCGTCGAGGACATTGATAAACATGTGTCCCCATGAACAGTCGGCAGTTGTCTTTTGTTTACCGCAATGGTTGCGGCCTCAGCCTGAGCATTTTATTTGTGGCCAGCGGTTAGATTTTGCTTTTGCTTTTGCTTTTTCTCTTTCCTTTTCGTTTTCTTTTGCTGTGTCTTGTGTTCTGTTCGGCTTGTTATCTCACTTGCAAAATGCTCAGACAGGATATTATTGTGTGAGCCTGCATTCACGTCTTTTCTCTTCTCTTCTGTTCTTTTCTCTTCTCATCTCTTCTCTTCTCTTTTTTTTTTCTGTTGCGTTTTAAATCAAATGTCAAATGTAATGAATCCACCAAGTCTGGAGGGGACAAAACCAAGTAGCAAAGGCCGCAGTGTCGAGCAAAAACAGATTGAATAATGTGCTTCATATATGGAAATCAATGCGAATACAAAGGAAATGCGAGTGATAAATAAGTGTGGAAAGACAATATAGAGAGTGTAGCTCTTGTAGGAGAAGTGAAAAGGGATTTGTTACTTTAAATGAGGATGAGCTGGAGATATGCATATGAATATAATGAGAATATCAGACTTTAGGTAATATAAACTGTGTTGTTTCTTTACGCGTTTAGCAATATAATCCATATAGATATACATAAAACATAGAATATAATTTGAGCTGTATCTAAACATTCTTAAGATTAAGTCCTAACTAATTGAAATAATAAATATAATTCTAAAGATTTACTTACTTATTTGTATGTTTTTGGTAGAACAATTTGCACACTTACCTGCAAAAGAGAATAGAAAATAGTATTTATAAGCATTTGTTGTGTAATATAAATGAATCAAACTAGCAGATAGAGTTTTACTTAAAACTACATTTAAAGTTACTAACAAACTTTACGTATCTTCTTCTACTTCAACTTCTCCTCAATAACTATTGCAATTTAATTGAGTTTATTGAGTTGTTTTGCATTGTAATGCCTTAAAGCTATTGGTGTGGTGTGCACATCAACGAGGCACCTGCATGTGTGCCCAATTCGTACCTAATTCCCACATCATCAACAATTGACAACACATGAGCCGCATTTTTGGCATACAAACGAAAGCAAGCCGGGCACACAAATGGCAAATATGCATAACGGCCTAAACCGAAACTATGCCTTCCCCCTCCCTCCACCATGTGGCATATATACACAGTGCCACAGCCACGGCTCACACACTCCACACAGCATTGTGAACTAGTATCTGCTCAAAGTATCTGGGCAAAACCCAAGATGAAAACAAAAACCTGAAAAAGCGATAACAAAACAATATAAAAATACAAAGGAATTTCTGGCACAAGGCCAAGTCGAAGCCAAGGCAAGGAATATCGAAAAATAGGAGGCAAAGCATAAAATATTCCGAGACCGAATACAGCAACTAAAGGGAAAGGGAAGGGGATGGGGAAACAACAAAACAAAAACCAAAGAATTACTAAGTATTTTGTATTGTTTTCAATTGTTTGTTGGCAGCCAAGCATAAATATGATATTGATGAGGATGCACATACATATTGGGTGTGTGTGTGTGCGTGTGTGTGTGGGGAAACCCTCAGAGACTGTGACCCAAGCATATGTGTTGCCATTGCGCTTGCTCTTCACATCTTTAGATTTGGGTATTCATGAATTTAAGGTAAGTTCTTAAAGGCGCTTTGCAAGCAGTGCAAACCAGCTAAAAACAAAACAAAAAAAGAAGAGAAAGAAGCAGTTCAATCAATTTTGCTGTTAAATCGCATGCAAGCAGTGAATGCAGCCAAGCAAAACGTGTAGCAACACTTCTAATAGCCCCACAAAGAGGCACCCATAGGGAATAGCAGGCAAAGTTGGAGTGCAACTAGAAGGCAGATTCAATGATTCGTCGTCGTCGTCGCCATCGTCGTCGCTGTCGAGGTTTGATTTATTGCCCGGCCACACACACACACACACACACACACACACACACACACCCACACACACACCCGCGACTCTGTGGCTTTGGGTTAGCTTCACTTGACACTCGCCGCTTTGTGGGGCTCCAATCAGCGTAAGTTGATTGAACTCTGCATAATTTAGTGCAACGAGCAGAGAGCAGCTATACAGAGCTTTTATACAGGACACGCAGACAAGTGCCAAGCGACCAAGGACGATGACGATGACGATGACGATGGCGATGACGACATTGCTTCACTTTTAGTGCAACGACGCCGACGTCGCCATCGCCGTCGCCTTTGGCTGTTGACTGCTGTCATTAACAAAATTGTGCAAACTTGCTGGCTCTTAGCGTCTTAAAAGGAAATCTCAAGTAAGATATTGTACAAATAAGCATTAAACCTTGAGGTCGAACGTTCTTTAATACGAAGTGTCAAATGGTTAAAGTGAAATTGATATGCCACTGAAAGTATCTAGATAAAGCAAAGATAATGAATGTTATTCAAAGAATACAAAATGTGTGGGTTTAAATAAAGTTGAAAGAAGATTAAATGGAAAACTAAATATAAATATATCTAAGAGTAGCAGCTATGCTCATGTCCCAATACTGCATTGTACATACTGCATGGCCTGCCTGATTGTAGGCTGGCTATCTCGCTTTGTCTATATAGAATAAGTAGAGCGGTCGACATAGTGATCTCGCTCTATCACTCGTAGAGTAGCGATGATAAAAGAGGCGGTCGGTCGATAGCAAGCAAATAAATAGTAAGAGTTGTCAGAGAGAATAACAAAGTATTTAATTAAATCAAAATTACAGATTAATGCGATAATTGAGAAAATATAGATAATAACTTATAATATGATCATAGACTACAAAAATACATTTAATATGAAAAAATTAATAAAAGAAAGGGCTCTGATAAAAGGCACAACTATAATAAGATAGCTAAACAATAAAATGAATTAAAAAAATGTATTAAAATGATGAATATATAAGATAAATTAGTAAGCTTTAATACAGTTAACTATATCAAATAAGAAGCCCAATTTAGTAACTTATTTTAGAACTTATACAGAATTTCAAGACCTGCCAAATTATACTGCTAAAATCCCATTATTTAGTGACGCCGCACAAGTTTGTACTTGAATCCAGAGCTTTGCGTAGTTTACCATTAAAAAAAAAAAGGAAAGGAAAAGAAAAGAAAAGAAAAACTTGCGAGGGAGGACAACTTTTGGCGCCGACATCGTTAACCCTCATGCGACGCAATGCCGCGGCAATCGATCACTGGGGGTTAATAAAACACACACCAAGCCAAAAGGTTTCTAGACTCGATGTCAACCTGAAGTTGCCAAAACCCAAAACCCATAGCCGAACCACTGAGCTCAACTATTATTCTGTTATGGTCTGGGGCAAACTGCAAACAACAGTCAGGTGAATGCGTGGCAACAGTGCACAGAATATAAGAGAACAAAAAACAAAAAAAAAAAAAAAAAGAAGAAGAAACGAGTATAGAACTTGATATCGTTTCAGTTTTTACAGCCATAAAGCTACCATGGTATTTACAGCGTTGCAACAAAAATAATGTTGCATAGTGAGCGGCGCCCCAGTGATTTATGCGTGTGCGAAAAAGGGTTCAAAACTTTGAAATGCCAGAGCAGCAACAAATGCATACAACGGGGTCTATGAATACCAGTGTTTGTGGGGCATACAAAGTTGTTAGCCAAGTTAGCTAAGCCACCCACAAAATGCCACCTAACTAAGCTAAGCAAACACAAACAAAAAAAACTTGATTAAATATGCACGCACGAACGTGCTCTCAGTTTTGTCAAATGCAATTTCTATACAACACACACGCACACACACGCACACACGCATACACACCAATACACGCAAGCAAAATGGCAAAACAGGTCTATAATTAAAACTCCATTGAAGCGCATACTATTATTATTATATTATTCCAAGCGCCAGTACTTCAAATATAAATAATTGCACGCCACGTCTATAATTAAAATCGATTATAAATGGCCGCAGTTTTAATTCAAAAATATTTTAAATAAAACAAAATAAATTCCAAAATTCTATAAATTTGTTCAATTTATGTTTATTGCAGAATTATAAATGTTGTCAGCTAAATAAAGTCAAAAGATTTAGTGAACTCTTCAAAACTAAATTTGATTCTTATTTTAGTTTAATTTCATTATAATTTTTTGCAGTTTATTATTATATTTAACGGCATAGAAATTAATGAGAAGCCACAAGAACAGGGTTCTATCAATAAGTTTATTATAATATAAGTAAATGCACTCAAAACTTGCAGCTTGCCACTTGAAGTGCCAAGTCCAAGTGCCCATGCAACGCAGCAGGGATGAGTGGGGCAGGTGGAGGAGTCTGCTGAGCAGGACTTGTAAATTGCATTTGCAGCCAATTTACACAAAATTAAATTGAATTTACGCTACGCTTGCACAAAATATCAATGAATGTCATGTAACAACGCTGACGGGAAAACAAAAAAAGAAAATATATATAAAGAAAAAGAAAACTCTAAAGGAAAATATAATAAAAAGAAAAGAGCACAGCGGAGGAGAGGAGCGTGTACAGTGTGTGTACAGCTGTAAGGGATGTCCACCCACAAAAAGTCAAACTGCATTTTATCAAAATTCAAATGGTATTTTCTCTGGCCGTCGCCAGCGTCGTCTGCTTGTTTAGCATGCGTGATAAGCAGCTAGCGAAAGCAGCAACAAAAACAGCGGCAGCAGCAGCAGTAGCAGGAACTGCAACAGCAGTGGCAGGACATGCAGGACCCACACACACACACACACACACACACAGACACACATGCAACTACTATGTAGCTTGCTGCATGTTGCATAGCTAAACAACTAAGCAATCGAGGTATGGGCGTGGGTGTGGACGTGGCCAACCCCATGTGGCATGAACAACAAACTAAGCAGCCGCGTGCTGCTGTTGCTGTTGCTGTTGCTGTTGCACGCATTTTGCAACGCTCTGTCGAGCGGACAAGGCGACGCGACGCCATGACAGACTGACTGACTCTCTGACTGACGAACTTGCAACTGACGCTGTAGACTAAGTTGCAAAGCAAATCACACGACTTTCATATGTACGTGCAGCAAATGAATCAAAACTTCAAGCAGCAAGTTAGTGCCCCCAACAAGCGACAAGTGTTGAAATGTGGGCGGATTTCAATTGGCAAGACATTGGTAAGGTATTTATAATATCCAAGTCAAGTCCAGTTTAAAGGGGAAAGTTCAAATGTTATCTAATAATATAAACAAGCGAGGTAGCTATATACACACACACAGAAATACCAATGGGTACGCTTAATGCAGTAGACTCGCTCACACTGAGAGCAGCGCTCTGCCGAGTTTTCTCTCCTTCGCTCTTTCACATTCGAACATGCTATTAATATGTTGTTGTTAAGAAGAATATAAGAATATAATAATATTTGAAGAGGTATTTTTTGCATTTGCAAAACAACAACATTTTAATAGGAAGCTCATATCAAATATGAAAGAGCTGGAGAGAGAACTATTGCATTCTATTGGCTGCACATGCCTTTGCTATAAGTGTGAGCGAGCCTGCACATTGGTGTTTTTGTGTTTAAGTATAAATGATCAGAAGAGCAAGCTCTCTGCAGTTGTGTGAGCAGCTGCAATGCTTGCTCACAGTTCAGCAAACTCAAGCTTGCATGTATATGTGGACAGCTACGCTAGATGCGTAAGAGAGCCTTTGTATGGACAGTTCGCCGCTCTTAGCATCCACATTAAGCGCTTAGATCCAAACAGTGTCCACAGCACAAAATGTATGAATACAGATATAAAGATATTAAGTTTATTTTTCATAGCGAAACTTTTCAATTGTTATCTCGCTTGTTAGTTTGAGCTTTTTTACATATTATATATATTTCTAATTGAAATATTAATAAATTAATGTCTGTTTCTTTGACTTACTTCTCCAATGGCTTGCATATTTTTCCAGGCCAATTAAATATGCTTGTTAATTATTTCACACAGCTTGTTTTTCCTATAATTGCCCATCTGGAGCAATTCATTTGGTGTTCTACTTATAATATTTGCATATATGCTCCATAAATATTGATATTAAACGTTCTTAACGCATCTCTGGCCAACAGCCACCAATGTCGCCGTCCCCCTCCTATCGATCAGATTGAATTGGCATTGTTTATTGTACGTATATCGTATACTCTTAATTATTTTTGTCGCAATATGATTTTAAAATTTTTATTGTCATAATTGTTAATTTTTTGTCATAAAGAGCAATTAATTTTTATCCAACTCTAGACTGTTGTTATTGTTCTTTTTTTTTTGTCTTTTTTTACGTGTTGTTATTACAGCCCTTGTTGTTGCTGTTGTTGTTGCTGTTGCTGTTGTTGTTGTTATTTACGTTGTCTGCGGTTTTAATCTCGAATCGCTTAAAATATGCAATTAATTGCAATTGTCGCCGCCACTTGCCCCAACGCGGCACTTGTCGTAGGCGACGTTTGTTTACCTTTCTGCAACAGCAGCCTCATATTTTTTGCATATGAATATAATTAAATTGTTTAATTTCACAATAACAACAGCGCCAACAACAACAAAGAATGTCATTCACAACTCCCCAGAATGCAGACAGGCGTTAAGCAAAATATTTTTGCATTGTCATTAAAAAAGTGCAAACAAAAGCGAATGATTGACTTACGGTTACCCCGTAAAGAGAGAAATGTGTGAGAATGTAGAAATATGCAGAAGAACTATTTTAAAACTATTAAAAGTTAAAATTATTATGTATTCTTAGAAATTGTTTAGCTCTAACGAAAGTTTTTAATATAAGTTTTAGTCTAGAGCGAATGCCCTGCAGATAAATGCTTAATAAATAGAGATACCCTGTTAAACACTTTTGTCCATACAGGATAAGGATAAAAACATGCCAAGCATGCGACAGGCATACAATGAATATGTAGTAAAAATGTTGTCAGCCTGCAATTTGGCATTTATGTTGCTTCATTTAAGTATTAAGCATTTTATGTACTAAAAGTTAATACAAATAAGCATGGGAGTAGAAAGAAGCAGCTAAGAGTCTCTAATGAATTAATCGCACTATTTATTGGATTAATCAATGCTTAAAGTAGCCAACTAGTTGAAGGGAATGTTGACTTCAATGTAATGCCTTAGCTTATACATCCAAAAATAGAACTTAACAATATAATGTTAATTATTTCAATTAGAATGCTGCTCAAACTTCAAGTCCAAGCTGCGTTCCAGATCCAATTATAATACCTGAGAATATACTATATACTATATATATGCCTGCAATTTGTATGTGACAAATAAAATCAAATTATGTGGCACACGTAAATGGGTAACAAGGCCACCCACCATTGAATTGAGTCATTTTGTGGCAGCAACTTCAGTGACCTGCATGAAATTGAAAGCAATTGAGAGCATATTTGAACTTGTTGCCACTTCTGACGTCACGTAAACCAATTTAAGCATAATTAAGCTTATTACCAAAGGCAGTTAGTGTGCGTTTTCGAAAACTGGACTTGATTTGTGCCCTGGCAAGAGCCAAAAGTTCAGCATTAAGGTCAGAATGCTAACCAACAAAAAAAAAGAGGAAAAAAAATTGAATAAATGGCATGTTAGAAGCTCAGTTAGAGAGGGGAGAGAGAGAGAGAGAGAGAGGCAGTTGTTGAAAGAGCTGGGTATTTGCAGAGTGTGAAGCTGTTGAGATGCAATCCCTTGCTGAGGCTGTGCCTGTTGGCGACACTCTCGTTTTGGTATGCGCACGGAATTCTCAATTAATTTTAATTTCAAGTCAACACCTTGGCCGACGATTGCAGGCAGACAGTGAGAGAGTGAGAGAGAGAGAGAGAGAGACAGAGAGACAGAGAGTGAGAGCAATGGCAGCGAGTGTAATTATCCTTGCATTCCGTTTTGTGGTCTGCAGGATTTTTGTACTCCTTCTCTCTGTTTCACTCTAACATCTGTTTCGCTGCGCCTCCGTCGCTCTCTCTCTCTCTCTCAATTAAGCGAAAGTATGCAATAGAGAGACGCTGACTTTAAGCTTTAAGTCAACTCAACTAGACTGGACATGGGGCATTTACCTGTACACACACACACACACACACACATACAGACATACACGCGTGCAGCGACTACAAATCACAAGGACGTGAATGTGCTTGTGCATGTGCATGTGGACGTGTGTGTGGCAGGCCTGGACAGCGTCTTGTTTGGCATTTACGTGATGCACATTTAAACGCGGCCGTCCAACAACTTGCAACTTGCAACATGAATTATGCTTCCAGTTGAGAACTTTGCCTAAATTGGCAAGCCAAACTGCAAGGCAACCGTTACGTGCATTTCGCGTAAGCCTAAAAGTATGCAAAGGCAAAGGCAAAGGCATCGACATAGGCAAAGGCAACAGCAACGGCAACGGCAAAGGTAACGGCAATTGTAACGATAACGGTTTCGGCATGGCATGGGCTATACAGTTACAGTGGGTGCGGAGAGCACGTGCTGAAAAAATTGATTGATGATTGAAGGCAATACAAAAAACGACGTGTGCCACACGCCATGCCACAAGCAGTCGCAATCTATTCCCCTCGCCTCATCCTCATCCTCTCTCTCACTCTCTCTCTCTCTCTCTCTCTCTCTCTCTCTCTCCTGCGCTCATGTTCTTTCGCCCATTGCTACACTGCCGAAAATTTGCAGCTTTAAGTAAATAAATCAAAGTAAAATGGAGAATAACTATTAAAAATAGTTTTCTAATTTGTAAACATCATAAATTCTATTTGATTTTACTGCCTCAATTTATATCCATAATGTTTTTGCATAATTAATAATTATTTTAGCATTTTGTTGTTAGCTGAAGTATAAATTAAATTGTTTCTGCTTAAGCAAAATATATATAAAATATTTAAAAATGTTGTAAACTTTGCTTTTACTCTATGCATATATTTTTGACAAGTGTATTTTTTATCACTGAACCCCTCCCCCCACTCAGCGCCTGCTACGCCGGGGCACCTGCCCACGTCAAGCGTTGGGCAAACGGAAAATGGCAATTCAAAAACTCGGCAAAAGGCACAATTTCGCATATGTGGCGAGCCTGCTGCCGCTGCCACTGCCGCAGTCGCTCTGACTGCCGCCGCCGCCGCCGCTGCCGCTGCCGCTGCTGATGCCAGTTGCCAGTTGCCGGTTGCCGGCTGCCACCTTCCCCTGATTTCCGGGCACAAATATTCATGTGCAAAACGCCATCCTCTTTCATACAACTTCTCTCTCTTAATCTTTCCCTCTCCTCGCTCGCTCTCGTTCGCTCTAGCTGCCGTGTCTGCGACCAAATTTGCATAAATTTGGCATTTGAAAAGCTATTCAGCCTGATGGAAATGATGACGACGCCGCCAACGATGATGAAGAGCTGAACTCAACTTAACTGAGCAGAGTTAGGCGCCACTCTCCTAGCCCCCTCTCGCCGTCCTCGCACCATCCTTCTTCATTCTCTTGCACTCCTCCTGTGCCATATGCGCTTTGGGCGATTGTATAAAGCCATTAAATGTTTGTGCCGCACACACACACACACCCAAGGCATAAAAATGCCAAAGCGGCCTACAAAATAAACGAAGTGAGGCTTCCCATCAGCAAAATACATATATGCGTCAAACATAAAAGTGAGTTATAATCGACAGTCGAGACGAGATGAGGCGAGTCCACACCTGCAGCTGGGTAAGCGTTACACACAAAAAATACTACAACAGTTGCTAAAGAAATAAACGATACTTATATAGATAGATACGCACAGATAGATACTTCAATATTAAATACAATTAATTTAAATTTCTTAAATAATATGTCATTATTTATACTGTAGCCATCAATTGTGGCGGTACAGCAAAGATAGCTTGACTTATAGCGAAATGATAGAATGGCGAATTCATCCACAGGCGAATTCGCGAGTACAATTAAGAGAGCGCAACGCAGATCTGCGTGAGAGAAGCAGCACGAGAGTTGCAATTCGGACTTTAGTTGTGAGAGCATCGGCTCAAGCGACGAAAGACGAACGAGAGTTGCAGTTCGGACTTTGGTTGTGAGAGCATCGGCTCAATCGACGGCTCAATACGTTTCAATATACAATTTCAATAATAAATATCTTTACAATAAATAAACTCCACATATATAAATATATAAAAAATATACATAGAATATTTTATATTTATATATATATTTATTATTTAAAACACCTTGCATTATTATTGTTGTTATTATTTAAATTGATCGCTTGGTTTGCACACAATATGCCAAGCAGCATACATACTTAATACATCACACCACACGCAAACCCACACATACACACACACATACATATAGCAGTTTTATAGTATAGACCAAAATACACACATACACATATAATGGCCACCTACCAATTTGTTTTGACTAATTTGCGTAGCACACGGCAATGGCAATGGCATTTGTTGTTGTTGTTGTTGCAGTTTTTGCCATTGGTGCGCTCTTGCTGTTGTTGTTGTTGTTGTTGTTGCAGTAGTTGATGTTGTTGTTGTTGTAGCTGATGTTGCTGTTGTTGTTGTTGTTGCTGCTGCTGAGCTGTTACTACTTATTGTTGTTGCTGTTGCTGTTGCTGTTGCTATTGTGGCTGCTTCGGTCGAGGCAGTCAATTGCTGTTAGCAAATTGCATGCGTTTTGCAAATTTCGCGCAAATTGCTGCGACTTCTGCTGATGAGGCCAAGGCCTGTTTGTTGCTGCTGCTGTTGCTGCTGCTGCTGCCGATTTATTTGTTGCTGCTGCAGTCGCTGGCCAAGACCCAGACGCGCATAAGGACCACCATAAAGCTGCCGATGATGCAATTGTTGTTGGTGCTGCTGCTGCTGTCGCTGATGTTGTTGCCAGCGCATGCGTCGCATGCTCAATGCTCCAAAAGGATATGCAACCTGCAAATAAATTGATAAGAGTTGTGGAAAAAGACAGAGAGAGAGAGAGAAAGGAAGAGAGGGAGAGAGAGAGAGAGACACACACTGAGCAACACAGCAAACACAGCAATTGGAATGGCTGTCGTTATCTCACACAAATTTGTACAACATCGATTAGGAAAGAGATCAAGAAAATCAATCAAAGGTTAAACAAACATCAAAGTAACAACATCAATAAGGATTTTCATTTGTTATGTATTTGGTTTTGTTTGCAACATCAATGAACACACATCAATTAACAAAAAATTATATGATATAGAAGTAGTATTTGTAGTACATATGTTGGAGTAGTAGTAGTAGTAGTAGTAGTAGTAGTGGTAGAGTAGTAGAACAACATCAACAACAACAACATCAATTATAGAACAACATCAATATATGAAGTCAATAACAACATCGATTTATATTTTAAATATTAATTGGTAAATTTATGTTTTATTACATAACATTTGTTGTTTTTTTTTTTTTTTCTTTTCTTTTCTTCAGATACAATTACTTGTGTAAGTCTGAACTTTGCCTGAAACTGCTCTGTCAAGAATCAATCAAATAAATACTTTATCTGACATTAAAACTTGCTTAAAGACTTATATAGACATATATAAAAAAAAGACAACAGACACACACAAACACATTTGATACTCACCACATTGAATATTTATTATTTATTTATAATTATGAAATATGTTTATAAATGGAAAATACGCTGATAAGTATTTACAGCATACAAGTTGCTGCTGGCACATGCAATGTGTGTATATGTGTGTATATATATTAATATTAAATATAACTTATGATCGTGCAAAGTAAATAATGCAGATAGCAGATAATTAATTTAATGTCTAAATTTAATATTTGTTAAATTTAAATATATAATTCAAGCTTATTTAAATTTAATAAAAAATTGAATATAGAAACTGTTGTAGAAAGCAAATACTTTTTTGGAATATAGATATAAATAAAATAAAATAAAATTTTCATATATATTACTCGAATAAAATGCGCACTCAAGAGAGCCGAGAGCTATTTATTATGTTTCCAAGTAAATTACTCAACTGTCGCGTAATTTATGCATAAAGCATCAACAAAGTAAAAAAAAAGAAGACAACTCCAACGCTTTCAATTACTCAAAATGCGGGGCAAAATAATTTCAATACATATAAATATATACATATAAATATATATATATATATATACCATACAGTCGCTGTCCTAAAGAGCAACAAATATGCCACTCTGAGCGCAGCCGAATAATAATTTATATATTTAAATTTATACAAATACGAGTAAAATTGCTAGGGACAACAAACATCTGCTTCTTTTTTTTTTTTTTTTTTTGAAATATTTTTTTTGGGCTTGTGTCAAAGGCAAACGAGCATTTCCGGTCGCTGCTCGCTAAAAAAAACTGAACTGGGCTAAAAAAATAAAAGCAAAAAGCAAACATTTAAGCGGAAACTGCACGCAAATAATTCAAATTAAAATGGCGCTGGCAAAATTGAAATAACATGCAAAAATAAAAATAATAAAATAAATGTAACTAGAACGCAAAAACAAATGAAAAGCAAAATTATAACTGGGTCTCCCTTTGAGAAGTTGTAGAATTTATGCCTATATCAGTTGGTGTGTATAAAAAAAAATTTCAATCTATTAATTTCATTTTTTCAAGTGCTTAAAGTAACCAAATTAATTATACAAATAACTCAAATAGTTGCCAAAATTATATAAATAATAAATTAAATAAAGTAAAGCCGCAGTTTAATTAGAGCTTTCAATCTGCATGAAAAAGTGCAGCAACTTTAGCCATGGCAGAGTATAATGCATAAACTGCTCAGGCTTTGTCTCTTTTACGCGACAAGCGTGAAAAAATGAATATTTAAAAATTCAATAAATTACTTAATGCATTTTTTTTGTATGTAGTTTTTTTTTTCATTTTTTGGTAACTGTCCAGTTGCAGCCGCATAGAAATTGGCCATATGTTTGGTGTTTGGTTTGCTGGTTTTAAGGCTCTTTGTATTTCGCATTTTTGGGCACTTTTATGGCATTTTATTTTGGGCCATTGTTAGCCAGTTATGGCCATGGCTTTGTCTCTAGTTGTGGCCAGTTTTGGAGAGTGGGCGAGGTTAAAGTTTAACGCAAGCATTAAAGCAACAAATGGCAAACAGCAACAGTTGCCACTTGATGCAGTTGCTGTTGTTGTTGTTGTTGCTGTTGTTGTGTATGACAATGGGGTGATAAATATGTCAAAAGCACCTTGTCAGGCATCCTTTTAGGCGCCCAGACGTCGCAAGGATTTCAACATTTTTATTACAGTGTCGGGACAACGCGTTGTCTGTCTGTCTGTCTCTCTGTTCAGTCTGTCTGTCTGCCTTTCTGCCTGTCTGTGCCTCAATAAAACTGTCGCTTGCTCGCGCATTTTTGCAATGCAAAAGCGACTCAGGCATAAGGACTTACTTCTCTGCAATCCTGGCCTTGCCACATGCCACATGGAGTATGGCGAGCTTCAACGTCGCAGCTTCTAATAAAATATATATGTATGTATATTCTTTTCCCTTCTTTTTTTTTTTTCTTTTACATATGCGTTTGCATAAAATATTCTCTTTGTAGTCGAAGCGGCCACATTTCATGGATTTGCCAAAGTTGAAAATTGCTTTTTACACACACTGCAAGCCAGACAATTTTTATGGCCCATTGCGGCTTAAAGTGTTGCATACCTAACGGCGCAAGCTACTCACATTAATCAAGTTGCTCTCTACGTTTGCCTCATTACCAAACAATTCGGTTTTTTTTTTCGCTTTTTTTCTCAACTCGTTTGTGTTTTGTTGTTTTTTATTCTTTTATTTTCTTCTTTTTTTTTGTTGCTTTAATCTTTGCGCTTTGCTGTGTTTTTGGGCTCTTTGACTTTTTATCTGCACGCTTTATGCTTAATTGCTTCTTTTGCTGCTGTTGTATACATTTTCATTGGAGTGCTCATGTGTTGGGGCGGGGCTCAGGCCCACTTTGAAATCGAACATAAGGTAGCCTTACCACCTACACCCCAGAGTTACACACATTTCGCTTTGCATACATATGCCATGTAGAAGAAGATGGGAAAAAAAAGACTCACTTACTCACTTAATGCCCACAGAGACAAGCTCCTGCTTTTCCTCACAGAGCAGTGGAGCATAGCTGGCATATTTTGTGTCTTTTTGCGTTTTGGGGGCTGCAAAAACCGCAAAGAGCAATTCGTTGGTCATAAATTTGCAAAGCGGATTTAATTGCAAGCCTTGGCAACGCCACTGCCACGCCCAGCAAAGTGCAATCTCTTGTCCTTTATATGGTCTTTGGAGCGTGTGTAAGTACATGAGGGGGAGCGGGGATTGTGCCTACCAGACAACATCATATATAAAACTCATTACAGCATTATAAGCATAAAAGTGTGTGTGTGGTAAGAGAGCTCATTGTGGTCTTGAAATACCTTTCTTGCTTGTATCGCAGGTAGATTTAGCGCCTGATCTTTTCAATAGAACTGCAAATAATTTCCATTGTTGTAGAAATTCATAGCTCTAAATTTAATGATGTTTAGCTGCAGATATTGCTGTTGTTCATTTAATTTCAATAAGCAATAATAGCATTATGTATACATAATTGCTATACTATGCATTAAAGCACAAACAGTCCATTAAGTTATTCGAAAGTCAATTTAAATATATTTATATATATATCTATATATATCTATATATATCCAAATACCTTTCTCATTTAATAGACAACATCTTAGGCTACCATCAAGTCACTTTTATTTTGTAAATGTAATAAACAATATTATCATTATATATGCATAATTGCTATGCTATGATTAAAAGCACAAACAGCCCATTAAGTTAGTCGAAAGCCGATATAAATATCTTTATATATATATCTAAATATATCGATATAAATATCTTTATATATATATCTAAATATATCCAAATACCTTTCTCATTTAGTAGACAACATCTTAGGCTACCATCAAGTCTCTTTGATTTTGATCAACTCGGCGATGCTCAAACAAGTTTAACGTGCTTTTCATAGCGTGTCCTAAGCTCATATGCGGCCAACTCTGCTTGGCTTGGCCCTTGCTGCAATCTCAGTCATCTTAATTAATTAACTGATTTGCAAAAATAATAATTAAACTGTCAGTCGCAACCAGCGTCAGGAACCGTAGCAGCAACAACTACATCCCGCAGCTGTCACTGCTCAGCTGGTTTTGTGCCTTTTTGTTCTTTTTTTTTTTTTTTGTATTTTTATTTTATTATTTTGCACATTTCCGTTTCTAAATGTTAAATACCTCACGGTCAGAGCACGGAGACGGAGAAGACACGCCAGAAAAGGGCTTTCTGGCCAGGCGCCAGAAGCAGCGACGCCATCGTCCTGACTTTGGTTACAGGGCCCCAACACTTAATTAAAATGGCATCCGGCCGCGGCAACAGCAACAGCAACAACAACAACAACTACAACTGCAAAAAAAAATAACAAAAACAATAACAAAAAAATTCAAGGCATCCACGTTTGCCTCTACTATCTTGTCTGTGTGTTCGTGGTTCGTGTGAGTAAGCGAATTCATTTCCCGCTTTTGGCCGTTGATTGATATGCCAATGAAGCGCACCCAGTGCTGCCCCCAACCTCCCTCCCCACTCCTCCCTCCTCGACACACAAGCCACCAAGAACGTTGGCAAAAAGTTCTAGTTCGTTAGCTCTTATGCAAAAGCGGACAATAGCATACATTGCCGGCCCAGTCGCCGGCATAAAATCAACAAAAATGCAGATGGGCCAGATAAATTGCCAAATTGAAGCGGCGTCGTTGGTGACGGCAGCAATGTCCGTCGCATCATCCTACCAAATCGACTAAGCCAACTGAGCCAACGCCTCAGATTGGAGCATCAGAAATTGTTTGTAATTTTTTTTTCACCCTCTATTTTCCCTCCCCTTCCCGGCAAATTATATGGCAAAACGAAAACACACAAAAGGGAAACAAAAGTTGCCATGAACAAAGTGCTATGGTTTTCAGTTTTCTAAAAACGATTTTTTTTTCTTTTAGCCACCTTTGAATCTACTGCGGTTTTTAATGCCCTACATATAGTTAAGTTGGCAATTTGAATATATTAACTAGTACAAAGTGGCTAACACAGCATTAAATCAGTTTAATTGATTTAATAAAAATAACTGCTAAAGAATAATTTAGTAACTTACATTACTTTAACTCCATAAATATGTGTATAAACATTAATTTGTTTATGCTATTCCAACTATTATATAAACAAATGTTCAACAAATTTTAAGGAAAAAGTTTGATATTTCTTTATTCAATCTAAATAATTTTAAACGAAAAGGAAAAGTTAATAAACAGCATTTTGTATTAAATATATTCTATTAACTTTATTTTATTTATTTGTTTTATTTATTTTATTTATTTTATTTATTTTATTTATTTTATTTATTTTATTTATTTTATTTATTTTATTTATTTTATTTATTTTATTTATTTTATTTATTTTATTTATTTTATTTATTTTATTTATTTTATTTATTTTATTTATTTTATTTATTTTATTTATTTTATTTATTTTATTTATTTTATTTATTTTATTTATTTTATTTATTTTATTTATTTTATTTATTTTATTTATTTTATTTATTTTATTTATTTTATTTATTTTATTTATTTTATTTATTTTATTTATTTTATTTATTTTATTTATTTTATTTATTTTATTTATTTTATTTATTTTATTTATTTTATTTATTTTATTTATTTTATTTATTTTATTTATTTTATTTATTTTATTTATTTTATTTATTTTATTTATTTTATTTATTTTATTTATTTTATTTATTTTATTTATTTTATTTATTTTATTTATTTTATGTATTTTATTTACTTTATTTATTTTATTTGATTTTTTTATATTTTATTTATTTATAGCACCATTAAAAATCTACATTGTTTTATGTGAACTTGTGTCACACACAGCATTTCGCAATTACTCAATTAGCAGAGCATTTGATAGTCGCAAGCATCCATCAATTAAATGCTCTACTGCTTCTACTCCTTCTACTTGTTAGACAAGGGCGTGCTTGATTAATTGCAGACTGCGGTTAAATCTTTTTTATACCCTGTGCCCATTAAAAATGGGCAAAAAAGGGTATAATAATTTTGTGCAAATGTATGTAACAGGCAGAAGGAGGCATCTCCGACCCTATAAAGTATATATATTCTTAATCAGTATCAATAGCCGAGTCGATTGAGCCATGTCCGTCTGTCTGTCCGTCTGTCCGTCTGTCCGTCTGTCCGTCTGTCCGTCTGTCTGTATGAACGCGTCGATCTCAGCAACTATAAGAGCTAGAGACACCAAATTTGGCATGAAGGTTCCTGTATACCCTCTCCAGATCGAGTTTATGTTAGATTTTCGATATCTTTCCCCCCACCCCCGCAATTCAAAAAAAACGTATTATGGCCACATTTCTCAACGTAGACACTTCTAACTTAACAAGTGCGTTAAGAATGATATATAGAAGGAACGCTGAAAGTTTCATCAAGATCGGTTTATAAATAAGACAGAAAATCAGCAAAGAAATTAAAGTTATTTTTTTTCCACGGAATCGTTGAGCAGCAGGCAGCACATGTGAGCGAGCGAGACAGCGAACGACTGTGATACATGCGTCTGCTTACCATATTTGCACATGTGTGCGAGCGAGATAGCGAACTACTACGACACAAGCATAAGTAAATTAAGTGTCGTAACACTCAGCTTTGATTGAATATGTATACATATGTGAAAGCTTGCTGTTATAAGCAAGAAATAAGCAGAAATCATATGCTAAATAATAGTTTCAAAAGAGTATTCTTTAATAAACACCTGCTACGTTCTTATTTCTATTATAAGCAAAATACTTAATTTATAAAACTGCACAGGGTTTTATACTGTCGCGCGCGCTCGACTGATCCGCTTGTTTTCTGCTGATTTCGGCAGTTTTTCTACAGATTTCATTTTCGTGTTGCACTTCTGCCTCCCCTCTCGCTATCCTTCATTTTTTTCTCATTGGGTTTCAATGGTTTCATTGGTTTACTGTGTGTTTACATGGCCACGTAAGCAAAAATATTTTACAGCTGGACAGAGAGGCCAAGCGAAATGACTGTAGCACCTCCCCCCTCTTACCGGCATCATCAGCAAACACAAATGCACATACGTATTGATGGTCGAGTGTGAGTTTCTTTTTATATGGCCAAAACGGAGAATTAGCCAAGCTCGCGAGCGATTAATCAATGCTGCAGCTGTGGGCCGAGTTTTTCATGCTTAAAGTATGCACTTTATTATTTACTGCATATATCTATATTTCTTGAAGAGAGAGAGAGAGAGAGAGAGAATGAGAGAGGGGAGGGTGGATATTTGCAGCACTTGGTGTTTTCCGCTGGCATTTTCTTTGCAGACACTTCCTGGAGCCCGTCCACTCACTGGCTGCATGGCTGACTCGCTGGCATGTGTGCAAAGTTACTACCCACATCCTGTGCACTCAGCTCTCAGCTGCAGATATTTTTCATTTTCGAAAAAATTTCCGTTATGATTTCCTTGCATTGCATTTTGCCACGGCACAAGTTTTACACCCACACACACACGCCCAAACGCTACAACTCACATTTCTGTTCGACTTTTTAAATAGAAATTTGAATACGACAAAGCAGCGTATAAGATTCAGATAAAGCTGGCCGACGCTGCTTGCCTGCCAGTTGCCAGTTGCCAGTTGCCAGAGTTGTCCGAGCATTTCTCTATTATTTTTTTTTTTTGGCATTTTTTGTGCGACTTGACTTTTCATTTTTATGCTAAACTGTTTCCTTTTGCGGACAGGCGCATTTCATTTGCACAAACTTTGCCAAAGTATGTTGAAGCGGAAACGGAAGTTATACTCCGCTGATAAGTTGGAGATTGCAGTTTTGACCAAAAAACCAAAAGGCCTGAAGTATGAGAAGGACTCTAAGACTACACTGAAGTGACACACGACTCTGGCTCTCGCTCTCTTCTTCCTCTCCTCTCTCTCTCTCTCTCTCTGTCTCTTACCTCTTGCAAGTTAATTAAAAACTGCCTCAATGAATGAGCTATTACATAACACAATTGATTATGCAAAAGTACTTGCACTTCCTGTCTGTCTATTTGTCCGTCTGTCTGTCTGTCTGTCTGGCCTTCTACCTGCACGCCCCTGTTGCCCACATGTACCCCTCGCCTATCCTTCTCTCTCTCACTCCTGGGCGCCACCAATATTAAAATAACAAAGAGCGCACTTGGGTCAGAGACAACAGAAAGCAAAGCACAGCAAACAGCACTCTTATACTCTTATTCTTGTTGTCTCTAAGAAAATTTTAATAAGTAGCACAACAACAACAATGCCAAAGAGTTTGCCAGAGCAAAAGTTGTTGCAAAACTGCTGCCGCACAAGTGGCACACAAACAAAGTTCTGAATGAGGTAGAAAGTCTTCAACTTCTCTGCTTACTACCCGCTTCCCCCCCTTTACACGCAGAGAAAATGTAATAAATTTCTATACAAAACGACCACAAAATCGCTCTTTATGTGTGTGTGTGTGTGTGTGTGTGTGTGCGGGTTGTAGACAAAGAAAATATGAAAACAACAAGAGCAAAAGTAATTCAAGCCAAAAAAGCCTGCACAGTATTCATTTTAGCTAGGCTGCGGCTATCTATCCATCTATCTTTGGTCCTATTGGCTAAAGGAACGAAGTAGTGGCTAAGGGGAGATAGGTGGTGGGGGGGGGCTGTCTTCAGTTGTAATTTTTTGTTCTTACAATGCACATTTTGCACATTCAATAAACTTGTTTCTTGCTGTTGCTTTTGTCGTTGCAGTTGTTGCAACAGTTTCATGTTTGCTTTTTCAATATTTTATGCATAAATTTAATTTTCGTTATGAATTTTAGACGATTTATGCAGGCGACATTTATGCATTGCTTTCTTTTTTTATTTTTCACATCAGAGAGAGTGAATTGTTGGAAAATAATAATAAGTTTTTCCATAATTTAATGTTTATCATGCACATCTTTGAATAATAATTCACATTAAAAAAAAAAAACAAATATATAATAAATTTACATTTATTTATTCACTTAATACAACATTTTATTGAACTGTAGGCCAAATGCAGTAAATAAATATTTAATTGTTTGCACACAATTAAAATTGAATTAGCGTAAATTATAGAACAGCAAACTGTAATTAACAAAGTCTAATTACAATTAACAAATCGATTAGAGCAAATCTGCATGAAAAAACACGCTAAAGAATTCTCATTTCTATATAGTTTGCTTGCAATGAATTTGCGCAATTAAAAAACAATTATTAATTAAATAAAATAGACAGCTAAAGCTAGTGAGTTGTCATTGCGTTTATGAATATTCGAATTTAATCTAATTAAAAAAAATTAATTAGTTTAGAAACATTTTTGTATAAACGCTGGAAATTACAATTTTAGAATGTCACCCAAAAACGATTTGTAACATGGCTTAAAAGGCCTAGAGGGGGATATTAAAAAAAAAAAACAGTAAACATTTATTTATTTAGCCATCGAGTCATTGAGCACAATTTCAATTATAGGAATGTTTCAGCTAATGCATTTTAAATTCGTTTCTCATTGCCGGCAGCAACAATCAAATAGAAAACCAAAAACATACGTTAGTTCAACGTATTTACACATTTACACGTGTTCGCCAGCAACAACAACCTTAATTTATTGACTGTGAAAATTGTTATAAATTTGCAATATTCATTTACATTTGGCAGCCATTTGCCACGCCCACACACGCACAGGCGCACACGACTGTTGCTAATTGCCAAAATCAACACAATTAATAAAAAGGGTGAGCGACAAAATAAAGAGACAGCGACAGTATGTGACTGAGAGAGACATACATATAGATAGAGAGAGATAGAGAGCGAGTGAGTACTTTTTAGAAAAATCATTAATAACAATTGCAACAAGCAGCTGCAATAACAACAATAACAACAATAACAATGCAATCAATTCTGTGCAGCTCTTTACAGTTTTGCATGCAGTGAATGTTTGCACACGAAATAAATATAAATAATATGATTTTAAATAGAATAAAACAATAATCAAGCTAGCACTTAAATAATAAAATGTTTGGCTAACAAATACAAGCGAAATAGTCAAAGTAGATGACTGTAAGATACCCTGTAAATTATATAAAAATATATTCCATGAAATGTGATTTCAATTTGACAGAGTTTTGTAAATTTAATTCAAATAAATAAATAATAATATAAATATAAATAATAATAATAAATAATAATAAATAATAATATAAAATAATAAAATAAATATAAATGCAGAATATTTGTTATACTATCAGACAAACATTATTTGTCCAAACTATCTGATTTATTAATTTAATTGTAGAAAATAACGCTGAAAACTTATTGGATTGTTATAAATTCAATCAGACTATTTAATTAATTAATATATATATTTTAACAATTAATTCTCATTTATAGATATATATATATTTTTTAAATTATTATTAAATTAAATATTAAATAATTCTTATTTAACTTATGTAAGAAATAAATAAATTTTAAATTTATAATAATAAATATTCGTTGACTTAGATTTTCGTTCTAGAAATAATACACAAAATAAATAAATAACAATAAATAAACAAACTAGATGCAGTTAGCTCCACAAAAAAAAAAAAATTAATAAATATGCATAAATAATAAAAACTTTTTTGCCCAACTAATTTGTTGACTGTAGTTTTTGGCTTTTGATTTATGGCAAATATATACTCGTATGCAAATTGAGTGAACAAATAAAAATGTTTTCATTTCAGATAAATTTCAAAAGTGCATACACATAGACAATTGTGTAACAAACTTGTATGTGTGTGAGTCTGTCTACTGTGATTTCTAATTAAATATACAGATTTGAGCTTACCCCAGTTATGGACTGTTTGTCATTGTAAAGCGTTGCCTGTGTTCCAGATGTCGGCGAATTGGCAGCTGTTGTTGAGCTATCCGGACTAAAGTAGGTTAAAAATGCGCAGCCTGTAATTAAAGAGATGTTTTTAAAATGTAATAAATTTAATTAAGTCAGGCTTAATGCTAATAAAAGAATTAGACAAGCAAAAAAGTTAAGATGTAACAATATATGGCTTATAGAAGTTTTTGTAATTTCATATAAAAAATGGCAACTTTTCCTCCACACGCAAATAAACTCTATCTATTTTGCTATATTTAGCTTAACCATATTTTCCATGTTAAGCATGGCAAAAACATTTCGTTTTGTCGCTCAATTAAAGCCTTTTATGTGGTTTGGCTTTGGTGTTAGGCAAGCAGAAGCTATTAACCCACCACGCCCCATTTTTGCGGCCAGAACTTCACATAATTTTGTGGTGCTTTGCGTGTTAAGCGCGTCAACGTGTTTAGCGCCGTTTTGTGGCCATTTCATAAATCCGTGTAATTTCTTTGACATTATTCTTTTTATGTGCCCCCTTTTGTTTTTGTTTTTTTATTTTTGTATTTAGCAGGGATTGAGCAAGCAACTTCGGTTCTACATATTATAATACAAGTAATATTTAGGAGCGCAATTAGATAAGGCCATAAGGGACAATGCTACATAAATGCATAAGCCTACTAAGCGTATTTACATTAAACGTAATTTGGCTAAAATAAATATGTTTACTGGCTAATATTTTGCCACTTGACAGACCTAAAATTGTTATATAATATTTATATATTTATTTATATAATTATATATATAATATTTATAATATAAGTCAATATTTATTTAAATTCTATATTTAATGTACAATTTTGAACGGTTCTTTAAAGTCAGTTCTGCTTGTTTTGCCCTCTTCTATCTATTATATCGACCTTCTGTTGATTAAACAGCTACCAAACGTCGCTGGTTTACACACAGAGGGAACTAAACAGGACATGTCAAGCTATAACAAGTCTAACACCAACAGCAACAACAACAAGAACAACAACTTTCATAGCAACTATGATATGTGGTTCTTAACGTGACACAGCACGGACATGAAACCAAACCAAAGCCAACTGTCTGCTGTCATCGCCTCTGTCCATGTGTGCGTATGTGTGCGTGTGTGTTGCACTTGGTCTGGCCTCAGTGTTAACCAGCTAACCACAGCAACAACAACAGCAACAACAAGAACAATTATATTTAATTTTTAGGCAAACTCTGGCACGTCTAGTTTAACTGGTCGGCTCTCGCTTGTGCCTTTTTGTCTGGCGCGTCGCGTCGCGTTGCCTCATGCAACACGTCAAAAGTTGAACGACAGCGGCAACAAAAGCTGCCAACGAACCGGCGACGCAACGTCAACTGCTGCTGCTGCCACTGCTGCCACTGCTGCTGCTGCTTGCAACAAGCAAAAACGTCTAAAAACATAAAAAGTGTCGGCACATTGTTGAAATGCCAGGAAATTATGTGGCAGCAAGGGGTCAACTATACACACACGCGCACACACACACATATGTACACACGGCAGCTGTCAGTAATTAAAATGAGTAAAACACAGTCAACAGCCCAACAACAACAATAGTAACACTGCCAGGCCGGGCCTAATGAGTTTATTAATTAAAAATCACTCATATATGTATGTATATGTATGTGTGTAGGTGTAGGTGTATATGTGCATGTGTGTATGTGTGTGCGGTCGTTCTCAGAGCACGCTCCGTTCAACGCTCACTAATTGCAGCCAGTCTCGAGCTAGAAATTTGCAACAAAATATATTCTAAACACGGCACCCACAAAAAAATAAACAAAATTCGAGAGAGAAAAAATACAGCAACAGTTGGGTATATACAGCACACAAACATACTCTGTAATTGTCATATGCCAACAGAGGACTACAGTCTCTAATATTACGATTTATCTATTAAAAATTTATCTAAAGTACAATATTAACTATTAATTACACTATACTAACAGCTATTTAGTAGTCTTATTGAACTCTCTATTGAGATTATCGTTAGTTTACAGTTCACTCTGCAAATCTATAGTAACTGTTAGGCGAGTATGCTCACAGAAGAGCAAAGAAGAGAACTTAGAACTACACGCTTATGTATAATTACATTCGTACTTATGTTAACTTGCGCCCGACTGCATTCTGTTAGTTAACATTATTCATGGTGTGTGCCAAATGTTAATGTTAAGTGGTCACACTCGCTAACATTGCTAATGTTATCGATATATGTAATGCGTGCATTGGTATTATGCATATGTTTCTCAACAGTATCGATATTAATAAGTCAACTAATGTTATTGTATAAATGCAATTAAATCTCTAACGTTATTTATCAGTGTTGCAGCTTACTCAATAGTATTATCTATACTTTTGATTGCTTTTCTATATCAATTATAACTACTGCAGGTTTAATCGGTAATCTCATAAATGTAAATTAATATATTTTCTATGCTTATCTACTGATCTATCTAACTATCTTTGATACATTCTAGAGCTACATCTACATATATAGTCATCATTATCAGTTATCTGCTATCATTAGCAGTTCTCATAACAGTTACAGTTATCATTAGCAGTTACTAACGTTAGTTGCTCCTCTGCTTTCTTGCTCGCCTACAACTGTCTAAGCCTCTCATACCCAATTAATTGTTGATTGTGCAGAGGGTATTATACAGAGAGGACAACAATTGAGCGCCATGCGTGCTGTGGTGCGTGTCTGTCGCATTTGCCACTTCAACGACAACAACAACTACAGCAGCAACAACAACAACTAAAGTAACAACAAAACAAAATGGCGAGCGAATCGCTTGTCAACTCCTCGCCGCGCACTCACAATGACAGGCAGCAAAGCTGCTAATGACTTTTAAAATACAATTTTTATAACCTGCCCCCATCTATGTAGTAGATGTTGTTGTTGTTGTTGTTATATGTAGCTTTGTTTTCTGTGTGCTCCCCTGCTGCTCGCACATTTGGCGACAATTTGCAACATGTGCGTCGTCGCCAGACACTTGAGTGCCCAAAACGTAGCTCTAGTCCTACTCCTACTCCTACTTCTGCTCCTGCTCCTGCTCCTGCTCCTAGTCATAGTCATCGTCCTGTGCTGCACTCGTTATGTGCTCGCCGTTGAGTGGCCTTCAAATTGGCCTCGTTTAAATGGCATACCGTTGCAGTGGTTAGTGCTGTACTATGGCTGTAAACGTTGTTGTTAGCTGCCTGCTGGTCAAAGCAATTAGTTACGCATACGCAGCGTTTAACCCGCTTGACAATGTTAACTGCAGCGTATTTAGTAAACCGAAAGGACCCAAACAAATTAACAAAAAATGACAGAAACTTTTATGCAAACTAAGCGTAGCAAATGCTTTTAATTGTCCATAGTCTAACATATGCGAATTGCCATCAAAGCTTCAAGTGGCAATAGAAGTCAACGCGAATTCTTCAATTTGAAGAGGTATTAGTTGCTGCCAGAGCTAAGATTGTATATACATAAATACCAAGCTATCGAATTGTATATCTATCTAAGTTATATATTGCTACAAGTAAAACAACTTTATTATGATTAAATTGGTTTTCTTATCAGCTTCTTTATCAATGTTACTTCTGTTCTGCATTAATTTTCCTAGTATTATTTATAGTTTTCATAGTTGCATTCATCATACACTTAGTTTGGCATATATTTTGCTGTTTTTGGCCAACTTTCAAAGCCTAATTCAATGGCTCAATTGAGCACTTCAAAGCTGCATCCTTGACTAGCTGCAAGGCCAAGCAGCCAATTTTAATTGCAACTCATCAAAGCTGTGTTTCTGTCTCTCTCCCTTTCCCTATCCCTCTCTCTCTCTCTCTCTCTCTCTCTCTCTCTCTCTCTCTCTCTCTCTCTCACTCTCTCTCTCCCTTTCTCTCTCTCTGTGTAGAGCACTTGGATTAAAATTTTATTTTTTATTTTGATAACCACCAAAAGTGCGACTTTAATTCGTGTGGAACGCGGAACGTGGAACATTTGCTTAGTGGCATAGAAGTGGGTGGACTTGGCTGGGCCTTGTTCACTGCTGACGTTGGTTGTTGGCTTTGCCAAGTTAATTTTTTATGCATGCACTGAATTTGAATGACTTTGACAGCAAAGTACACAAGTGGCCGTCTCGCTGTTTGGCAGGGGAAACTCAGCTTGTTGCTGTTGTATTTTCTCTTGCGTTTTGTTGTTGTCGTTGTCGTTGTTGTTGTTACTTTTTGCCTACTTACATTTGCCATTGCGTTTGGCGAAATGTTTTGCAAAACTTTTAATAAAATAAACTTATTTGCACAATATAAACACATACATAAAACATGCCTTGCCTTGTGCTCGTTCTTTGATATTTCAATTTTTGTTTCACATTTCGCTCCGAAAAAAACTTATGCTAATTAAATTCTTGCAAGTCGCTTGGCATTTTTCACTCCCTCCACTTCTCCCCCGCTTGCCTTGCAGTGTCACTTTTGTTGTTGCTTCTGCCTTTTTGCCCTAAACCACAGAGAGCATACATTTTAGCCGCACCCATCAAGTTTTGAGTGGTTACCGTCTCTGGTTGGTGCGCTGCATGTTTATGCTTGTCTGCTGCTCCTGGTGCCCATTTATAGCTGCGGTCAGCGCAAAACCAAAGTGATTCATTAACGTGTGCGTTCATGTTAATATCCTTGCTAAATGTCAGTTTGTTGGTCAGCCACAAAGAGATATGAATGAGTTGCCGAATGGGTTCCCGAATGGTTTTGCCAAGCTCAAACCACTTTGCAACCCCTTGCCCCACCACACTCTCGAGATTTGTTTGCTTTATGTGAAAATGAAAGTTTCGTTCGTTATGCGGGCGCACAAAAGTATGGTAAAAAAAAATATAAAAAATAAGGCACAACAAGACCACACGACGTATACTTTATTTATGGCACACACAATAGCGAGTGTAACCTTCACTGTGACATTGAAATGAAAATGGACAATGAAAGTGAACGTGACAGTGCGGCAAGCAAATTGGCAAACATCAATTTAATGTGATTTGATTTTACAAATCTTCTAATGTGATTGGCAAACATTTAGTACGAATATCGTTTATAGTTTCCAATGCAAATTCAAGTTGTTAGACCCTGTACTAAAAGTGCACATAGTCTATTAAGTTTGTCATTTCGCCTTAAGCTCATTTCACTCTAATAACAAACGAATTTTACTATATTTAACAGTGTCTATTACTTGCTTAACAACTGCAATTTAGTTAGCCATCTAAATATGCGTTGCCGTCTTAACAACTGTAACCATTTGAGTCGCTTTGAAAGCAGTTGCCTAATCCAGACACTAACTCACTGGGCTGCAATAAAACTTTAGCAAACTCAATTTAACTCGACGGCTTTAGATATTGATCTCGAGCCGTAACTACTTTCAAGTCTAAGCCGCCATAAGCTACTGGAATAAAGAAACATACAGCCCAATAACAGAAAATTAAGTTTAACACACGTGAAATGCAGTAGAATAAAAAGTCCAGAATATCTAAACGCAAAATCTCTTAAAATACAGCAAGAAATGAAAGGAATTCACTTGCTTTTGATTTAAATTGGCAAAGTAATTTATATACTTGGAATATATATATGTATATATATATATATATATATATATGAGACCGCAACTAATAAATTATAAAGTAGCAAACGTTTAAAGCAAGCTAGGGGCAAGTAGTAAAAGGTGGCCAAGTACAGAACACAACACAGCACAGCACAACAGGAGGGAGCACAACAACTAAAACTGAAAAGCCATTAAGCATAACAATTTCCGGAGTGGGAAAAGAATAAAAGAAAATAAAAGGCAACAACAAGAGGCAAAACCAAGAGAAGGTGTGCAACAAGCGAAGCTGCACTTAAGACGTTTAACAAAAGGTAAAGTCAGATCAAAAGGGAAAACCAGTCTGAGTATGCGCTGCCCCTTTCACTCCATCTCTCTCTATCTCACTCTCTCTCTCTATGCTTGTGTGGGCATCCAGAACGTATCATGGGCACTGCCAATAAACAATAAAAGCTGAGCACCTCTTCACGAGGCCCTTAACAACGTTGGCATTGTGTGTGTGTGTGTGTGTGTGTGTGTGTGTGTGAGCTTTAAACACATAATAACTTAATGAATAACTTATGTAACCCATAATACCTGGCAAATTACGTGTCTGGCATGGGGTACAGTGCTCAGGTGAGCATACTGAATTTGGGGGGGTGGTGAAGGAGGGGGGAAACACAGCGTCAATTATTTAACTAGACGCCTGTGGCATATTAGAGATAATATGAGAGCCGTGCATAATTCATAGTTGACTAATAAGGCGGCATTTAGAGCTGCCTCCAACAACAACAACAAAAACAATTACAACAACAACAAGAAGAAGAAGAAGCAGAACGCCCCCATCGCATGTTGCGCCGCACATTTCATAATTTTTCAGTTTTATTTTCAACTTATTTCCCTTTTTTTATTTGGCAGGCCTCATTTTTTTTTTTTTGCACAACTGGTGCTTTGTTTGAGTGCCACTTTAAAAGTTGAGTGGCACGCCCTGCAATTGCCTCCTCCTCCTACTTCGCCTTCGTCTTCGTCTTCCTCTGCTTCGTTTATTTTTGGGTTTGTTTTTATTCCTTTTGCCACTTGCCAGCGTGTCTGTGGTTTGGCTACGACTTTTGGCCATGCCAGGCCTGCTGGCTTTGGTTTTTTGTTGCTGCTTTTCTTTTTTTTTTGCATGTAATAAAGCAAAGTTCAGCGGCCATTATCAGCGAGCACAATCGAGCCAGACGTACCGGACGTATAGACAGCACTAGTCACACATCACACACACACACACACACACACACACAGGCAATTGCAATAGCAGAAGCGCCAAAAAGTATGCTTTTACTTTTGCAGACCGTAAATGGTTGTTGTTGTTATTGTTGCTGTTGTTGTTGTTGTGGCTGCTATTGTTGTTGTTGGCACTGACTTCTGTTTTGGCAGCCGTTTTTCGTATTTGTGGCCCTGCCCCCTTCTGACTGTTATTGTTGTTACTGTTGCTGTTGTTGTTGTTGTTGTCGTTGTCGTTGTCGTACTTTGTTGTTTGGCAGCTTATGAAATATTCAATTGAATTTAATGTACACGACCGACTGACTGACTAAGCTGAGTTCACAGCTAAGTGCAAAGAGTTCAAACCAATGATGACTGCCGCCATTGCCTTATTCCTCTATCTGTCTGTCTGTCTGTCATTTTTGCTCTTTTGAACTGGTTACTTGATTCACATTATTGATCAGCGTGTGTGTACTTAGCTGCTATATATGTATGTACATACATATCGCTGGTATTTAGTAAAACAAAATGATGAATTCCCTTATGATACAGTCAAATACTTGGGCGCCATTGCTTTGCTTTATTATCTGCTTTTGTTTTGATCCTGATCTTCCCGCTTTGACGTAAATCAGCGTTGTTGCTATAATATTTGGCAGAATGGAAGAAGATAAAGATAAGCAGAAAAAAAAGGACGAGAGCACAATGAAAATCGACATACCAACATAGTATAATGTGAGATCGACACTTCTATACCCTTTATTACTTATTCCACATACATATATATACCATTTTAACATATAACACTGACTTACAGATACCATCTCCTTCTACGTTAACTAGCAAATTAAGATTGGGCTATCATTTGAATATTGTCGTAAAAATGTTAACAAGAAATGTAAGTGAATTAATTATCGAAGTCGTGCATACATTGCGAAAAGCAATGCAGCAAGCAGTTATGGATTAAGAGGTCGTTCAACTGATTGCGCTCTGCATGTAAAACATTAGTTTCGCTCTCTTCATTTGCTCTCTCTTCTCTTCTACTTCTTATTCTCGTGTATTTCCGATCATTTTCGCAGCTATGATTTCATTTGAATCGTTATCGCTCCTACACGAACAGCTGTTCTACACTAACGTCGCGTATATTGATACTTATACGTTGCACACTATGCACTATGCATATAAATTAAATTCATTTCTAATTCTTTAACAGTTTGTTTATTATCTTCAGACGTTTTGTCATAGAAATTGAATAGATATCTGTATTAATTAACTATAATTTATTTATTATTTATAAAATGTCGCAAATTGGCAAATGCATTCACTTCTTGCTAATATGATTATACAAATCATTGTGACTAGCTGAAATGTTAATTTCAATACGGAATTCAGTTAAAGCCATTAAGTAAACGAAGTCAATGCTGCATATGTGTTATGTCTTTGTAGCCAAAAGCAGAGAAAGGCTGTCTGCATATAGTATTTTTGCTGTGCTTCTTTTGTTATTTTTGCTTCTTTTTTTTTTTTTTTTTTTTTTTTTTTTTAATCATAACATAATGGCGCGGCATTACAGTTAATGGATTGCAAGTGTTGCCAGCCTGTGTTCCGAGCCTCTGGTTGCTTTTTTAGCTTGCAAAAATGGCACAAGTCGGCTTCCCAACTTGGCTAGCCTCCCTGCTCCATCCCTGCTCCCATCGTTTTCTCTCGCTTGGCTGGCTGGAGTCCCATATGAGCAGCTGGCTCCCGAAGCACATTGCTTAATGGCGCTAGTTGCCTTTTAAGTGTAATTGCCGTGTCCCAAGTGTTTGTAATGTGTACAAATTTCAACAATTTTTTTTTTTTTTTTTCTGCCAACCAAGAAGCAAACTCCAGACCCAGAACTTTCACCCATGCCCATACCCAGAGTCGTCGCGCTGCCCACACCTAGCCGGACCATTCCGTGGCCGTCTGTGCTTTTAAAATTATTACTATATTTGTAAATATGCCTGCCAGACCCTTAAAGCTTAAAGTCTGTAAGTGGGAGGAGCAAAAAAAAAAGAAAGAAGAAAAATCTACTATAGTTTTACTCACTGGCAATGTGCTCGTTGTGAAAGGCCAACATGTTTGTTCGAAGGGGTTTTTAACAGCTTTTCCAAATATGTATTGTATTGTAGTATTTGTTTGTTTGTTTGTTTGTTTTAATGTCCTTTTTATGGGGTTTACGTCGCGTCCGAAAAAGCTCTCTAGACCAGCTGCTGCTGCTGCTGCATCCGCTTTCTGTAGTTGTTGCTGTTGTTATTGCTGCCGTTATTGTTGTTGTTGTTATTGTTGTTGTTGTTGCTGTTACTTGTCCGCTGACAGTCAGTATCGCAAATTTTGTGGCAGCAACGAATTTCACACTTTGATTTCACAATATAATCGCACTCGTTTTTAAAGCCGCAACAATTTGTTTGTCGCGCAATCGCCTGAAAAGAGAGCAACAAAAAAAAAAAGAAAGTATTATTACAGATAGTTTATGCATCATAAAGAATAATCAGTGTGAATGCCCAATGCTCAGCGAGGATTAAGCGATTCTCTATTTAGAGTTTTCATTGTTCGTTATTCCAGCTGGCAACTGAAAACGGTTAACAAAATAACGCGTCAGTTACTTGTTAAAGTCTTTAAGCTTTTCAAGTTTATAAAGCGTTTATTTTATATATATATTAAATACTATACATTTCTATATACCATCAATTTCATAACATACTCTTTTGCTGGACTTTAAAAAACCATTTATCCATTTACTCGCTCTCTTTGTATTCCAATTAATTGCTATTTCATACGACTTTTACAGTTCAGTTATTTTTTTGCAATTTCTTTTCTTGTTTACTAAAAATTCGCTATGCCCATAAGCCACAGATTTATTATACTCCCTATAGTCGCTATATATATATATATATATATATATATATTACTTAGGCAACCCCAATTGCCAGGCCTTCAATGGAATATGATTTACAACACAGCAGAGATGCTTGGCTGCCGAAAAGTTAAGACCAGGGCCATTATTTAGGGAATAAGTTTAAACAAAAGCAAAATATAAAAAAAAAAAGAAAAGAAATAAAATAGTAAACAAAATACACAAAAATTGCATTGTACATGGCACTTTGCCTCTGCTGCCTCTAGTGTTTTGTCCTCTGCTGTGTGTTGAGCTCTCTCTCTTTCTCTCTCAGTCTCTCTCCCTCTCTCCATTTCTGGCGGCAGGCGGCTCAGCGAAGCGCACACACACCAAACGGAAGCACATGCTGCGGAAGTGAATTTTCTTCGCTTCCGTTTTAGCGCCATGGTAGCAGTTACGACTGCACATAGTTAAGCGCAGGCGTGCAACAATCAAAACTAAATGTCAAACAAAAAATACAATATACCAGTTGGACAAGTCAAAAAAAAAAAAAAAAAAAATCGAACCAAAAACCTGATTTGACAGCCCTGAAAACTGGCAGTCGAAACAATCAGAGGCAGTCAAGACATTCCAAGTTAGTTACTTAGTTAGTTAACTAGTCAAAGCTGTCAACTGGCATGTCGATTTGAACTAACAGCGAAATGCTATTTTCATGCAACTCGTGATAACTTCATATGGCTTGAGGCTAGCAAGCAAATTGATTATTTTAGTGCATTTTGATTGACGCTGCAAGTCAATGATATCCTGCAATATATTCCTGACTTTTGTTTTCAGATAATTAATATTTATTGCAAACTGTTACAGCAGGCTAAGAACTCTTTTTTTAGTTTTTGGAAATTTCTAGTTTACTTTGCTAAATAGATGCAGAGTTTAAATTATTGACACTTGCATTAAAAATCATATTCAAAACTTCTAATCTACTTGAACTGATTCTATTGCTGCTGTCTGTTTGAGTTCAGCTTGTTTTTTGCACTCGATATGAAGTATAAAAAGTGTGTGTGCAATTTAGTTACAATATTTACATATATTTAATCATGACTGAGAGTGTACAGTATATGGTTAGTTGGACAAATGTTCGAAGTTAGACAGAAAGTTGTCAGAGCCGCTGCAAGTCTATAAACTACATAAAAATGCTATAAAAATACTTTGGCATTACACAAATAAGCAACTCACTCGACAAAGTCGAATTGAAAGTCAACTTTGTTGTCGTTGTTGTCGTTGCAATCGAAGAAGTCAACAGCAATAGCAATTGTGAGTGTATGTGTGTGTGTGTGTGTGTGTGTGTGTGTAGAACTCACTGAGTATGTCTGACTGCGCGACTGTGTAGCACTTCCGCTTCCGCAACGGAAGCTAATGAACGTAGCCGAGTAGCAGCGACGCGAACAAAATGGCAGCGACTCTAAGAAAATGCCAGGCAAATGTTAAATTAATAATAGAGGAGCAGCCGCCGCACAGAGCGGAAAAACTTTCCTTACCCAAACGCCCAAAAAATTTGTTGTTGCAAGCACGCTGCTGCTCCACCTTGTTAGCAACAACAACAACAACAACAACAACAACGACATTGGCAGCGGCATTTATGTGACTTTAATTTAAATAACTTTGGTTAGCTTCAGAGCGTGCACTAATACAATTTTAGCAACTGAAGGAAACATGTTGCAAGGCTGCTCTTGCCACGGCTCTTCATAACTAAAATATGCCAAGCATTTTCAGCCTGCACACGATCTTTAAGTCAGAGCGCCCCAAAAACCGCGAGAATCCAAAGCCAATCCACTCGAAAAGCCGTCATCATCATCATCATCATCATCATCATCATCATCATCAACAGCATCATCAAGGAGTCCGTAGTCAGTGAGTCACTGAGTGGGCTACTTTAAAGTCACGAAGTCTTGGAATTGTGCGCAGAGTGCCACAAATGCTCCAAGTTGAGAAATGAAATTTGTAACGCTTTCGCTTTTCAATTATAATTTGGCTTGACGAGTTTTTTGATTGCTTTTGTGTATGCTTGAGCGAAATTTGTTGTTATCCGTCGTCCGGCAACTGTCTGCAACTGACCTCAATTGGATATATAATATTATATGTATGTACATGTAAAGATATACGACTCAAACCAGCGACAGCGCCCATAGTCTCAAAACAAGTTTCTTTACTTTGCGGCTTTTGGCTTAATTAGCAAATTGACAGCATGACAGTTGAGTGAAAAGCATTTACGAGCACAGCACAGTAAGTTGACTCCTGCTGCTTCACTTAACAATGGATGTGTCTTCAAATATGTACAATGTATGTCTAAAGTCGCTAACGTGCAACAAACATTGCAACGCTTTGGGGGTAATCAATTTGCAATGTGGCAACAAGCAGACTAGAAATAGACAATTAAAAGTAAGTTTATTAATGTTAAGTAACGATTGAATTGTTAAATATTGTTATAAAATTTAAAAAATGCTTCTTATTTATTATTGAGCTGCCATTAAACGACCAGCTTTAATCTGTGCCACCACTACATTGTATATACTCCCATAGATGTGTGGCTATCTCGCTTTGCCTACATAGAATAAGTAGAGCGATCGACATAGTGATCTCGCTCTCGCGCTCGCAGAGTAGCGTGGATCTGACAACGTTGCGAAAAGAGGCGGTCGGTCGATAACAAGCAAATAAATACCTAAGACGTGTTGCAAAAGAGCATAACAAAGTAATTTCATTAAATCAATGACTACAAATCTTTCTGGCAAATCCTTAAATGCTGTGCGCCATTTAGTGCTTGTACATAATAAATGCGTTGAATTGAAAGAAAAATCTCAGTATTATCACCTTGTTAATCCCAAATGAAACGCACATGCTGCCTGCTGCCTGCTGCCACATGTGGCAAACAGCTTTAATGAAACGCAATATTTGGAGAGCATTGAAACTTTAATGAGCCCCCAAAAACAATGTTGCATGAACGTATCGATTTTGTTTCTTTGCTAATTTTCAGCTCGTTGTTGTTGTCGTTTGCCACATTGTGCTGTTGTTATTGATCACACACACACACACACACACACACACACGCAAGCCAACGAAAAATACACACAACACCCACACACAAAGCAAAGGTAGACGCTGCTGACTTTACGGGATAGACACGTGTGTTGTGGGGCCAGACGAATGTTAAGTTTTGTGTTTTTGCCTTGTTATTTGACTCTCTCTGTCTCTCTCACACTCGTTTAGCCTCTGGCTCGGCCAATCCCCATGGTCATGTGGGCTTTTTCAGCTACATTTTTGCTGCTACAACTTTTCTGACCATTCAAGGAAAATAGTCGGCACATTGTAACAAAAACAAAGAGGCCTCTGAACGTTCCTGGCTGACTGACTTGCTGAGTTTTCTCATTCCTTGCCATCATCAGCGCCGTTGAATTTTCCTATTTTTTTTTTTTTTTTTTTTTTTTTTTTGTGAATGCCCCCTTTCCCATCATTTTGTAGACACAAATGTCAGACGTAGTCAGTTTTAGTTTTGCATTTGCAAGTCTGCCTGCTCCCCCGTTAGGTTGCACGAACCTCAGTTGAACTATTGCAAGCAAGAGTTTTATAGACCAGTCAGCATGTGTGCGAGTGTGCGAGTGTGTGTGTGTATTTTGAGTGTGTCTAGCAGGAGTTAAAAGATTTTAAACCCTTAATGATGATGATGATTGTGATGATGACGATGCCGTTAAAGGTATCATGTGGTGGCGTCAACAATGCGCTTTGTTCTTGGTTTTCCTGTTTCTTGTGTTATTGGCTAACTGCTGTTGACTTATATTACATGAAGTTTTCATTGCAGTGTGCGTGTGTGTGTGTGTGTGTGTGTGTGCGTGTATATGAGTGTTGTCGAGGCCAAAGCTAAAGCCAGAGATAATGCATTGTTTGGGTTTGTTGTCTAGCCTCGATGAGCTGTACCTCCGAACGGTTTACAGCCTCCTCCTTTTGCAGGGCAAACATAATGGAATTTTCATGTAAACAATTTGCATGTTTTCAGACACACACACACACACACACAGCTGTAGAAGCGTACCCTGACAGAGACAAAGAGACACAGCGAGGAAGATGGAGATGCAGAGAGAGAGAGAGATCGAGAGCGAGAGCGATAGAGAAAGTGAGTAGGTTGTAGTTCTACTTCATCAATTAACACATCAATTTTTGGTCCTTTTGTTTTATATTCATGTTTGTATTGGTATCTAATAAAGATAGCTTAGAGTTTATTCCATTCATGTTCAGGCTGCTTGGGTAATCAAGCCTGTTCTTGTTGTATTCAAAAATGCAGAGAGTGTAAAGTTAGATTTAGAGATTAAATTGTGCATTGAATGGCTAGCTTAATATGCACTACGTAGTATATGTAATACGTATGTAGAAGTAAATTGATTGCAAATTACATATATATTCTAGTAAAAATATCAAGAAGTCGAGAGATGTGCAGAGTTAGACAAACAGGTGTTACAGGTGTTACTAGCAAGCGAAATCGAGTTGTTAAATTAATTATTACGAATATAGATGAAAATTGATGCAAAATTAAGTATATATTCTAGTAAATGTATCAAGTAAATGTTGTTACTGCTAAATGATAAAGCAAAGCATTTGCTGCATTCAACAAAAGAAAGTTGCAGTTGACTCCTTTCTTTTCCACTTGTCACCTGCCTTGTAGTAATGTAGCTACCATTTTCTACTTTTCATTTAAGCAATCTACTTTCTCTAAAGCATATTATGATTGACCACTAGAAACCTAAGCGTGTTGTGCTATTTCAGTAAAGCAAAGCACTTAACTCACATTACGCAAAAGGATGCCACGTGCAACAAAAGCAACTAATTGCTGGGCTGCTTTTGTGTGGCAGAATGCTTTATTGCATAATGCTTGCTGCTTTCTAATTAAAATTATATACCAACTAGGTATATGCATATGTGCATACATATGTATAAATAGTAGGTTTTTGCAAGTATTTACCGGCAAATAGAAAAACGAATTTAATTAAAATTTATATGCTCACAACAAGAAACAACAAATATAAGGCAAGGCAATTCGGCGGCTTTTCATTACGATAACTGTGTGTGTGTGTGTGTGTGTTGGGCACGACGTGCGACACTACGAAATTTTTAATTACTCGTGCTCAACTTTCAAAAAAAGAAATAGAAAAAGCAACAAAAAAAACTGAAGCAGAGCGAGCTCATTTTGAAAATTTTGCATAATTACTCCGACGCTCGACGATGTGTTAGCAAGTCAGTCAGCGTTGACTCCGAGTCATGAGTCAGTCTGTGTGGACTTTTGTGGAAGCTGGACTCAGTTTTCGAGGCCCAAACCCATAGCTTCAGACCACGACCAACACGAGAAGCAGGACCAGGACCAGGACCCTGTCGACGTTGGCTCAAGTGCACTCACATGCGCAGCGACCAAAACTAAATGAACTTATGCACACAAACACATACATACATACACATAGAACTGAGAGTCTGTGGGTCTGCATGTGTGTGTGTGTGGCTTCGCTTGAGCACCTGTGCGCACTTGTGTTGGTTTTCCCTCTCTCTCTTTGCTCCCCTCTCTCTCTTTGCTACGTTCGCCTTCTTACTCAATACACTATGCACAGACGTGGAGACGCTTGATGAGAGCTGCGCGCACTTGAAACTAAAGGCTAAGTAGGTGCATTCATATAAACATTGCCCATGCACATTTTGTATCTGAGTGTAGTTATATCTCTACCTCAGTGTTGTTATTTATACACACACATATACAAACACATATATACATATATGCTGAAAAGTTGAGTTGCTGCAGTTACAAGTGGATTGCCTGCTTGTGTAATTAAATTTATTTCATTATGTTATTACTATGTTATGTGTGCAGTGCATTTTTGCAACCAAACTTTGCAGAGGGTGATTACCTCATAACTGATAATGAGCCGCTTAACGTGCAGAAAGAGAGGAAATAAAGTATAAAATATTAGTGCCCTGATGGCGCAATTTAACGTTTAAACGGTTTGCTTATCAGACTTCAATTTGAAACCATTTTCTTTACATTAAAAATAATGATTTGCTTTAGAATAATTATAAATATTCGCACGCTTAGATAAATAAAGATAAAGAAAAAAATAATTTATTTTGCATTAAATTGAATGTTAATTTCTCTTTTTAAATTCTTCATTCAATCTGAACTCACTTAACATTTATCTAGAGCAATTGTCTAAGTGTAATTGCAGACAATTTGCTCGAAAACCAATGCAAAATACAATAACAATTTTGAACACTTCTTTTCTTATAGTCTTCTTTGCCTATGCTTTGAGCTAAGCAACAACACTTTCATATGTGTTGTTGTTGTATTGCTCTAAGAGTGCGTGCGGTTGCGAGAGCATTTATTGTGTATTCTTGTTGTTGTGTGCTCACCGACTACGCTAAAAGCGAATTGCACAAAGTAACGGAGTGCGTTTCTTGTGTAAGTGAGTAGATAAAAAAATGAAATATCCATAAATTATGCTACAATTAATGTTAATTTCTCTTTTTAAATGCTACATTCAATCTTAACACACTTAACATTTATTTCGAGCAATGTTCTAAGTATAATTGCACACAATTTCGTTGCGTTAATTTATTTGTCTAGCTAACCATTGATTTCGTTTGATTTAAGCTGAGTCCAGTCTGGTTTATACTGTATGTATGTAGTAACATCTTGCATTTAGTCGTGGCCCGCCCCTTCTGTTGTGGCCTTAACACACGTTCAACACACACTTCAATTGCTGTGCAAATATTCTTCGCGCATGCCACAAAACATCGAGTTCAATTGCGGCCAGGACACTCAGACTATCTGTGTGAGTGTAAATGGGTGTGTGTGTGTGTGTGTATGTGTGTGTGTATGCGAGTTGTTTGCTGGCAACTCGAGCATGAATGTCTCGTCCTTAAGCACACATCAATTTCAAAACAATAATTGAAAATTGCAACAATTGGAAATTTTTCGTTTGGGTTTTCTGCGCCACGTACGAAAAGAAATGAAAGTGCAACTTGCTGTTGCACAAATCGACAAAATGTATAAAATAGTAAAAAATAGAAAGAAAATGCCAAGCAACTATTGCTTGTTATTGTTGTTGTTGTTGCTCGACTCCCTGTTGCCTTTGCTTGCTGAAGCAGCACGAAATAAAGTTGTGGATTTTATTGTTGTGTGCGCGGCTGCAACTTCAACTGCAACTTTAGCTTTAATGTGGCTAACAGCGACAGCGAAATGCAGATAACATTCAACTATTCCCCATCTCTGCGCGCTCTCTCTCTCTCTCACTCTCTCATAAAATATATTTTTAAATATTTTAACATTTTTATGACACGCAAAGTTGGCCAGCCAACATGGCCGTAAATAAATAATGTTGGCCAACATGGCAAACATGGTCAGCACATAGAAAATGAAATAATAAATACAATGTTCTATGGATTTATTATTTATAATTTGTTTAAACGAAAACGAAAAAAATAAAACAAACAAACAAACAAAGAATAATAAATAATATTGCTTTTGCTTTTTTGTTTGCTCCATTCTCTGCATTCCAAATGGAGTTTATTTATAAAGTAATCAAATTTGCAAATACGAGTATTTATGAGAAAACAAAATATTATAAGCGAATTAATTCCTAGACTAATATTAAATTTGCTAAAATATTTAATCAGTTAATTAAATATTGCAAAATAAAATATCTATTGAATGAAACTCCTACAATAACCACAATCGAAATATAATTTAAATATAGTAGTAGTAGTAGAAAATAATAATTAAATTGAATAAATTATATATTATTACAAATAAAAATAAATATAAATGATTGAATTTAATAATTTAAATTCGAAGTGCTTCAATTGAAATGTATAAAAGTGAAAACCAAAATAAAAACATATTTTTAACAATTATTTTTAATCAAATTTAATTATATTTTATAAAAATTGATAACTCTTTTCTATTGCATTATCAGAATTGTTCTTCAGAGCATTTTGAAGTCCTAATGCTGTAAACAGAACATGATTACATGACTTTTTTGTTGTTGGCTATTTTGTTGTAGCTGTTCTAGCAAATATTTATGCTTATCAATTAATTATGTGACATGTCGACTGACAACAGCAATGACAGGTGAGTGGCCTTTCTATTCGTTGCTTTTGTTGGCTTGCTGTCAGTCGCCACCGCCGCTGCCAACGCCGCCAGCGTCGGGTTAATAAAATATTCAAAATTTAATTTTCATCGCGTTGCATTTGACACATTTCAATAAAAACAATTACTATAACAATTAAGTTGAAAAGTCGCAGCAGCCGCAGCCGTTGCCATTTTATTTGCTGTTACTGAAACGCTACATAAAAAAAAACGGGGCTTTCCCATAGTCCCTCACTCACTATTTAACAGCAACGCCACAGCATCCCTTTGTCAAGGGGGTAAACATTTATGCAATTTTAATTATAAATGCATTGTTGTTTTTTAATGAGAATTGCCAAATGTCAACAGGATTGGTCAAACAATAGCAGCAGCCAAACAACAACGGCAACAACTGACATTAGCCGGACAGCTGTTTAAATAATGCATAATCAAGTGGAAAATGCTGACATGATTCAATTGAAACACAAACCTAACAAGGCTAAAGCATGTACAAAAGGTCAATGAAATGTTATGTAGCTTGGTACTATATCAAACATCCACACTTTAAACTACTTCACTCTCATTTGCAATATTTGTTTTTGTAATTTGCTGCGAGTGCTTAAGAGCCAATGCAAAATACAATAACAATTTTGAACACATCTTTTCTTATCTGCAGTCTGCTTTGCCTATGCTTTGAGCTCAGCGACAACCCTTTCATCTGTTTACACATCATATATTGTGTATTGGTGTTGTTGTATGCACGCCGACGACGAAGAAGCGAAAAGCAAATTGCACAAAATAACGCAGTGTGTTTCTTGAGTAAGTGAATATAAATACATAGTATACTACTCACAGCTGATCGTATGAATGTGAGATACAGTGGCTCACAGCTTATTTCAACCAGCGCCCCATATACAATCTAAGTAGCTATTTAACTAAACTAAAATAGATATGAAAATAATTGATAGATAATAATAGATTGTTAGATTATTCCTTTAACTTACTAAATACAAATTTATTTATTTTTATTTAGAATTTTTTGATGCTACAAATTTTAGCTATTTATTAGTGCTAAATATTTTAATTAACTAATTGTTCGTTATAATACTTTGAAAACCAAATATATAAATTATGTTTAATTGATTCGTTTTATATATGTTTTATTGATTTAAAATAATAGCACATGAACAGCACTCACATACTTTCTCATCTTAAGCAATTACCTCAATGGAAATTGTAATTGCAAATGACTTGAGAAAGTCTTACCAAGCGCTAAAATTACTCATATGCCGCATGCTGCAAGCGGCAGCCAACTGCAGTAAAATGCCACTAGTTGGCCCAACAAACGAGCACAGACAGTGGCAAGTGGTGCCCGGATCCTGGGCCACAGGGCCATCCATTGTGATGCCATTCAAGTCAAATGGCGGAAATGAAAATTGAATTTTATGCAAACACAAAAGCCAATTGAAGTCAATTATTGTTTATGTAACTAATTTTATTTAAATATAAGTCAATTCGTCTGCAGCAATAGAAAGAGACGGAGACCGAAAAGGAATGCAAGAAAAACGAAGAGGAACAAGCAAGAGGAAATGTGTAGGCAAAGTGAACAAACGAAGTGCCAACAAATTGATTGGAAATGAAGGCAGAAAGTAGAAGAAGAAGAAGCAGAAGCAGAAGAAGAATAGAGGACAAACGTTGAGCAGAGAACTGCAGTCTGAACTCACAATGGCGATGAATTTTATAGGCAAACCATGAATATGCATAAATATTTACGAAATGTCTATGAAATATTGTTAACTAACTAATTGCCAAAGAGTCGCTGAGGCATCCAAATGTTAACTGACCCATTTGAGAAGCTACCAAATTTAGCAGCTTGATTCCCACGCTTTTTTTTGGCATTAGGCCAAACCAATACAAAAAAGAGAGCAACCAAAGTGTCCTTGGCCCTAGTGGAAAATTGCTGGGGCCATCCATCAGCTGTTTGTTTTGTAGAGCGCAGCGTTGCCAGCTTTTTGCCATTACGTTTTTTCTCTCTATTTCTTTTTTTTTTCGTACATCTGTTTTGTTTCTTTTTTCTCGTTGCCGTTACTCTCAGAGACAGCGACAAAGTGCAGCTCGTAGCTGAGCGATTCCTTTTTTTTGTATTTTCGGCTATGTGTGTTAGTTATTTTGATTGATTGCATTGTTTCGTGTAACAAATTTATTTCTGCCACGCCCATCAAGCACTTAAAAGCGCCAGGGGGCGCAACAACAAATATCGGCTGGCTTTTAATAGGTTTGCCTTTTTGGGGGGGTAGTAGCTACATCATTGTCACAGCCAGGAAATTGGTAAAAGGCCGCCACATGTATGGTAGGTACAAGTTTAAATTCAACAACAGCAACAACAACAACAACAACAACAACAACAGCATCGCTCTACCAGCGCTGGCTTCATCTTTAGCGCCATCTGAATGACGTCTTCTTCTGCTGCTTCTTCTTCACTTAGCCAGCATCATTAGTGAAAATGATTTCTTATTCAATGCTCGCCGCCTTTGCTTTGCCTGAGTTTTTTTCCTTTTCTTTGCTTTACATTTTCTTTTCTGGTTTGGTTTCTTTGCGCTGTTGTCATGCTTCATCGATTTTTTATGCTTTGCTGCTTGATGTCGATGGAAATTTGCTTCTGTTTTTTTTTTTGTGTGTATGCACTTCAATATCAGCCTCAGCTTGACTTTGCTAGTAATAATGTTGTATTTGTTTTCTACCACAAAAAAAATATACAAAAGTTTAGCTCTGTCTTGGCATTTGCTGTGCTCTGTTATCTTTAATATTGATTATATGCAATATTTCAGACAGACACTCAAGGACCATTCAAGTAAATGTCAATGCAATCAAATATAGGCAGAGCGAGAAACCCCAACAATGTTTTCAATATCCTTTTACACTTTATAGAAATCCCAATCTCTAGCTTTACTTGATATTAAAACTTTATTAGCTAAAATTTGATATATATTAAATGAAGTACAAAAATAGCAGAGAGCATATGTAAAAATGTCTACAATCTTTCACTTTTTATCACATTTTTGTCAGCCAATTAAGATTTTAACCAGTTGCCCCAAAAGAAGCGTCTAAACCAGCTCATCTCACTGTCCGCAGTATCGTTTTGCTTTACATAGAAATATGTGAGAGAAGGCGGCTCTAACCTGCCACCCGAGGTGAAACTCATGATGAATCCACAATGTTGCGAGTCGCTGCTGTTCATCGATAATGTTGGCACCTCATTCACCACATCGACAATCAGTTCGGTAAAGTTATCTGCATTATGCGCTCCATTGCGTATCTTGAATTGTGTGGCATCGTATTGATGTTGGCGCAAGTAACTCATTAGGGAAAAATCTTGTGGCATATAACCCCAAATGAAGGTCTCCCCATGCCGCAGCTGTAGCTTCTCAATCAACGTTGTGCTCTTGTGCGAGGCAATCACATTGAACGGCTGACGCAGATGATTCATACGCTGACGTCCCGTCTCCATATTGAAGCGTCGATCCTGCAACTGTTGCTCCTTGTTGAGCAGCGAGGACTTTAGGCCATTGTGTTGGAATTGCGATTGACTCGCCCGTATGAAGTACAACAGATAGTCCCGCGCACAGTCAGGCATCTCGAAGCTATCCCAGCGACAGCATCTCAACTTGACATAGGATTGCAGCAGCCAATCGATGGGCTGATCATTGTAGAAGATCTGCACATAGGATAGAAATTGTCGAAGCTCTGTGGTGTGAAACAATTTGCCAATAAATCCCAGATCACAGAAGCTCAACACAATCCAGTTGCGATGATGACCCAGGCGAAAGTTCGTATGCAAGGCAGCCAAATTGATGATGTAATCAAAATAACCCTCAGTCGTTACAATATCATCCTCCAGCTGTAGATAATAGGAGCCACGGCTCTGAGCATAGGTCATTAGGTACATATAATCGAGGGTCTGTTTAGTGCGCCAACGAACACGCGCCGGATCATCGTGCAACGTTAGATAGATCTTCTCAAAGTCTGGATAATAATCGATGGGCGGCGTTATGACATCTATCAAACCAACATCCAATTCCTCGCCAAATATCTCGCTTATCTCCTGCCAAATCTGTTGCACAATCGAAGAGTTTGTCTCACCTATGTAAACCACAATGAGACAATCTTGGCGATGAATGGGACTCATGTGCTCCAACAGTTGTGACAGCGATTCCAATAGATAATTCTCGCCAGGACGATACACTGTGGGCACGCCCAGCACATAAGCAACACCTGTGCGTCCCCGACTATAGCTGGAGCCCATTAAGAGGGGTATGCGACTCAGGATATCCTGCCACGTTATGCCTTTGCCGTGTTGCAATGACTGGGCCAATACTCGTCTAACCTCGCTGCTGTTTGTGCTGTTCGAGCAGCGAGCAATGCGTCTGCTTTTTACACTTTGCACTCGTCTAATCATCATGTCTTTGGGCTGAGTTGCCTTGTCGTGCAGTGTAAACAGCAGCACTGTCAGCGCCAGGCAGAGAAATATTACAATACTCAGGCAAATATCCAAACGGAAGTTGATAATCTTCATGATTTTGATATATCGATAATGTATCGATGATTTGCAACAAACAAACAAAAAAGGAAAGTTAATAACTAAACTTAAAGCAGCTGCGGCAAAGCTTGCTTTGACTTATGAAAATAATGTAAAAGTAAGAGAAACTTTGTGCTATAATATGCAAATTTGTAGAGTTCATAGAAAAGCTAAGGATAGTATAAGTTACTGTAGAGGAAAGTGGCGATAAGGTAGTTTACAATTCGTACTGATATCACATTATAAAGTACATACTCTATTACAATATATTACTTGTCTTAAATGGTTTTTAATGAAGTACAAAAGCCAGCAATTTCTAATTTCTAAATAATTTTGTATATGACAGGAACAACAGTTCATTCCCTTTCTGCTATTGCATATGCTTTTCCATTAATAGAAAATCTAATGCACATGTAATTCACTTAACACTCACTGCTTTATATGGCTTTAATGAAAATTGTATGGCTAAGCAAAATCTCTGACTTCTGGTCTTTTGCTTTTGCCGCTTTCCCCATTTTGGGCGCTTCAATTTTTTTGTGCTGCAAAGCAAAGTAAAGGACAGCGCAAAAGACAAGCAATTGAAATACGCACAACAAGTAACAAGTTACAGCAACAATAGATAGACACACACACACACACACACACGCACACACACTCATTCGCTATTCATAGGCACAGCTCGAATAAAACGCACTGAGCATTGCAGAAGGCGGAGACGAAATTCCCAAAAGCAATGAATTTTTGCGAATTCCGCTGCCATTTATGAGCACGCCCCAGAGACAGAGAAAGGAGATGCTGCAAAAGGCAGAGAAAGAGACAGAAAAAGAGCGAGAAAGAGAGAGACAGAAAGAACAACAAGAAGAACAACCCATAAATAAAGCACTCAAATTACAATTTAATGTCATAGAGATTTGTGAGATGCACGTGAATTATGGCAAGCGTAGAGAGGGAAAGAGAGAGAGAGAGACAGACAGAGAGAGAGAGAGAAAGACAGTCATTAAAAAGCATCAACAACACATTTGATTTAAAACTTAAATTAAATTCGATTAAAACTTTTTTCTGTGCTCAACATTGACAGACCCTGTAAATATATACATATTTGTATCTTCATGCCCGAGGTTAATGTTGCTGATTATCTGCATTATTTATACAAAAATTCGCACGTGATGATTTAAAATTTATGCACATACACTTGTCCAGGCGACACCTTAACGACTTTGGCAGCAGCTTCAGCTCTGTTTGGGATTCGGGTTCAAACACGCGACTTTCGAGGGTTGCGCATTAAATAAATAACCGAAAAACTTTTCAGCTTTCATGAATATTAATAACGGCAGATTTTTTAAAATATATATATGCATGTGTGTGTGTGTGTGTGTGTTTATAGAAAGCATCAACGTTGGCATCCAAGTGACAGAGTCAACGCCACATTGCTCATACGCCGCGTTGTCCGCACAAAATGTAAAATGTGCATTTAAATTGAATTCCTTAATGAATTCGCGGCAACGCCTGGACCACGAACCACAAACTGAACTGAACTCAGCTGAACAGCTCCAACTTGCTGAAGGTGTTGCCCAATGCGACCGTCGCATTTTTATCAGATTAAAAATTATATATATTTGTGAAATACCCTAACGTGCAATAACCTGCATAGTTTGGCTATTAAGTTGAAATATTTGAAGGTAGAAAATAAATTGAATCAGCATAAGTAAAGAGAAATAGCAGAAGCATTATACAATATATATAAATATTGTTATTTATAATATTTATTATGTTAAATGTGGAAATAAAAATGTAGAAATTCGTATAAACTGTGTCGCCAACTTGATTTGAGTGGATTTCTTTAGCTACAGCAAATGTTTTTAAATTTAAATTAATATTTTTAAGCAAACTAAATCCGCTTACATTGCATTATGATCTACAGAACAAGTTGTAAACTTCATATATTTACTTTTAGAGCATTCATTATTCGGCCTGGACATATACAAACTATTCTTGCTTGTTCATTTTATCACCCGATGCACGTTTTGTTGACGCGACCAAGGGGGGGGATCGGGCCGCTGTTGGGAATGCATGGAACGAATATAACTTTTTCGGGGGGGGTGCGCGCAGCAGCGAGAAATTATGCAAAAATTCAAAAGCATAAACTTTGGCGCTCTGCAGTTGCAGCGCCAACCACTCGACTCTTAATTAAAATGCATTAAGTTGGGGCATAGGGCGCGAACTGCCCCAAGCCCCTTGCCACACAACATGTGACCTCAAGTGTTAACATAAAAGTTGGCTGCATTGCATTACAAAAAAAACTAAAAAATCTAATCTGTTAAATCTGAAATTTAGAACAGCTACAGCCTTAACGAACTGCCATTGTGTGTGCCAGCAGAAATACTATAAAAAAAAATACAAAAAATACAAAAAATACATATATAAATAAGTATTTTTTGTTAGCATCTACGCTGATTAATGGTCCTGTGTACTGTAAAAATTAAATGTAACGCCACATGAAGCCGCAGCCATAACTAACTGATGTGCCTATGTGCGGCTTTGATGGTCGGCTCCAGCGCCATATGATAATGGTCAAAGTTTTGCATATATTTTCCCACAATTTTCATCTTTTTTCTATAGAAATATATATACCGAATTTTGGCAAACCGACAAACATAACACGTAACATGTGTTTTAGTTTTAACAACGGCCAAGCAATAAAAAAAAAAAAAATATAATAAAAAATGTATAAAGGCCGCACAAAATGCAAGCATAAAAATAATTTAAAAAAATAAATTTTATTACATTTTTTCACATTTTTATTTGTGTGCCAGTTATAAGAATTTTGTGTACGCTTTATTAACTTTAAGTTTATGTAAGCAAGTTGAATAATATTGGAATAATACATCATTTAATAAGTAATTAATCAGTATTTTCTGATTATTTAATATTAATAATATTATATAAAAAAATTAATATATATTAAAAAGTAACATAAATTACTAATTAAAAAATTTAATAATATTATGAAACTTATCTATAATTAGCATAATATTTGTAGAGTCTTTAAACTAGTCACTCCAACTAAATAATCAACTTTTACAGTGCAGTTACCTCACAAAACATTTAATATAAATAATACAAACATTATAAAAAAATTAATATAAATGAAAAAGTAACATAAATTACTAATTAAAAAATGTAATAATATTATAAAACTTATAAAAATTAGCATAATATTTGTAAAGTCTTTAGACAATTAAATAATCAATTTTTACAGAGCAGATACCTCACAAAACATTTAATATTAATAATACAAATATTAGGAAAAAAATAAATATAATTTTAATATAATATAAATAATTATTTAAGAAATGAAAAAAAATTATAAAACTTATCTATAATTAGTATAATATTTGTAGACTCTTTAAACTAGTCACTCACATTTAATATTAATAATACAAATATTAGGAAAAATATAATAATAAATTTAAAATAACATAAATTACTATTTAGAAAAATGTATAACAAATTATGGAATATATATATATTTTTTTTTATATATAGATAATATTTGTAAAGTCTTCACACAAGTCGCTTGAACTAAATAATCAACTTTTACAGTGCAGATACCTCACAAAAATTGCGCCTGCCTTGGCTCACACATGTAATCTAAGCTAAATAAACCAGCATATATATACATACATATATACATATATGCTCTATATATGTATATAAAAAAAAGTCTCACTAAATTGACAAAAATCTGCGGCGCGTGAAAAAATGTTATAAAAGCTTATGAGCCCTGCCCGGGCTGGCAATTTTGGCCCTTTCTTGCCGCTTGTTTTTTATTATATTATACATGTATTCTTTATACTCTTATTTTTACACGGCTGCTGTGACAGTTTGCCATGTGTGTGTGTGAATAGTTGGCAACCACAAAATAAGATAAATTTCACACCGAAAAATTAATAACTTTTTAAAAGGTCATAAAAATTGAGCTGAACTAAAGGACGACATAAGCTGCACACATAATTTGCACATTTTTCATATATTATTACTTTCTTTTTTATTTGTTCTCTAACGTAGTTATTGTCAATTCAGCTGTTGTTGCTGTCTAATAAGAATTGTGCTTTGAAGTCGTAAATTTTGTGGGAATAGCGTGCAAAAAATTTTAAGTGCATTTCGCGCCCAGCCAAGCAGGTCCAACAAGTGACAATGGAGGCGAAAATTTGCAAAAATAAAATAATAGAGCTAAAGCTCGAGCACGATGGAACGAAGCGACGCTGCACAGGCATGCGGAAGTGCTGAATCACCGGAAAACCATTAAAGGAAGTCACAACTATTGATTATGTCGGCGACGGCGACGGCGACAGCGGCACAAACTAAAATTCGCTTTGTGTGTGCGAGCAGCGGAAAAATTATGATAGCACCCGGTCCGTTTTGGCCAACCCCCCACCCTCCCCCTGTCCAGCAAGACTCCACAGAGCAGCGGACGATCCCTCGGCCTCGGCACATATAAATTTGCATTGCTTTGGCATTATTTTTGGGGGAGGCGGGTGAAGCTTCAAATTGAATTTGATGGCTTTTATTTGCCACTTTAATTGCATGCGACTCGGCTTGTTGCTATTGCCATTTGTTTAGGGCACATAAGCTACATGATTAACTCTGCTATTTCAACATAAGAACTATAGCTATTACTATAGTCAATATCTTTGGTAATGTAGAACTCTAGCAATTTGTTAATAAATTCAAACTTACTACAGCATTTAGCATATAGCAACTAATAGAAACTTGATCAATAACAGTTCGACATATTTGGCAAGCGCATGCAAGTTTCGTTAGAACACAATTGGATACGGCCTTTTAGAAAATGTTAGTGTTGTTTTGGCCATTTTGGTCGGAAACGTCGACGGCATTGTCGAAAATCATGGCGAGATAAATTGCCAAAGATAGCAGCAATGGATGGAGTTCGTTGAGTTCCATGATATTGTTCAAAATCAATTTAGTGTTGAATTGGTGCCAAGAATCTCATTTTCAAAAAGCGCACAACGACAGGCGGCAGCGTCAACTCAGCGTATAGGAAATGAAAATAACGGAAACGCTGACATTTACACACCCTACCACCCCCCACCCCCAACTAACTTGCAGCTTTAGCCAAGGCAAAAAGAAAAAGAGTAGAAAATTGGAAAAAATGTGCTAATAACTTTCAAAATAAATGTTAAGCCGTAAGAACAAAAAAAAAAAAAAAAAAATGGGACTGTGACTAGTCACACTGACTAGCTTAAACCCGCTCAAAGACAGACAGACAGCCAAACAGACAGACAGACAGTTCTATGCTATGTAGTAGGACAAACTCTCATATGTGAGCCTCTATTTCCACACATAACTCAGTCGCTTAATCCGGCCCAGCCAAGGCCGTAAATTTTAGCCGAGAGTCGCGTTTCAGTGGCTTAACTTCAAATCGCGTTGGCGTTGGTCTGAAGCCAATTTTAAAGTTGTCAACAGTAAATTTGCGCTACTCATCCCATGCTGCTGGGCGTTAAATGCTCACTTAATTGTCAAGTGAAACTCAATGTAATGTTCAAGTTTCTTAGTATAATTGTGTTAATTAATAGAATTTAGAACTCATAGTTGTTTGGGCTGCAAAATTAATTGGTTTAATTTAACAATTATTTAGTTAATATAAATATATTTATAATATAATATTATATTAAAAAAATATATACAATTTAACAAGCAAGCTATACTTTTTATTATATTTATTTTATTGTAATAATTGTTAATAATTGCACATTGTATACACAATTGTATATTTGCCTATTGTGTTTGCTATGATTTTCTTAATATATTTAAATATTTAATACTATATTTAATATAAGCAATCAATATACTTTTAGTCTTACAACTGCAGTCAATTTAATTTGCTTAAATCAACTCTTCCATTTGCAGTGACGTAAACATGCTTCTCTCTGCAGACTTTAGGCAGACGGCGTGAGATAGATAGATAGATAGAAAGAGAGAGAGAGAGAGAGGGAGTGAGCAATAGAGAGAGATGTTTATCGCAAAACACTTTCATTAAAAATTGTTCGTCCACAAGTTTTTAGTTGAGCTCGTGCTCAGAATTTTGCCACGCCTGCAGCACATTGTGTTGCCCTTTCGCTTTTGCTCTCTGTGCCATCATCATATTAACTTTGATTTCAGTTGCTTTCAACTTTCGTCTCTGTGGCTCAATAACATTAAATTTTAGTTTCTAGTTGGCACTGGCTTTGGGGCTACACAAACAAACAAATTTCAAACATTTATCCAAAAAATATGACTCAATCAAATGCACAAACAGACGACGCGGACGCTTCAGTTGTTTGCGCATAACTAATTAAACAATGCAAAGCATATCGCATCGTTATCTATGCATTTATAATTATAACAGTGCGCTCAATACGCTCAATAAAATTGTGCAAATTAATTTTCAAACTATGCGCAAAATTGAGCATGCAAATGCAATTAACATTATTGTCCAGTGGATTACAAAATTTTCAGCAAACCTTTTTTTTTTTTTTTAAAGCAAAAAGCAAATATAATGCACAGAATTTCCAATTAATTTTAATGTGCATTCAATGTACGTATAGTATGTGTATTTATGTATGTATGTACGCTATCACAGTGGCTACCAACAGTTTGCGCTCCACTCAATGTTGACCATAAAGTGCCTTTGTCTTTCACGCACTCCAAACGTCTCGAGTAAATGATTGTGCATATTAACAACTTGGTTAGCCGCAAATGCAAACAAAATGGCTTTTAATCTAACCATTATAATGAGCAAAATGTCTAAGCAGCACAGACAATGCATTGTGCCTGCGCTTGGACAACGGGCAAATCCCTTGCACTGTTTGCCCACATGGCGTATGAGCAATGTGCAAGCAACTTAAATGACTTTCTATAAGTCGAGTGAAAATTAAATGTTAACAAATATATAATGTGAGGTCTGCTTAATAAGAAAATGATGTACATTTGATGTATGATGTAAAGTACATGAAGACTAATGTATTAATTAATAGATGAAAGAGTTAAGAGTTTTGTCATTTGACTAACAAATATTGTAGCTTATCTAAAGTACCCCAAGTAAGGGTATATGTGCAGCGGCACAAAGGCAAACAAAATTGTTGTGGAAGTTTAACTAAAATTCCATGGTCAGAACGCAATCATTAATTCATAAGGCTGTAATTTGCTTTTGGCCAAGCTAACAACAGTAGTAGAAGCGGCAGACAGGCAGACCAACCTTACGTTCATTTGCGCTGCAAATTATAAGCAGACAAATACTCTATGCACTCACACACAGACACAACTAAATACAAATACATATACATCTATATATGTGTATATACAAGTAGGTGTAGCACACCTACAACAAAGTCGTTGCACAAAGAGCCCAAAAACTGATTTGCGGTTGCCCGAGTTTGGACCGAGAAGGTTGTGCAAATGCTACAATTTTGTTGACATGCCTTGAGCCATGATATGCAACCCAAAAGCCAGACAACAGTCAAGCAATAGTCGAGCTGTGTGTCTCAGTCTGTGGCAGGGCGTGTAAATGATTTTGACATATTGTAATGACAAAACAAAGGCTCTGCCTGCCAATCTCCCATGCTGTGTCTGTCTTTGTCCTGGCTTTGGTTAACTAGCTGCCCAGTCTGCCAGGACAGCCAATGTCAATTGTTGTCGCCAGTTTTGGTTTGGTTTTTGGACGGAAATTAGAAATCAAAATCAGAGTGCAATTGCCTGAACACACACAACACTTTATGCAATTCTTTGCACCTTTTTATGCGTTTATCAAACCACATTTCAACTACATTTTGTTATGCAAATTGCAAATTGCAAATTGCAGTTTCATTTCTTTTTTCTTTGTTATTAACAACTTTGGCCAAGTTTGTGAATTAAATGCTGACTTCATAGCTCACAGCTGAGTTGAGTGATTCACTTCACACTCACTTAATGCGAATACACTCAAGTCTTGTGAGTCAGCCACAAATGTGTGTGTATTGTCAAGAGCTTTGTAACAACAGCATTGACAGCCAACATATGTAAGAAATGGGAATGCGCTTCAACATATATATGTGTAGTAGTAGTAGTAGTTGACTGGCCAATACCCTGTAGTTAAATAGATGTAAAGTAGAAGTTATAATACTTGTAACAATTAACCATATTTATAAGCCGTCTATACCCCATAGCCACAAGTGCAGAGTATTGCAAGAGGCGCTGTTAAACATTGTGTTATTGCTATTGGATTTACAACAATTGACAAAAGTAATTTACAAGCTGTCTTTATATGCAATTCGCAAGCCTCATAATACTGCTAGGGCTGAGTAATTATAATTAACATGGCAAACATTCGGTGCTCAAACACAATGCAAATGTAAAACAACAGAGAGAAAAGAGAGAAACTCAAGCCGCAGGCAACGACAACGTGGCGTATACGTAACATAGAGCAAAGCAAAGCTATTGAAATCTCACTGAGCTACAAAATATATTTCATATTTATGAAAACCAAAAGAGTGAGAGAGGGAGTGGGAGTGGAAGAGAGGGGCAGTTAGCAAGAGGAAAGTCTGCAACACAACAAAAACAACAACAATAACAAGGAAGCAAGGTAGGGTCGCTTTTGAGGGGTGATGGGAGGGGGGGTTGATATGTCCCTTGCCAGCAACTAAATATCAAGCTCGACTATGCGGAATGTTAACAATAACAATGAAACAACAGCAACAACAACAACAAAAACAACAACAGCAACAACGAGAATTGTAATGATGAAATAAAAGTCAAGTTAATACAATGGCTAAAAACCGAACATGAAAACTGGCGCTGGCTGGTGAATAACGGAAATACGACTACCCCTATTATCAGAACAGGGTCTCTTACACAATGTTGTTGTTGCTGTTGCTGTTGTTACTCGTTAACGTTACATGAAAGTGCAACTTTTGTACAACAGTTTTGCGGCAGCAACAACAATTGTAATACACATAGTTATAATAAAAATCAGCTTGTTTCACTTTCCAACGAAGCACCAAAGTTCAGAATACCCTTCCCTACACAACCAAACAGACCCACCAAAAACATTCACATTCACATACACATTCACAACAATTCACACACACACATATATACCGCGCTTGGCCCTTGGTTTGAAATGTTTGTTTGTTTGTTTCGTTCGTTTGTTTCTCTCTGTGTAACTCACACTCAGCTTAGGGTTTTTGGGTAGCCTGTGCTTTGACTCGGCTTGCATGCCGGGTTCAAAGTTGTTGCCCCAGCACTACAGATCCCAACTTGCCGCTTCTCTCTCCGCTCTCCCCCTTCCCCACGTCTCCTACCCTTTTGGCTAACTGCTAACTGCTCAACTCAACTGCTTCTGCAGGTTCGTGTTGCTGGCATTGAAGCTGGCAGCAAGAGAGCGCCGCAGGTGCAAAGTGTAAATGAAGACTGATTGCAGTGCACATGATTTTGTCGACACACAAGCGACACACACACACACACACACACACACACACACAGACACACAGACATCGAGACACACTGTCTGTGTGTGTGTCGAGGTTGAGAGGCATAAAAAACGTTTGCAAGGGCTGCTGCTGTTACTGCTCCTGGTCCCGGGTTAACTCGTACTTGTTTGCAAAGGGGGTAATTGTGGTTAAGTGCTGGTTTATTGGTTTGGCAAAAGGGCTTAAAAGATATATGTATGCATATATACATACATATATGGATTTTAACAGCAGGCCAACTGTTGGCTAAACTGGCTAAGGTTAAGGCCAATCATTTTGACAATTGTTAAGCGTTACTTCTGCTTTTATTATTTGAAGGCCAAATGTTGAGTTGTCCCTTAGCATGTTGAACAAGCTGAACATGAGCCTGATAGTTGCAGCTACATATGTGGCAAGTAATCTACTTTTGATGGCTCAAAAAGCCAACGCATTTGCTGCAAGCAAATTGAAAGTTGTTGGTAATAAAACTGCAAGTTTTTTTTTAAGTTTTTCAAAAGTTTTCTTTTCAAACAAAAAATAACAGACATTAAGTGGTTTAATATGTAATAGAAAATGAATGCAAAATGAACAATTAACAATTTTATAAATTTAAAAAAATATATAATAATTTTTTTTATTAAGCATAAATGCAATCAAATTGTAGCTTTGCTATTTAAGCGCTGTCAAAAGTTTTTAAACTGCTTTCAAATGGATACTACGGTTCAGCTGCCTGAACTGAAAGCGCTCTTGCATCTGGCATATTAAAAGTAGTTTTATTTTATGCTCACTCACCTGGCAGAGAGCAATACAACAATAACAACAACAACAACAACAACAAAATATCATACACATTGCACATTAGAATGGCTGCAATACGAAATTAATTTCTTACATTTCTAAAAATGTTGCCAGTCTTCCAACACAAAACGCGCGCTCTCTCTATCTATATCTCCCTCTCCCTCTCTCTCTCTCTCTCTCTCTGTCGTTTCCCTTACGTATTCGCAAGCACAGCAACTCTCACATACATTAAAAAATCGTTTTAATTGAAACACAAGCCCCTTGGCAATCAGTGTGCACGCAAATGCCGCACTAACTCGCAATGCCACTCTACCTAAGGGCGTCTATAGCAGTAGCGTGGAAAGGGGGAAGGGAGCGGCATTTCAGCCACAATTTTAGCTACACACATGCCAGCAGTTAGACAAGCTGTGAGAGGTAGGGGGGGGGTGGGGGGTCTGTCGCTCACTTAAGTTAATACGCAAACCAAATGTCACTCAACATTATCAACAGCAAACGTAATCAGTTAAAACTTTTTCTTTCTTTATTTTTTTTTTTGCTGCTCTAGGCGGGCCAGAAACCAGCCAGCAGGAGTTGTTGTTGTTGTTGCACAAAAGAAAAGTTGCCAACATGTTTGTATTCTATTTCAATTTTTTATGCGCTCCGAAAGCGAGCATCGCCCTAAAGTGCAACAACAACAACCATGCAACTCAATACCAAAATCAACAAGTCGCAGTTCACATACACTTTTTGAACTCCAACTAAATGCGAAAAGTTTTTGTTTTCATATGGAAAATTGTGGAAATTTTATGCTTATATTAATTATGAGAATTATTTCAATTCATGAGAAATATTTCAAATAGTATTAAATAATTAAACTTTCTGTGAATTCGAAAATATATAATATATAAATATAAGTAGAATTGTTCTATGCAAAAAAATAGTGAATCTTTTTTTATACACAAAATAACAAAAGTATTATTTAAATCTGCTTTAAATAATATAAGAAATTTAAATTTGCACAGAATTTGTGTGATTTTAAGCAACATTTTATTATTGTATTAAAAACATAAAATATTTGCATTTAAATTATAGATAAATATTTGTTACAAAAATCATTAAGTTATTATATTATTATTCTAATTAAAAAATATACTAAAGTTCTATTTTTATTCTTTTTAAAATTATATTAATAATTTAACTTTGCACAGAGTTTGTGAGGATTTATTGAAAAACATAAGCTTACACTCAAATTAAATTTAAATCTAATTTTAATCTAAATAAATTATTTTAAGCCTTATTATAAATAATTTAATCCTTTCAACTTTATTTTTATATTGGGTCGACTGCTATTAGTCGACGTTAAATAAATAAATAAACAAATAAATAAATAAATAAATAAATAAATAAATAAATAAATAAATAAATAAATAAATAAATAAATAAATAAATAAATAAATAAATAAATAAATAAATAAATAAATAAATAAATAAATTATTGAAATATGAAAAGTGGCAACAATTATATAATGAAAGCTGGTCACACTTCTGTATAGGTTATTCTGTTCCTTTTGTACTTTTATTCTTTCAGTCTCTCAAAAGTCGTCGTAATAAACACACGCATGAAATAGCAAAGACAATCCATCTCTCGTTTTATTTCACAAGTTTAAATCTCCAATAGGTTATGGGCCCAGGGCCTTGTGAAACAAAAGTGAAGTTAATTTTAATTACTTAGTGTGATTTCGTAAAATTAATAAACATGAGTGGACAAGGGCTTTGTGCCATCGATAAGTTGGACGGCGAAAATTATGCGGTGTGGTCAGTGCAAATGAAAAGCGTTTTGGTGCAAAACGATTTCTGGCCAGTTGTTTGCGGCAGACAAGTGAAAAATGAAAGTGACACTACAGAACAAAAGGCTGTTTTTGATACTCGGGACGAAAAGGCATTAGCATACATATTGCTGGGTGTAAAGGCGTCACAAATCAACTTTATAAAAAACAGTGTTTCAGCAAAAGCAGCATGGGACAAGCTTGCAGATGTCTATCAACCGCGTGGACCGGCAAGGAAAATATCATTGTTTAAAAGATTGCTTCGCTTAAACTTGCATGAAAGCTCGGGAGTGCAAAACTTTATAAATGATTTTTCGGACATAGTCGACAAGCTGAATGAAATAGACATGCACATTTCTGAAGATATTCTAATAATTTTGTTGCTGTCGGGTCTAAGCAAATCGTTTGAAAACTTTGTTGTAGCGATCGAGACGAGGGAACAGTTGCCATCCCTGTCTGAACTGAAGATCAAAATTATTGAAGAAGGAGAGAGACAGCGAGTATGCAATGATGATGGAAATAATTGTGTACATCAAGTTTTTGTGTCGCGTACAAAGAATACGGACAATAGTAATGCGCAAGAAAAGCAAAGTGCAAAGAAGAATAAGAAGTGTTATAGATGCGGTCGTCAAGGTCATTTTATTGCGCAGTGCAAAGAAAATGAAAAGAACGACGAAGGCAAGGAAAAATACACTGGAAAGAAACAATCGTTTGCTATACTTGCGAATGTGCCCAAAAACGAAAGCATAACAAAACCTATGTGGTGTTTAGACAGTGGTGCAACGGCACACATGTGTTGTGTAAGGTCGTGGTTTGTGGAATTCAAAAAGCATAATGAGAAAATTTTACTTGCAGGAGAAAATTCAATATTTGCCGAAGGAATTGGCACTGTGCGTTTTACTTCAGGAAGTTATTGCATAGAATTGGTGAACGTTTTATATGTAAAAGAACTGCAAGCTAACTTTATGTCAATATCAAAAGCTGTTGAAAAAGGATTTAAGGTGATTTTTAATAGAGAAACTGCCGTTATAAAGAACAGTCAAAATAACAAAATACTACAGGCGAGCAAGCGAAATGATTTGTTTATCATTGACGCAAAAGTGAATCAGTGTTTGTACTCAAATGCACAGTGCAGTGAATTGTGGAAGTGGCATTATCGTCTTGGTCACTTAAACATGGCAAGTTTAAAGAAAATGGCAAATGAAGGTATTGTGCATGGATTAAAATCGATCAATAAAAGTATTGACTTAAAGGGCGATATTTGCGAAACCTGTGCAAAAAGCAAATTGAGTGTCAAGCCATTTCCGAGAGTCGCGGAAAATCGCGAAAAAGAATTGTTGGGTCTAATACATACTGACATTTGTGGACCATTTAACATGCCGTCAGCTGGAGGAGCGCGTTATTTTGCAACATTTATTGATGACTATTCGCGATATACATTTGTGTATTTTTTGAAAACGCGAGATCAAATATTAAGTGCATTTAAAGACTTTGTCGTCTTCGCGGAGAGACAATGCGGAAAACAGTTGAAAGCAGTTCGAAGCGATAACGGCCGCGAGTACTTAAGTAAAGATTTTGAAAGCTTTCTGTCGGAAAATGGCATAAAGAGACAACTTACCGTACCGTATACCCCGCAACAAAATGGAGTTGCTGAACGCGCAAATCGGACTTTGGTAGAGATGGCCAGAAGTATGCTAGTACACTCGGGCATAAATGAATCACTTTGGGGTGAGGCAGTACGAACGGCTGCATATTTGCGAAATAGAATAGAAACCAAGGCATTAAGTTGCAAAACGCCTTATGAAGTTTGGACTGGCAGAAAACCATGTGTATCGCACTTACGCATTTTTGGTTCAAAGACGATTGCTCTAAATAAAGCGCACAAAAATAAGTTTAGAGCAAAGGGTAAGGAATACATTATGATTGGCTATTCGATGACAGCAAAGGCATATCGGCTTTATTGTCCAGATTCGAAGAAAGTTATCGAAAGCAGAGATGTAGTATTTCTAGAAAACGAATGTCGTAGCTACGGAACCGAGAAAAATGAAATGGTATTGTACGATGAAATTATGCCAACTTGTCAGCAAATTTTAGATATATCAGCTGAAGATGGCGAAGGTGAAAATGTCCAGCAAGATCCTGAAATCGAGGTAAACGAAGAAGACTCTAACACCGAAGAAGAACGCTACGAGAGTTCAGTTAGCAATGAAGCAGAGCCGAGTGCACCACGAGAAATTCGTGGTCGAGGTCGTCCAAAGATAGTAAAAACAGGCAAGCCAGGTCGACCCCGTAAGCAGTATAATATTTTGAACATGTTGAAAGCAGAGGAAGTCTTAATTCCTGCATCTATAAATGAAGTCAACAAGTCCAAAATGAATCAGGAGTGGTCAGCATCCATTCAGAAGGAGATCGACGCACTGGAGGCAAATAATACTTGGGAGCTTGTAGATTTGCCAGAGGGCAAGAAAGCTATTGGCTGCAAATGGGTGTTTGGTGTTAAAGTTGACAAAAATGGTTTCGTGGAGCGCTTCAAATCCAGATTGGTGGCTAAAGGATGCGCACAACTTTATGGAGTCGACTACTTCGAAACATTTTCTCCAGTTGTTAGATACTCTTCTATAAGAATGATCATGGCGCTGGCTGTGAAGTATAAATTGTATCTGCATCAAATGGACGTGTCATCGGCTTACTTGAACAGTGAACTCTCGGAGGATGTTTACATGAAGCAACCGGATGGTTACGTGAATGATCAATACCCAAACAAGGTCCTGAAGTTGAAGAAATCTCTATATGGGCTAAAGCAGAGCGGTAGAGAATGGAATATGAAATTGGATACAGTTTTGAAGAAACTGAGATTCGTTCCATGTATCAGTGAGCCCTGCGTTTATACACGCAGTGGGCATGGTAATATTAATATAATTGCAGTATATGTAGATGATCTTTTAATTGCCAGCTCAACCAAAGATGACCTGCAGGACTTAAAGGCGTCAATTGCAAGCGAATTTGACGTAGTCGATGGAGGCCAGCTTAATCACTTCTTGGGCATAGAAGTTGAGCGCGAAGGCGAGACGGGCAACATAAGTATTGGTCACAGACAGTACATCGAGCAAATGTTACATACTTGGGGTATGTCAGCATGCAAGCCAGTAGCTACACCTCTGGAGGCCGGACATCAAGTGAAATGTGTTGATCCCAACTGCAAGACTGTTAATGAAAAGGATTACCAGTCTTTAATAGGCTCTTTAATGTATTTGGCCATAACCACAAGACCAGATATATTACATTCTGTTGGAAAACTTGCACAACGAAACTCCAACCCACATAAGGAGCATGAAGTTGCAGCAAAGCGTGTGCTGAGATATCTGAAAGGCACAGCTAATCTGAAGCTTCATTATCAGGAAACCGAGAAGCCACTGCATGGTTACGTCGACGCAGACTGGGCGAATGATCCTACAGACCGTAAATCATATAGTGGATACGTGTTTATTCAAGGAGGCGGCGCAATTTCGTGGGAATCCAAGAAACAAAGTCTGGTGGCGTTAAGCAGCACAGAAGCCGAATATATAGCTTTATCTGCTGCAGCTAGGGAAGCAACATATCTAAAGAAAGTGTTGCATGAAATGGGATTTGATAAAATAAAATCAATTGTATTATATTGCGATAATCAAAGTGCACAATGTCTAGCAAAAAATCCAACTTTGCATAATCGTAGTAAACACATTGACATTAAATATCACCATGTAAGGGAGCTATATGCTAAAAATGAAATTGATATACAATATGTATGTACTAATGATATGACTTCTGATGTATTAACTAAGAATTTACAGAAGATCAAACATGTTAAATGTATAAAAGAAATGAATTGCTTTTAATATGTAATCTAGTTTATAATCGTTGAGAAGGAGTATTGAAATATGAAAAGTGGCAACAATTATATAATGAAAGCTGGTCACACTTCTGTATAGGTTATTCTGTTCCTTTTGTACTTTTATTCTTTCAGTCTCTCAAAAGTCGTCGTAATAAACACACGCATGAAATAGCAAAGACAATCCATCTCTCGTTTTATTTCACAAGTTTAAATCTCCAATATAAATAAATAAATAAATAAATAAATAAATAAATAAATAAATAAATAAATAAATAAATAAATAAATAAATAAATAAATAAATAAAAAAATAAATTAATAAATAAATAAATAAATAAATAAGTAAATAAGTAAATAAATAAATAAATAAATAAATAAATAAATAAATAAATAAATAAATAAATAAATAAATAAATAAATAAATAAATAAATAAATAAATAAATAAATAAACAAATAAATAAATAAATTAATAAATTAATAAATAAATAAATAAATTAATTAATAAATAAATAAATAAATAAATAAATAAGTAAATAAATAAATAAATAAATAAATAAATAAATAAATAAATAAATAAATAAATAAATAAATAAATATTTTAGTTATATGTTAAAAATTACATTTGTTGGTTAATAAATAATAAAAGTATAATATTATTATTATAAAATATTAAAAAGTATTGCTGAACTCTTCTTCTATTTATTGTCCTTACTATTAAACAAGTTGAATTTTTAAAGTACGTTTCCAATCCGTATTTAAGTTTATATTGTTATAACATATTACATCAAACAAAATTAACCTATTTAATATTATATATAAATAACATATCATATGTAAATAAATGTATCTTAATATATAATACAAAATATATAATTAAGAAGCTTTTTAAATTAGATTATTATGTTATTTAATTAGTCCCCAATGTTTTATTCAGTAACATTATTGCAGCATAATTGTTTTAAATGCATTCAAATTCCGCAATACCCCATTTAAATAGAGCATTAAAATGCGCGGCATGTGCTGTGAACTATGCAAAGGTCCAGGTTGCAGTTTTCCGTTTCTCAACATGGCCTAAAAAGCACGCCATGTTAGGCCTAAAACAACAACTACAAAACGTAACGTTTTATTTTAATTTATTTTAGTTTTTATATTGCGGTATGCGATGGCATTTTTGCGTATTTTGAATGCAGAAACTGAAAACTGCAACTGAAAATGTCTACATTTTGGGCAGGTCGTGTGAGAGACTGGCAGCTCATGTACTATGTGCTTGACGTTGCTAAGTGCTGGCGGTTTTTGCATAATTCAACGCACAAAAGTAGGCAACAAACGGCAGCCAGTTGGCCACTTGACAGCCGTTTAAATGCATTAAAAAATTACCTCGCAAACATGCCGAAAAATTGAGAACAACATGGTGAACGACAGGATGTCAGTCAGCGAAATTTCACATGCGAAATTGTGCAAGGGACACGCCCACAAAAAAGGCGAAGGCGAACAAAATCAAATCAACCGAATGGCGTGCCACATAACGAAAAGGCCGTGACAATGGCAAACGACGGATGCGAGCTGCCGTCCGCTTGTTGCCAACGACAGCGAAAGGGTTTGCCCAATATCAGATTGAAGATAGAGTTGGAGAAACCCAAACAAAAGTACTAATGGGAGGGAGGATGGGGTACAAGGAAGCCGGGCAAACAGTGGGCAACAGTCGGCAGGCAGTTGAGTCTGTGAACCAGGCCGACTAGTTAACGCAAATTGAAATCGCTGTTGTCGGGGACAGCCAAAAGACGTTTTGGCAGCTTGTTCGTGCATAAATCAAAGTGTAAGGCCTGCCCCAGTCTGTGAGTGAAGCGCTCGACGAGCTGGAGAAGAGCGGGGTAGTGCGAGTGCTGCAAAGTCACTTGGCATTTTACAATGGCAATTAAAAAGGCTTTTTGGCCGAGGTCTAAGCATTTATACAACGAGTACTGTATGTTTAAGAAATCTATTTAAGGTCATTCTCTGCTTGACATTCATACACAGCGTGGGGCCAGCGTTGTTAGTAATTATTTTCTTACTCATTTCATTGCACACGCCAACTATATATAGTTTAATCTGAACACTAATTGTTCTATTATACTTTGGCATTTATTATTGCCAATAGAGAAAGATTTATCGAATTTCTACAGTTTTTTTCATTTATTTTAATAAGTAAAGTATAATTATTAAATATATTTATCAACTTTAAATCCACGTTTACAATATTATGCTAATTTCATTTTAAATTGTAGTTAATTTTGACAACTTCAGACTTGCAAGACAATTTCCTAGCACGTTTTTCCCTCTATATGTCTATGTCTGTTCACATATCTTCTTGAACATTAGATTTTTCGTGTATTTCATTTCATTATCATCATCATGCCATAGTAGATTTCGAACAAAACTTTTATATCTCGTTGGCATTTGTAGAAGTTGCAGAAATTGTTGCCTGCTTTCTCAGTCTCAGTGTCAGTCTCAGTCTCAGTCTACCGCTGCACAACTAGTCTATGCCAGTTGCTCCTCCAGGCAGCGGCTGTCACACACGTCGTATGAGTTATATGCCGTCGCCAGCCATCGCATATATGTATGTAGGTATGTATGTATGCATGTATGTATGCATTCATGCCTGCATGCCTCTGTTGTAGACATCGCTAACTTTTGCGGCCTTATCTGGCACATAGACTCTGCACTCCAGGCATAAAGACTATGATTTAAGCGCAAACTTATGCCGCCTGACTTTGTCTTCTTGTGCAGCTGCCGCTGTACCAGTTGCAACTGCTGCTGTTGTTGCTGCAACTTCAAAACTTACCACACCAGGAAGTTGCACAATTAACTATATTTTAATTGGGCCCCTGCTTGCCTCGCCTGGTGTGGTAATTTATTTACAATTTTTACGCTCATTTTGACTGACTGACAGGGCAAATTGTGAAATGAGTATAAAACCACATACACACACAAACACACACACAGTGAACACAGCAACATGACGGACATCAGCCGACATATATCAACACAGCAAACGTCCGACTCTTTGGCAACGCATTACGCATGCACTTTGCTCAACACTTCTGTTAATTTTATGCTACCCGTTTTTCTCCTGACCTGTGTGTCTGTGTGTGTGTGTGTGTGTGTGTGTGTGCGTTTGTTTAAATATTCATTGCAAATTCCAATTGCATTTGCGCTTAAATTGGCAATGCCAACAACAAGAGCAGCTGCTGCTGAACGAATTTGTTTTTCTTTTTCTCTATTTTTTTTTTTTTTTTTTTTTCTTTTTTGTTTAACCTTTCAGCATTGAGTTGGTTGTTGGTCAGACTCAATTTGGTCGAAATGCCTGGCCCCCGTTTGTGGTGCGAGTCATTTGAATTTGGTTGCATAGTTTGCTTAAACGTTTTTCAATTTGCCAAAGAGAAAGCGTGTGAGACAACCAAATGCAAGTGGAAATCAACGAGGAAATCTATCGAAAGTCTATGGCAAATGATTTAAATATATTTCCATTATAATTAACCAAGAGAAAACTCTTATGAAAGCAACAACAAGATGCGAAATACCAAATAGATAAGCTAATGAAATTATTAGAAATATATAGCGTTGGTATAATAGATTAACAAACAATGCCAAGCAGCTATTTTAACCAAAAAAAAACTCTCACTATATTAATTGCAGTGTTATGTATTCAATTTGAACACTAAACAACATTAGGAAAATGCTTTGCACAATTTAATAAAATTTATTTTAGCAAAATTGAAATTATACCATCAATTTCAGCAATACTAATCCTCAAAAAAAAAAGGCCATAAATAAAAGAAATCAGTGCTATGCAATCTCAGCATTAAAATGTAACCCCAAAAAATGTATATGAAAGTAATAAATTAAATTTGCATTTTCAATATTAAAATAGGCAAAAATAATTTGGCAAAAACTAAGTGGAGACTAATTTGAAATGGCGCACACAAACGAGCTAAACCTCAAATATATGTACATATATACTATAAAATGCAATTGAAAATGCATAAATTAAATTGAACATGAAATTGTAGTATGTGCTAAATTACAATTTACTCGTTTAGATATATATATATATATGTATTGCATATAGATAAATTAATTGAAGCTAAAGCTTTGGCGACAGCCAAGCAAACCAATTAATGTACCACACACACACATATTGACGAAAACCATAACCGAAATGTAAATTCAAAGCCAAACACCAAAATGACATCAATTTGTGCTCATATTTCATAAGCGCAGCAGCAGCAGCAAGGCAAATGCTATTAAAGGCATTACGATGAACCCAATGACAGCCTACAGCCAGAGAAGGTCCAGAGATCGTAAATTATAGCCCAAGGCAATCGAATAGGGCTCCGCCATACGCCATTGTGCCCGAGTATCTATCTGTCTGCAATGGCAAAAAGATTTATGTCTTTCAATGCACTCAGTGTTCAGTGTTCAGTGCACAGAGCACAGCATCAATAAATGTAGTTGCACGCTGCGTATGCGCAATATTTTAATTATGCAAGCAATTGAAAAATTGGCACATACACACACACACACACACAAGCCAAGCACAAGCCATACTTAATCAAATACACAAGGCAATGTCCTTAATATGTTATACCATGTGGGTGCAGTGGGTGCAGTGGGGTTGCAAGTAGAGACGAGATTGAGTTCAAAGCTCAAACGACTTTCGCATACTGCAGCTGCATACTTTTCAGCGCACTGACTCGTAGTGTTAACTTATTGAGCTGCTTTCTGCAAGTCTGTCTGCGTGTCTGTGTATCTGTGTGTGTGCACTTAATGAGCTCGCTTTATCAGCGCAAGTAAGTGTGAGTGTGAGTGTGAGTGTGAGTACTTGCTGCTGTGTGCTGGCTGCTTGCATTTTTAATCCATTAAGGCTTTTAATATTTTCACGCGTCGCATCGCAGTCTGTGCAGTCATTAGAGTGTTCCCAGCATTGCACATAATCGATTGTTTAAACTGATTTTTTGAATGATTATTAACAAAAGAGTCTTGCAGTTAGCAGCTTAAATTGTTTGATGCTAAAGAAAACAGGGCGTTTAATTATTTATTTATTTATTGTAAAATTGCAATGCATTTGATCTTAACAAAGTTCGTATGGAGTATTTTTAATCACAGTCAATATCAATTCACCTATTAAAATAGAATCATCTTATTTTAAACATCTTTTAAATGATGTGTGTTGTGAACAAATGTGATCACAACAATTCATACTGCAAGCAGTTATTAATAAAGTGAAAGAAATGCGTTTATCACAAATATTATTTTATATTTGAATTATTCTATTCACAATATATTTCTATGTACAGTTCATACTTAATTACTAAATTCCAAAGAAGTTATACACAAGTTTTATATTATTGCTAATTAATTGTTAAGTAAAATTAATTTTTCTATTCCTTCTAGGCCTATTTGCAACTTTACTCCGCTTGCTCTTGGCACTTGTAATAAATAAATAAATAAATAAATAAATAAATAAATAAATAAATAAATAAATAAATAAATAAATAAATAAATAAATAAATAAATAAATAAATAAATAAATAAATAAATAAATAAATAAATAAATAAATAAATAAATAAATAAATAAATAAATAAATAAATAAATAAATAAATAAATAAATAAATAAATAAATAAATAAATAAATAAATAAATAAATAAATAAATAAATAAATAAATAAATAAATAAATAAATAAATAAATAAATAAATAAATAAATAAAGAAATAAATAAATAAATAAATAAATAAATAAATAAATAAATAAATAAATAAATAAATAAAAAAAATAAATAAATAAATAAATAAATAAATAAATAAATAAATAAATAAATAAATAAATAAATAAATAATTAAATAATTAAATAAATAGTTAAATAAATAAGTAAATAGTTAAATAATAAAGTAAATGAATAAATAAATAATTACTTAAATAAATAAATAAGTAAATAAATAAATAATAGTCTCACGATAATGACAAAATTATGGGAATAAAATACTATAGATTATCAATATGGCAATAGAGAAAATGTTTATGAAATTTACAGATGAACCTTTTGATCAGTAAATGAACTATTTGAGATTTACTTTACTCTCTATATATTTATTTTATATTTTTTATTTATTTATATATTTGTTTATATATTTATTTATATACATTTATGATTTTATAATACTCTTGTCTTTTTTGGGAACAGTCTTAAATGAAATACATCTGCAAGCAAAGCCAATGAGTGACTTCGCTTGTAGGGTAAGTCAAACTGAAGGCAGTTGGCCTGATGACAAGAGGGAGCAGGAAGTCGCTGGCATTGATACGTATTGAGATGAGTTGAGTTGCTGCCAACAGCAACAGCAGCAATTGTGGCAGCAACTGTGGCAGCCAGCAGTAAAGTGAATGTCCGTCTGACAGACAAACAAAGACACACACACACACACACAGACACAGACACACATACACAGTATGAAAGCATTGATTAAATGAAGATGACAACAATGATTGACATCGTTGACTTAAGTCATTACATATTGTGTGCAAGCTGTTGTTGCAACAGCAGCAGCAGCAGCTGCAGCACATGGTATTGTGCGTGTGTGTGTGTGTGTGTCTGTTGCAAGCACAAACAATGTTGCACGCTTAATTTGTTTGAATGCTGTTGCAAATTCTGAGCTATGTTTGGTTGGCGAATTAATTATTTTTAAATTAAATAAAAAACACATAGCACAGCAGTTACACACACACACAGCATACACACAATTTATCACACAATAAATTACAACAAATAATTGCCAATTCAGCAGCAAATAATTTATGTGACACACACACACACACACAATTTGTTGTTGTTATTGCTGTTGCTGTTGTTGTTACTGTTACTGTTGTTGTTGTCATTATTGTTGCTGTTGTAGTTATTTGTACCCTCAGCTTATTTGATTTCATTGCTTGTTTGTCGCTCGACTTGTTTTCCCCTCCCCCACCCCACTGTTCGACCATTCGGTTTGGCTTGGTCGGTTACGCTTTTGGGCTGGTTCGGCAATAGCCATAAAGATTATGATCTTGATATGGTCGCCGAGCTGTGGCTACAAATATTGGCACAAGGCACACAAATTGCTCTCATGCAACACCAACAACAACAACAACAACAACAACAACTGCAACAACAAAATGAAAGTAGAAATCGCATAAATTCAGACTCTGCTCGCATAAAACTCGCCGTCGGGCATAAACATTTTTCTATAAATATTTTTGCTTTTAAGAATGATGAAAGAGCTCTACGTGCGCTGGGTGTGTGTGTCTGTGTGTTGTAAAATGTGTGTAGGAGTGTTGAGCAAGTGCCACTTGTACATTAAGTGTGCGTTTGTAGGCCACAAATTGCTTTAATGCAATTACAAAAAAAAAATAAGTTGAAGTTGAGTGTAGCATATGAAAAGATAATATTATTTATTTTGCTAGATACTAAAGCTATTAGTCTATGTAAAATTAAAAGCAGAAAGTTATTTAAATATTATATTAAATTTAACGACAATAAATAATTAAAAGCAGAAAGTTATTTAAATATTAAATTAAATTTAAAAACACTAATTAATTAAAAGCAGAAAATTATTTAAATATTAAATTTAATTTAACAGCAGTAAATAATTAAAAGAAGAAAGTTATTTAAATATTAAATTAAATTTAAAAGCAGAAAGTTATTTAAGTATTAAATTAAATATAGCAACAGTAAATAATTAAAAGCAGAAAGTTATTTAAATATTAAATTAAATTTAACAACAGTAAATAATTGCGTAATTTAGTTTAATAATATTAATTAATTTTTAGTATTAGATAATTATCTAAATAAAATAGAAAACTGTAGCAGATGTAAGCAAACATAATTCTACTGTATTCTTTCAAATTTGTTTTTTTCTATTTAATTGTAAAAATATATATAAAACTTATACAGTATATTTTAATTTACTAAAATAAATTTCAATTAAAATAGTACAAAATATATTCCCAATTTCTTGCAACTGTATAAGCTTTTTACCACACTTTATCTATTTATTAATTTATATATTAAGCGTTCAGTCTTTTGCTTCAGTATTCAATGCTTTAATAGCTTTCAATTTGTAGTCGAGCTAAGCACAACGAAGACTAAACACTTCAAAAGTTCCCACAAAATGTCAAATGACAATGGAAGGTCAACGCTTGCCACACACACATACACACACACACACACACAACAACGCTCGCACAACAATGTAGTAGAAAAAAACTAGCCCTAAAAATAATACATATATAAAAAAAAGAAACTAAACAACGAAAAAGCGCAGTTAGAAGCTGAACGAAGAGCAGACCAAGAGCACTCTATACATATTATAATAAAAAGGCAGCAGTAACAACAATAACAATAACAACAAGAAGAAGAACAACAACAACAACTTAGACAGGAATGACAGGCTACTAATAGAGGCCAAGCCAAGGTCCGAGGGACTCGTTCTCGGTCAGTTCTCGCTCAGGGCAATGTTGTCTGGGTTAGTGACCAACGACGAGGACGACAAAAGCAATGAAGAAAAGGCGAAACAAAATTTTTGGTTGAGTCAATGAAAGCTTGTACAATATAGGAAAAAAAAACTCTAAAAAAGGTTCAACAACAATAAAGAAATAGATAGACAAATATATATATATATATATTTGAATGCCGTTGGCAGATTTGAGGCATTAGCTTAATATTATCAGAGGCAACGACTAAAGAGCTACTCAAATTTTGATACGGGCACCTCTAGCAGGTAATGTCGCAAGCTGATTAAACGACAAGCGTATAAATTATATTAAAATTCATGGCACGTGTTACAAGATATAAGAGACAAGTGTTTTGTATCCAGCTTCAATCTCTTCCATTCTCTTGCTTCCTTTTAACTTGCTGCTGCTGCTGTTGTTGTTGTTATCTACAACAATAAAAACACGTCGCCCATAGACGTGTTATCTAAGCACAGTTTCAGCTTATTAAACACATTCTATTGATTTTGTTTGCATCACCCACGTACAACAACAACAAGAACAACAACAACGCTTTTGTATCTATAAGATGCTTGAGCAATTTAAGCGATAAACACGAATGGGACGTTTAGTTTCATTCAGCTAGTTGCATATAGAGCATATCATAGATACCTCTGCCATACACGGCGTATGCGCAACGTTGCGCTTCTGCGTTGTTTTATCATTTTATCACCCATATGCCCGGCAGACGGCTGGCAAACTTGTTTATGCTGTGACGTGAGCAAATATATTTTATAACAGAGCCAATCAACATGGCTCATAAATCTCACAATAATCTTACAAGTCAGTAAAAGAGAAAAATTATATATATATATAAATCGCTTTAAAAATAAATGCATTGCGAATTCAATAAGCGGCAAGAGATTTGCATAAGTATATTCATACAGATGTATACACTGCCAAAAGTGAGTGCTATGCTTTTATTAGCAAGTTTTGTAACGCACTTCATCGTCATTTATATTAAATTAATTTAATTTATTTAATTTAAATTAACTGAACATAACTAAAATATATAAAAATAGATTGGAATTTTAGTTACAAATTAACATATAATTAATGTATATACATATAACACAATTATGTAAATTCCAAAATAATTTTAAGCAATAACATAAACTCGGTTAGATTTGTAAATATCAATTTATATGTTTCAAAAATGCAAGAAATGCAAATGCAAATGAAAATGGAAAATGCTTCATATGGTTCGCTATTTGATAGATTGAATCGAATTACTCGCATATCTCAGCTGTAGAATCGTTTGAGCAAATGACATACGAAATTATATGCTCTCATATTGAGGCAACATATGAGTAAACCGACAACATAAATTGCCAGACGTTTCGAAAACTGAATGACTGAGGGGGGTGGGTGGGTGGTGGTGTCGGTATATTCATAAATTGGCTTGCGGCTTCAACAGCATTTGCGTGGTGCCACAAAAAGCAATGTGCAACCGTTTTGGCGCAGCTTGTGCTTGCGAATGTAGCAATTGCTGCAGTTTGCACTAAACTGCTTAGTACAGCATTATGCATATGTATGTATATATGTATGTATGTATGTATATGCTCCTAGGCGATTTGAATGCACTCAGCAATGAATTCACAACATGATTTAAATGCACTCAGCAATACTAGTCGTTGACAATGCCGCATACTTTATTTGGTACTAGTATAAGTTTCTCAAAACTTACTTAATTGATTTCTGTATATATTTATTGTGTTATTAATTCAGTTGTGAAAATTATTATTATCTACTCAGTTGCAATTCAGACAGTTACAACAACTCAAAGATTTGTAATATTTGTTTTTGTAATTCACTTCTTTTCTTATCTGCAGTCTGCTTCGCCTATGCGTTGAGCTCAGCAACAACACTTTCATCTGTTTAGTTGTTGTATAGCTCTGAGAGTGCGTGCAGCTGCGAGTGCATTTATTGTGCATTGTTGTTGTTGCTTTGCTCGCCGACTACGAAGAAGGGAGAAGCAAATTGCGTAAAATAACGGAGTGTACTTGTGATCTACTTATTGGGTACTTTAGTAGACTGGTATCTTATTTCTTCGTTGGTACTTTTGTTGGTACTTATACTGCTACTGCTTTATGCTACCTTTATCTATTACTATTGCTACTACTATCTTAAATTACTGTCACTGCTGCTACCTTTATCTACTACTACTATTACTACTATCTTAAATTATTGTCACTGCTGTTACCTTTACCTACTATTGCTACTACTATTGCTACAACTATTACTACTACTATTACTACTTACTATCTGTACCTTCGGCTACCTCTATCTACTATTACTATTGCTACTAATATTACTACTACTATTACTACTACTATTGCTACAACTATTACTACTATCTTTAATTTCTGTAACTTCTACTACATTTATCTACTACTATTTTCTTTACTATTTCAGTGAAAGTATTCCCATCTGATGCATCATTCATTTCACTTGATATAAGGCAACATTTAAGTTTATGTATATATATACTAGAGTGGGGTGTTTGTTTATATGTATTTAGCGGGTGTGTTATAAACATTAACTGTTGGCCATCATGTTTTTACAGCTGCTGTTATGGCCGACAGCATCCAGAGCCATATACATAGCAATGCTAGAGAAACCCTTTTAGTAATTTTATACACGCCCAAAATATTGAATAACTTACAGCATGAGGGCCAAGCCCCAATTTCTGAGTATACTTTAACACACACCCACACACACACACAGAGAGATAAAGTTTGTTGTGCGTCTGTATATCATCAAAACAGCGGCGTCCTTGAAAATGCTAAACAGAAATGTGAATGCGAATGTGAATGCGAATGTGAATGCGATTGCAAATGCGAATGTGGAATACTTAAAAGGCAAAACGAAATGCGAGAGCGAAAATGCTGGTAAAAGTTGTGTTCTTTGGCAACAGGCAAGAAACCCAGCAATGAAGTTAGAGAATGGTAAATGGTAATGATGATGGTACAGCAAGGCAGAGCCAGTTCCCCAGTGTATAAACATAAACATGTTGGTTATTGTCTGTACGTTAAATCAACGGCAGCAGCTACAGCTACAACTGCAGCTGATTCTGGGGGGGGAGGGAGGGCGTAGGAAAAGCGCTACATTCTCCCAATTTGCCAACTTTTCAATCAACAGCCCCCCAAAACGCAGCCAGCCGCCAGACTCCGTTCTCCGTTCTCTGTTCAGCAGTCTCCATTCACCGTTTGAGTCGTACAACCAACAAACAATCAGTTATACCCAAAAAGCTTAATCGATTTTCAGCAGGTAGCTCTTCATCCGCAGGCTTGCTGGTTTAATATGGAAAAATGTTTTACCAGCCCGCAACAAGCAAAATCTTTTGTCAAATACATACACAGTAACACACACACACACAGCTGGCTGTATTCAGCAGGCATTAAAAAAGTAATTTGTTATTGTTTTTTAAGCCGCCCGAGGATATCATTGTAACGAATTTTCAATATGCACCCAACGTCAGTGGAAAGTATTTAAAAGTGATTGTTGTTGGGCTTCAGAACTCCCACTTATTTTCGATTTTTATTTTCATTTGTGTAAAAGTACCTTGAAGCTTAGCAATGGGTATATTAACTTGACTAGGCTGTTTGTTAAGCTTGTCAATAATATATAAGCTGCAAATTTGTATGATTTTATAAGAGAAGCGAAGGCGAATAACTATTTAGATCAAATAAGTATTTAATTAAGAATTTTAAACTCAATTTTTGCATTTTAGATATGTAAAATATATTCGATTTATTTATATATTTATTCTTAATATTTATATATATTTATATTATATTATTTATATATATTTATATTATATTATTTATATATATTTATATTATATTACTTAGACATATCATTTATATTTATTTATATTATATTATTTATATATATTTATATTATATTATTTAGACATATTTCTATTAAATTATTTATATACATTTATATTATTTTATTTATATATATTTAAATTATATTATTTACAAAATATATTTATATTATAATATTTATATATATTTAAATTATATTATTTATATTTATTGTATTTTACTTAAATTATTTATATATATTTTTTTTTATATTATTTATATTCATTAATTTTTTATTATTTATGTATATATTTAACTTTAATTATTAATAATTTAATTATTTATTTATATTATATTACTTATCTATATTTATATTATTTTATTTAGATATATTTATTTATATATATTTATATTATATTATTTAGACATATTTATATTAAATTATTTATATACATTTATATTATTTTATTTATACATATTTATCTTATATTATATTTTTTTATATATATTTTATTATATTTATATTATATTGTTTAGATATATTTATGCTAAGTTATTTATATATATTTATATTAAATTATTTATATATACTTATTTTATATTATTTAGATATATTTATCTTATATTATTTACATATATTTATACTATATTATTAATATTTTCTTAATATTAATATTAGAGTATGCCACATTCGTTTTATTTACACATTTCATTTTGATTTCTCATTTGTTTCGGTTTCATTTACCAGACAAATGAAGAATAATTGAAAAATATATACATATACATGTGTATATGATAAAGAAAGGCAAAAAAATGTAATTTACTTGATGTATTTACTTTTCATTATATTTGCAATGCGATTTGCATATGTATTTGGATTTCCATGAATTACACACATACAATGCATGCCTGAAGTGACACATTAGGCGTATGCTATACATACATGCATATGTATGTACATCTATACATACATCAATACATACATGCATCTATACATATGTATGTATGTGATTTAGAGGCACTTGGCCTGTAGGATGACCCTAATGAACACCAAATATGCAATTAGCAAAAGTTGAGTTATTTGGCATAAATATTTGTGAACAGCAACGATATACAACAGCAACAATAACAATAACAACAACTGTAAATCCATTGGTAGCAATAATAATGACCAGCTAGTGTTTGTTTGTGTTGGTTTTGCTGTTGATGTTGTGTTTGTTTGCTGTGTGTGCGTGTCTGTGTGTGTGTGTGTGTGTGTGTGTGTGTGTGTGTTTGGGCTGCTCGGGGTGTTGCTTCCTGTATGCTCATTGTTTGGGTTCGGTTTGCATTTTCCAATTTGTTTTGTGGATTATGCAATTTATTTAGTTTAACTTTGCATGCCCCAAAATGTCTACGTGTGTTTGCGCTTGTACCCCCAATGATAAATTCTATAGCCGCACGTAATATGGAAATTAAAACGCAGCACCACTAAAACCTATCCCCCTTCCCACCCATTCGACCATTCAGCTCCCTTGACCTACCTTAAAAAGTGCAGCAAACTCTGCGTCGCGAACTGAAATACAGCGCAAATACAGTAAATAGCAACAGCGAGCAGCGTGCACATTGATTTAATTACTTTGGCCCCCAGGCAGGCGGCAACAGCAACAGCAGCGACAACCACAATAGCAACAACACCCAATATCCATTTAAGCCGTCACTAAAGCCGTCACAGGTCAAGCATTTTGGTTGGGCCAAGTCGCAGTCTAGGCACACAATGCCAACAACAACAAGTTTAGGGGTAACACTCCTTTTGCTTGCTGACTGCCAATTACAGCGATTTATTTAAGACATTTTAATTACTCTAAGAAATATATTTGAGAATACATTAAAAATCTAAAATTATGATATATATTTATTAAAATTAATTTCATTTGAATAATAATGCAATTTGAATAAACTTTCGCTTTTAACTCAGAACAGTTGCTAAACCATTTCAATATACAACTGAACACCCTGTATGCGTTTATTTACAAAACGAAACGGAGGCGCAACAATAAAAGACAAAAACAAATGGCATGCGAAACTAACGGTTAATGGCAAAAGCAACAACTGCCGCAAGCTGGGAACGAGCACAGCGATTGGTCAGTCAGATAAAACACACTGTGCGCAGCTAATTAGAGCAAAATCATAAACAAGAAACAAGAAAAAGAGAGAGAGCAGGAATGGACATGTGAATTAATTTGCTAAGAAATGTTTGCTTATCAGCATGAAACACACACACACACACACACACACACACACACACACAGACAGACAGACTACATAAGAAGTAGAAGAATTGAGTGAGACGCATAAAACTAAAGACATAAAGTCATCCCAAGAGTATGGCATATAAAACTAAACGGCATAAGCGAACATGTTTACAACACACAGAATCTGTATGATGACTGAGAGTTGTTGGAAATGCTAAGAGTGGCAGGGGGGGGTAGTGAAAGCATTCGCCTCCAACAACATACAGCAGCATCATTACCAGAGCGGCTTCCGTTTGGCGCTGCGTTTCAAGTTGAAAATGAGCATGTAATTAGAAATGTAAAGAGTAGACCAAGTTAAGGCAGTCAGTCAGTGGCAGCTAGCAGTGGCAAAAGTCACGACTGTGTCGCACAGGAAATGTGCACACGCAAAAGAAAATTGCAAATGAAAATGAAATAAAATGGCGCAAATGTAAATATACACTTACACACACACACACACACACACAGTCTCATTGCCTATGGGGCGTATTTTATTCTTTTCCGCCTCAAAGTCTCAACAATGAGCAACATAAAAAGTTATGTATAAAAAAAAAAAAAAAAAAAAAAATCTTTTGCTGCTGTTTGCTGCTACTTTTTCGCTTGCATTTCCGTTACAAGGAAAACTGAATTTGCATGTGACATTTGTGGTTGAGTTTTGTAGGTTTCAGCAGACGAAACGGAAACGGGAGCACTAGGTGCGTGGGAATGGCAACCAAAGAAGGAATAAAGATTGAGGATAGGTAAATGGGTTGAAGCCGCGCAGTTGCCGTCAGCTACGTGAGTTAAAGAGCAGCAGCATAAAAAGTTGTTGCTGGTTGGAATTGCATGACGACTGCGGCTAATGAAAAGAGTTTTGAGTCATCAAAAGGCAGACAGAGCAGAGAGAGAGAGAGAGAGAGAGAGAGAGAGAGAGAGAGAGAGCGAGCGCATCATTGTTTCAAAGTAACTAATTTGGCATTGAAGTTATTGAATTAAAGTCAGCAAATTTCTAGAATAGAATTTCTCAGCTACTCATTAATCAATTATTCTATATAACTCAGCTTAACAAAAATTTAAAAATCAATGCTCAAAACGAGCATAAATCAACTCAAATCAAGTGTGTTAAAAACTGCATATGAATATTAAATTTGTGTCTATGAATATCTTAAAAAATAGACTGATTTAAAATATCAAATCAAATTTACATTTTGCAGCAACTGTTCAAACGTAACAATAATAACGTAAAATGCAAATATTTGTAATGCAATTTGAAGGCAAACTTACCCAAATATATATATATATATATATACAATATATGTATACGAAATACGAATAAATTTATTATCAATATATTTATTTATTTATTTATTTATTTATATACTTTATTTCAAGTTATTGCAGCATTCTTTTGGCCAAATGTCTGTTACTGCCTATTAAATTGTATGCATTATTTCCAAACAATTTATGCGGAATTTGCAGTTTTAATAAAGCTATAACACATTTTTTTCTCGCAGCTCTATCGTATTTGCTTTTGTCAATGTTATATTTATTTTTTCTTATTACTTTTGTTATCAATAAATAATAATATATCTACGGGTATTTGTGTTGTTTTTATTATATTTTTATTTAATGCCGTTAAATTTGTAAATTTTTTGTTATTGAATTTCTTTATCTCGTTTACATGTTATTATTACACATGGCATTAGGCACTACATTAATTCCTGATTTTTATGATATTGAAATTAATTTATAAAATATTGACAAGTTTACGCAACATTAAAGCGTTTTATGCAAATGTTTTTGCTGATTTTTATCTTATTATTTTTATTTATTTGCTGAAGTTGTTTTGTTTTCGTTATATTGTTAAATAAATGATGATGCAGCTTAAAGTGAATTTGTATTACTTTTTGTCATACACCAGTTCGTTAAAGCGCTGTAAGCAGAACACATTTGAAGTTTTGGTTTAAGTTATTTTATTTATTTTGAAACAAAAGGAAAATAATCCAAAAAAAATATATATGACGATAATAAACATGCATAAAAACAATAAATTTTCATATTATCAAAGAGCAGAGAAGCACAAAAATAGCAACAAATGTGCAATTAGCAGCAGCAAAAGCATTAATTTCCATTAAAAACAGAACACACAACACGTATACGCCATGTGCAACGCGTGATAATTATGAGCTTTAAACACGCAGCACCAAAAATTTTACAAATTCTGTCTCCACGCCACGCTTTACTCGTTGAAAGCGAAACGTAGCCAGGGGAATGAAAGAAAGGAAAGGGCAACGAAGAGGCTAAGAGCAAAGGAGAAGAGCAGCCTGTCAATAGCTGGAGTTACTCTGACTGACAAAAAAAAAAAAAACAAAAACACAAGCACAGAAAGCCAAAGAGCTCAGACTGTTTCGGCTGTTCTACTCT